>CM034152.1:218694152-219294152 GCA_019776745.2 Taxus chinensis | reverse complement strand
CACAATTTTCAATTTCAGGGATCATAATTAGACTTGGGTCCTTAACACAACACATACCTTCCTAAAAGCCTATAACTAGGGGGAAGTTACACATAATTTTGGTAGATCAACACAGTCTCCAGAACTCCACAGTGGATTTTACAGGGCATACAGTCCTTAGCACTTTCACATTGGATTGAATTGTGTGAATTTTGCACACCATTTGTAGTGGTATCCTACATTGACAGAAGCAATTAAAGGTTGGAGGATAACACAAGACTTTTCTACCTACACTTCTTCCATGAATTGGTGTGACATCACCCAAAAACCCTTGGCCAGTGCAACTAACGTGAGATCGCCCAAAAAACTCATTCATCTATAATATATTCAGGATCCTTTTTACAATCTTTCCTCTTCATGGATCAGATGCACATGTTCATTTTTCACATTTTCATATTTTACATATTGCGATCATATACATGTGTATTTGACTACTTATTTTTCTTCTCTATTCCAATTCCATCTATATGGGAAGTAGTAGTCAACATCATTCACAACATCAACAACAACAACATTGACATCAAAAACAGCCACATCGCGACATCTACACGTGTTTCCATCCTAGGTTCATTTTCACCATCACTTTTTCACATTTTTATCACTCCATGCTTTTTATTTTCCCTTGGTGAACTCTTTATACATCAATTTACATGGTTATTAGGTATGCATCTATATCTAATTTATGTTACCAATATTTCCACTCACCAACATAAAGTGGGGGTAAATGTAGAGACAAAATCACACACTTTGGGTATCTATTCATTCTTGATTGCATATTACTATTCATATGATTCATAAGTAAGAAAAAGTACTAATTAACCCATGTCTTTGGCCACCTTGCTTTGCTTTCTATGGCCAATTTTGGTCTTACACCCTTACTTTCTCAGTCTTCCTTTTTATATTTTGGCATTTATCATCCTGGACACCAATGCCAAGCTCCCTCGTCCGCTCTGGAAGCCTCTAACCTCAATATACTTTGTCACATATTTTGGGTCCTTTTTATCCATTTTAGCATCTTATATTTTTAGTATACATCATTTTTGGGGTTAGTTACGAAATTCAAGAAAATGTACATATAAAGTTATGTGATAATAATAAGGTACCAAAAAACTAATAGTTAGCTATCAGCACCTAAGGTTACATCCATCAAACATCTAAGAGCTTCATTGCATCCATATAGCACCATTAGAGGGACACAAGGGATCACTATTCTACATAATTTTTTTAGGAGGGAATTTCATTATATTCCATGCACACATCTATTACATTTCTTTACATCTAGCTTACTTGCTCGCTATCAAGTGTGACAATCACAAGAGCCACCTAGGACATGATTATGCACAAACATAGAAATATATTGGGTCTGATATGTATTGTAGCACTCAGTTGTAAGATCAAAAATTTTGAAAGTTGAGGATAGTCTGACCCCTCATTATACATCTATATTTTTTAGGATTTGATGTTTATTTGAGGGTTTTACAAGTTCAGGTGTCATTGTAGGTTTCTAGTGATCTTGGTACGAGCTCATATCTATCAAAGGAAAAAAAATAACAACTAACAACCACTTATGGGAGGTATTTTGAGAATTTTGGAAAACACATGCACCTAGAAATAGGCCTAAGGCACCCACGGGTACCCCTGTCCCTCTTTAGGTGCCCTAGTCTAGGAAGATCGTCAACCTGCACAATTTTTCTGGAGTTATTTGTGACACTCCTCCCTCTCTATTCATCTGATTGGTGCTTAGGTTCTATACAAATTTTATTCTGAATTAAATAATTACATTATTCTCCTCCTTACAATTAGGGTTTCATATTTTATTTCTTAGCTTGCTTGGCTTAATTTCTATACTTAATTGTATATTCATTTACTGCTGCAATAACAATCAGATTAGGCATATGTTTTCATATTTTTCGTAATCATTAGGTGAAAAATTCTTTGGGAACCCTTAGCTGTGTTTTTATCTTCTCCCTTATTATTAATAACTAGAACCACAACTTATCTTTGTAAATTTGGTGTACGATTTTGGAGGGAAAAACAGTTAAAATCATTCATGTAGGTAATAACCATTTTCAAAATTGATTATCTCCATAGAACCTTGACAATGTGTAAAGCATAATAGAATGACTAGCCACCAGTAGATGAATGGTTTCATATTATCCTCTAATACCACTTTTGTATTTTCATTAAGTTCATTATTAAGGACTTCTAGCTATTTTATGTCTTCTCCTTGAATGCACATGAATAATAAGATATCAATAACCCTTAATGAAGGCTATTTTCTTCCCCATGACACATTATATAATATTTCTAAAATTAATTCCCTATCTACAATTATATTCATTAATATACCTCTTCCACATCTTTGCATAAAATATTTTTTATGGTTTTTATCATAGGTATAATGGACTTCTATGCAAGCATAAAAGTACCTATATTAGGAAGGTCCATTACCTTGGAAATACTAGTGACATTAGCTAGAATAGTGTAATGTGTACTAAATCACATGAAATTTTTCATCATATCAATATAGTCCCCAAAAAATGTCATTTTTCCAATCTCTCCATGTTATTTCTTCTCATCAAATATTCGGTCACCAACTTATCTTTAATTTCTTTTGTGCTTTGGCATTGCCTCTCCATTTTCCATATATTATTTAATTTTTGTTTAAGCTTTTGTATTGGTTGTCCATTTTATTTTTTTCCTTATAATTTTTATGATTCTTATGCCTTCATTTTCATTTTAATTTAGTTCTAGAAACATGTATTCTTCTCTGATATCTTACACCATATGTCCAATCGGGAAAGAGAAAGGATGTGTAATTTTTGGCTACATAATACATGTAATATTAAACAGATTATTTGTTTCCACTATATAATTCTTTATAAATATCCACCTTTCACTATAGATCCTTTCCTCTTTTCTAGAATTAGGTTCAGATGGAATTTTTTACTTCCTCTTGATGTATTTTTATAGATTGTTTTCTTGATCTATTTTCACTTGTTTGGTTATTTTTTGACAATTAGTCTAACCATCTTATCTAAATTGTAGATAATGTAGGATAATGTAGATAATTATTAGACTAACTATCTTGTCTAAATTGTAGATTATGATGGGTATCTATAAAATGAGCTAAATTGATTTGTATAAACTATAGATATCAGAGGTAGCCAAATTATTATACTAGATGACCTTTCTAGATTAAATATGTAAGTAGAAGATAAAATAAAAAACTAATTTGGCTATCTAAATTATGGATTATGATTGAGAAGTGTGAGAAAAAGTATTATGAAAATAAAGGGTAGTATGAGGACATGTAGATGAAGACAAAATAGGTGGATGAATTTATTAAATATCAAGTGAGAAAAAAATAGTAGAAATTTAAACCTTAATTATTTCATGAGGAGTATACATAAAACATGAATATAAAAGACTGGAAGTGGATAAATAGTACTAAAGAAGATCAAGAAATGTGAATTTAGTAAAATAATTCCAAATCATGTTACAAGGAGTCTATTATTTTATATAGGTAGAAACAACACGCCAAAAGATCTAGGAATAAATAAATGGTAAAATTATATCTAAAAGATGTTGTATGTAAATTGTAAATGATATGTAAAGGAATAGTCAACATGTGTGATGTAAATAAAATATGAAATAAGTAGATAATGTAGGATTTTAAGGGGTAGCCAAAATAATTAGACTAACCATATTTTCTAAATTGTAGATTATAATGGGTAGCTATAAAATGAGTTAAATTGATTTGTATAACCTATAGATGTTAGGGGTATCCAAATCATCAGACTAGATGACCTTTCTAGACTAAATATGTAAGGAGAAGATAAAATAACATACTAATTGGGCTATCTAAACTAAGGATTATAATTGACAAGTGTGAGAAAAGTATTATGCAAATAAAATGTACAAAAATAAAGGGTAGTATGAGGACAAATGGACGAAGACAAAATAGGTGTAGTAGATCATAGTTGTAAGTTTCCTCAATTATCTCATGAATGTATCATTGAATATCATAACATGTATGAATTATAGTGTCATTCTTCTCTTCAAATACATGAGATATTTTTTATGGATATCATAAAATGCGTACACCATTCATTCATCCACTCTCATCAAAATATGAGGAAGAATATCTTGTAAAACATTAATCATAGAGGGTGAGAGGGTAGGGATGAAAAGAGGAGGGATATCTACCTAAAGGGTTTGAAAGTAATGATCTGATATCTTACCTAGTCAAAAATGTATGTGTTTATATAGATGGGTAGTCTATAAGGTACTTGGTTTAAAATTTTATAATGAGGTTAAGAATTTTTATGACTTTTGGTGTTATGGTTTTTTATTGGAAATATAATATTTTAATTTGATATTGGAATTAATAAAGGGTCATATGGATTTGATAAAATTTAATATTTCTACACCACTTTTAGGATATCATTATACCCATTTCTTATGAATTATCATCATTATGCAAATATAAATTGAAAATAAACTAGAAGATTATGGTTTTCTAGTTTTTGGAGGAAAATATAGAATTTGAGGTATGACAACATGTCTTGAAACTATGAAAATATATAATAATGTGAGGATTTATAATTATGTACAAGCTAGATTTTTTAGTAGGAGGACAGGGTTAGATCCAAACTTGTCTAAGGGATACCAAGCTTAGATTTAAATACACAATACAAAATCACAATAAAGAAGCACAATAATAATCAATCTATTGTAGTTATAATATAATATTCTTCTATTTAGAAGGCGTGTTGAAGGTAAAACTTTAGATTTAACCTTGACAGATAAATATAATTATGATTTCAAGGGTTTCAAGTATAAAACACAATACAAAAGCACAATACTAGTCATTCTATTGTATTTATAATCTAATATTATTCTATCTAGAAGGCGTGATGAAACTAAAACTTCAAATTTAACCTAGATATAATAATATAATTACGATCTCAAGGGTTTCAAGTATAAACCATAATATAGAAGCACAATACTAATCATTCTATTATATTTATAATATCATATTACTCTAACTGTAAGGCGTTCTGAAGATAAAACTTCATATTTACCCTAGATAGAAAAATAAAATTATGATATCAAGGGTATCAAGTGTGTATGTACCAATGTTTTCTTGTTGAGTAACATATTTTGTAGCCTTCTCGCTCCCTTTTGGTTTCTCCATACGAAGTGACTTTTTAACATTATCCTCTTCTCTCCTTTCCTCAGTATGATTTTTCTTGTTATTCTTCTCATTTCCCATGATTCCTCCACGTCGATAATTTTCACTTGCACACAAAAATTGAGCAAGATTTGGATCTAAGAATAAATTCAATGGAAAATTATACACACGTAACTCTTATTATATAGAAATCTTAATAGAAATTAGGTTATTTTTAATTAGATGATTTTCTAACTTTAAAACTACTTTTTTAATTTTATAACAATTTAAATGTAATATAAAATTATTTAATAGTATGAAAAACTATATTTTTAAATTATAACCATTAAGATTGAATCTAAAAATAAAATAAAAACATAAACTATGCTTTAAAACTATAGTTATTGAAAATAAATATTAAAAACTAAATTTAACATTTCAAACAAGAGTTGACGACACTCGAGTGGTGGAATTCGAGTTTTTAGGGTATTCACGTGAAGGTGTGTTCACGTGAGGGGTTTTCGTGTGAAATGGGTTTGCAAAAACACCCATTCATGTGAACACCCTCATGTGGAGCGTATGTGGCACCTATGTGGCACATTTTTGACCTTAATCCATTTGGAGGATAGTTATAGGCCAAAATGCGCAACATAGGTGAAACATATTTAGGGTACATTAATTGTTTAAATTACAAAAAAATACACCAAAAATAGCATTTCCATTTTAAAAAAATACGTTTTACTATTTTTTAAATGTGTTTCCAATGTATGATATTTTATGACAATCAGTAGTACACTTTCAACAAATTTGAAAAATAGTAAAATATATCAAAAAAATTGAAAAAATAATTTTACTAGTTTTTGAAGTATTCTTCATACCTATGAAAAAAAATCAATTTCGATATAAATCTGAAAAAAATTAGCATAAACATATGTATGCCCTTAATCTGAAAATGTCTTCACTAAAAAATTAATTAAAAAAATATAAATGAAAAATACAAAAAAATTGTCATGAACTTGATATTTGAATATAGAACACAGACTAAAAATTTCATGGTGAAAAAATAAATTTTCATTAAAAAAAATGATGCCAACAGATTATTGCTCTACTATAAAATAAGAAACAACGTATGAATAAAATTAAGAAAAAGACTAGATTTTTTTCTAAACTAAAAACTAAAAAAATTATATGTATTCTACACTCTAAATAAAACATTTAACTAGTTCGTGGAATTTCAATATTGTGTATAGTTTTGGGGCTATTGCTTTTGGAATTTCAATGAAACTAAAAATTCATGTTTATAAAGGTACAAAAAATTCAAAAAAGTGGGACACACTTATATACTTTCACCACTAAGTAAGCTAATTAAACAAGTGTAGGGGTAACCTAAGTGCAAGAATTATCCTAGTAAACAAATAAAAGGATAAATAATAACCTACACTAAGACCCCCCATAAGCGTAGCTTAGGTGGGCAGAAAATAAGGCGGGTCCTGATAACAAGGTCTAATGAGGTACCCACATACAATAACTGGGAAAAAAGGAGTATCACCACAAGGTACCCAAAAAATCGTAACAACAAAGTAGAGAGAGAAAAAACTCATTGGAAGGTATCCCAAGAATCTCATATTAAAACACTCATACTTTGTTGAAGAAGAAGTGTGGTTTACACTATGGTCTGGATCCACTACTCGATCACAAAACTCATAATTAATAGACATTTTGGTACAATAGAATAGTTCCATACTAGGAAAATGTCAATGGAATCTCTGACATTGTAATTCAATAGAATAACTACCATTTTGAAGGAGAAAAACTCAAATAGAACATCAAAGGTGATGTCAAAAGTGTAATAAATCACCAAACATAATTCGATCTGTTACTAGAAAAAAGTGTTCCATGAACCAATAACAATAAATACGGAAAATACATTGTTAGCTAGATTTTAGGCTTGGCTACAAAAACAAACCTAGGTAGTCATGGGATAAATCCCCTTCATTTAATGATGAAGCTCCCGTGCAAGATATCTATCTACTCCAACTATTCACACTAACAATTTATACATGTTATGTACAAACTAAATTAATTTCTAGGGTATTAATTTAATCATGAAGCTCATGAACCATATCTTAGCAATCTTGCAACAAGTAAGTAGTTGTATTTGGAATTTGTGTGGAAAATAGGAGAATGGAAAATATAGAAGAGATAGTAGCAATGATAAAATAAGAGAATGTACTATACAATAAGTAGATTTTAGAGCTTATTGGAGTCGTACACAATAGATAAACACTTTAGAAATTTCATAATCTTCAGAAAATGAAAAAGAAATGAGTTCAAATTCATATTTATGATAACACCAAGTTTACTGTTAAATCATCATAGAATGCACAACAAGGCCTTTCAGACACAAAGTTATTCAGAAATCCACCTTCTAATTCAATTCTAGCCACTTTACATGATGAAAATTCAATAATCTCAACAAAATTTTGAAATATTTAATTTCATGCATATAATTACAATAGCTTATGGCCAAAAAATTTTAGTCTTTCAGATCGTATGTTTCCCCTACAATTATAGTATCTATAAAGATAGTACAAATAGGATACATTAATTATGCCATCCCCACATGCTTAGCTATCAATCTGCAAGTAGTTAAGCATTTTTCTCCTTGAATTTATCTTTTTTTGCACATAAAGGCTGAGGTGTGGTATTTTAAATTTATAAAATTTAAATGAAAATCAACTAATTTGCATGTAGTGTCAACTACTTTTATGTAGTTGAATTTTTCAAAATAACTTGAAGTAATGACTTTCAACCAAATTACTTAAGTTTTACAATTTATCTTGATTACTTAAATTACATTGTTTGGAGAAATAATATAGAAGAGAAGAAGAAAAATAATAATAAGAAGTTATTTGAGCTGATGAGATTTAGACTTTCTCTTTTCTCGGTACTTATCATGTGATCCAACATATATTGTATGGCCTTTTCATCTGCTTTAGCAATAGCTTGCATTTCAGTTTTGAACATGAGGATTTATTTTGCTAATATATTGCTAAATCCTTTTATCTTTAACATATTATGTTCAAGATTTGTAACATCAAAATGAAGTTTCATCAATTTCTCAATTGAATCATATGTGAAAGGAGTAATGGCTTTATCGATTTCTTTCCTGAGAAGTTGAAGAAATTCATCTACAGTACCTAGTGGCTTGGCAAGTTTGTATCTTGTGACATACAAGATCCAATTATCAAGATGATCCATAGCTTTATCCACTTCTTCCTCTAGAATTTTCATCTCTTGCATCATTTTCTTAAGAAGCTTTATGTGGAGGGAAATAATTATATCCTCTTGTTTTCCCTTCTTCGTTGATCCTTCTGGCATAAATTGTTCCTCAATCAGCAACTTCTTTGGAAAGGAGTTTATTTTCTTGAGACTTTCTAATCAAAACTAAACAATTCCATTTTAATTATCCATTTCCAATCCTAGATTCTTTAATTGAGTCAACTTTCTTTGAAGATCATTAAAACTCCTTATTACTTCCAAGTAGTCTTTCTTTGCTTTGTTAGTAATTTGATTCATGCATTCATCCACAACTTCGGCTTTATCTTTAGTTTCTTCAACTTCTGTGATGATTCGTGGGTTGATTTTTTCTCTTGTTAGCATGGGTTGAGAGGAAGACTTAGAAAACTTTGTAATGATTTCACATAACTTGGAGATTTTATTATTTGATTTGGTATTTTCTACCTTATCCTTATCTAGCTTGAGAAAAAGTATATCAATAAAGGTATGAGTATATTTCTTCAAAACTTCCATAGTGGCTTCACCCAGAGGAACTCTTGTCATAGTTATATCTTCCTTGGTCATCTCACATTTTTACTTACCTGCTACTAGAGTAGATACTTCAGAAAAATTCTGCCCTGATGATTCTATTATCAACTTTAAAGTTACCTTAGTAGCTTCCAACATCCTCCCTCTCTTATCTAGACTTCTCAGCAGTTGTAGGTCTATTTCTTCTAAATTTATTACTTCTTTAGCCTCTGTGACTTTTTGTAATGCTAACCAAGATGAGAATTCCTGACTTATAGAAGTAGGTGTACCTAAATACACTACCATCTATTGACTTGTCACTACTGCACTAGAATCCAATATCATTTCTTGGCTTTCCTCTGCTGTAATATCTTATAATAGTACCTTTTCTATCTCTACCATTTTTTGAGTCAACAAATTCTTATCTAATTATTTTTATTGATTAGTCTTGATAATTGTATCTAATTCATATTTCTTTCCACTCTCTTCCCCCTCATGCATATGAGTCTCCTTCACATCCTTTGTATGAATCTACTCTTCGTGTTATAATTCAATTTCCCCTTATTTGATACTCTTTATTTCTATAGCTTCTACTTCATCTCCTCATATTTCCCGTACGTTTGATAATTCATGGGATGAAGATATCTCCAAAGTAGCATCATGTCCTTATTCATATTGGGTGTTAGGTTTATCATCTGCTAGTGGAGGAGGAGGATTTTGTGGTGGGGAGAAAGGAAAATGAAGGGGAGGTGGAGTCTCTACCTTCATTGAGGGGAGATTAAAAAATAATGTTTCATAGGTGAAATACTATTGTCGCCCTCAAAATTCCCCTCTTTTGAAGTCAAGTTTTGAAAAATTTGAGTCGGTACCGTGGAGTAATCCATGTTTTTGCTTGAAATTTTTTTCCTTCATTCGAATGTCGTTGTTAATCATTCTCTTTGGTTGTGGATCATATAGAGCTTGGTATTGTTTGCAATTTTTCATTCCATTGAGAACAATTTAAAATTCAGGTGTAAAGGTGGGGTTTTCCCTTTTATTTTTATTATTCCTTCGTGAATGATGGGCGTATCTTCCCTGTCAAAATTTTCCCCAAATCCAGGGGTAGTACCTGGACATCTCTGATTGGATGTGGCGTGGCCATGTTTCAAGTGGCAGCGGAAGCCTCCACACATCTAAATGGCACAAATCCAAGGGTAGGGCCCAAGGGTCAGTCCTCAAATAAGCGCATGCTTTCCACATGTCCTAGGTCCAAAATGAAGATAGAACAAGCCAAAATTGGATAACTATGGAAAGTTTAGTGGACGACGCTATGTGTCTTATCAGTGCAACTTTAAGGGTCGAAGCCAAGGGTGGTTCCCCAAACTTACGCCAGCCCTCCACGTGTCCCAGGTCCAAAAAAGGGACAAAGCTTGCCATTTAATCAACTAAGTATAAGAGGGTCAGCAGAAGCCTCCACATGCCTCAATGGTGCAACTTTAGAAGTGAGACCAAAGGGCTAGTCCCCAAATGAGTGCCAGCTTGCCACGTGGTCAAAGTCAAAAGAGAGACAAATTCAGTCATTGAAGAGTCTAGAACCGGTGAAAGGATCCACACATTATCTCGATGCCATTTTAGGGGGCGAATCCAAATCAGAAACTCAAATGAGTTCCATCTCTCCATGTGTCTAGGGTCCAACAGAAGTCAAGTGGGCAGTAAGCCTGAATTGGCTAAATATAAAAGAACTGGTGGAAGTCTCCACGTGTCTCTTTGACGTAACTTCAAATGAAGAATCAAGAGTGGGTTCCCAAGTTTGTGTGGGCTTGCCATGCGGTTTGAGTCAAAGAAAGGGTAGAGCCGGTTGGTGAATCGGCTAAGTATAGAAGGGTTTGCGAAATCCTCCATGTGTCAACTCAGCGCAACTTCAAAGGAAAAATATGAAGGCGAGTCCCAAATGTGTGCTGAACCCCCACGTATTTAGGGACAGACATATGGCCCTGCCAACAAAAGGGAATTAGTCAAAAAAACACAAAAATACTGAACTGGCCTACAAAGGGACACGTGGTCATGTTTCAAGCGAAGGCGGAAAGGTGGGCCCTTTTTGTGTTTTGATGCTTTGAAAAGTCAAAGCGGGAAAGTGGGCCATTAGAGAAATTTGGGAATTTTGGGATTTTTTCCATAAAGATCTTAAAGTTATAAAGTGACCTAGCCTTGCCCATGCCAAGGGAAAAAGTCAAATGTTGAGCCCGCATCGAAACGCAAAGCGGGGAGGCGAGTCGGCGGAGCAATTTGATTTTTTGAGCCCATGTTGAAAAGAGGTAAAATTGCAAAAGTGATCCGTGACTCCATTGCCACTCAAGTGAAGCCATGTGTTAGGCCTATATCAAAAGCAGGTGGGTGAGACAAAATGTTTTGAAGTTTTATTTCTCTAAAAGGCACAAAATACAAAAGGCATCCTCAGGCCCGCTTAAGTTTAAATCTCTCCCACATGGATGGCTCAAATTCAAAGTTTTCAAAGGTGAGATGGACATCTGTGATTCAATGTGTATGGTTTTTTCAGCAGGCATTGAAATGGATGAGGCATTGGAGAAGTTTAGACATTAGTTTCTTGAATTAGTTACATCATTTTTGTAACCGAATGTCACTGTTCTTGGAAGCTATTTAATGGTTTCTCCATGCCATTGTTGTGGTTAGATCCTGATACTCACTCTGTAGAGGTAATAGATTTTAAGTAATTAATACATAATTTTTTCCCTTTTCTGCCTTTGTTATTCCTTCTTTCCTTGTGTGAAAATTTGTGAATCATCCATCTTTTATGATAAGAAACTTTGTGTTCTTGTTTATAAGATTTTTGGAACTTTGTGTCTATGGAATTATATCTGTTATAAAAGTGAATGATTCTACTCTGCATCTCCTTGGATTAATATGTATAAGGTTATACTCTGCCATCTATATTTCTTGAAGGTATTGTTATGTTCTTCCTCTCTCATCTCATCAATTCTTCCATTCTTTTGTATTGATGATCTTTGGGCATAAAACGTTTCAAAGTATCAGGAATCCACACTTTGAAAGTTGTACATTTGTATATAAGTTTTGTTTCTTTCTTTTAATAAGTGAACCTCTCCCATTAAAGAGGAGGGACTTGCAGTCCCCTGACTATGGTTTGTTAAAGTTCCATTTAAAAACCCAACATATACTTACGATCATCGTATTATATGAAGCTTGTGATGAGGAGACCACTGGGGAAGAGGAAATAACTTGAGCTGATGAAGGAGTAGCTTCCCTAGTAGTTACTCCTGGAGTTGTTTCTTGTGTTCCTGATGAATGATTTCCTTTTTTATTGGTATGGGATTTTTCTACATTGGTGACCTTCTAGGTCCCTTGTTTCTTCCACCTTGATCTCCCTTCCTTTTTTTGCTACCATAACTTATTTGTTTCATCACTGATTCTTCCAAACAATAACCTCTTCCAAGAATTCGTTTTGAAGTGCAGGCTAAGACCATTGAGGTTCTTTCATAATTTTTTTTCACATTATTCTTCTTGAAATCAATGGGTGTCAGTGGGGCATTGTCTCCCCCCATTTTATTGTAGGAATCAAGAACATCATTCCCATCCTTATGGAGGTCTTCATGAATTTTTTCTAGTCCGAATTCAACAATTTTTTGGTTGTTAACATGCTATAGTGTCTTTTTTTGATCTCAAATTCATACCTACGATAAATCCAAAAGTCATCTAATGCATGGATGTGCATGTATTCCAATGAAACTAATTTTTGTGGTAATTTTCTGAAGTCAAAATTGCATTTTTATAGCTCAGTTACTTGTTGCTCATTACTCATAGACATGTTTTGACAGAGATTTGTTATATTTTGGACATTACATTAGGAGATTTGATCTGATTAGGCATGTATGGACATTTAGGCGTATAGCACCGATTTAGCTTGATTACTATGTTGTTGCATTATCTTATGATGTCATGGATACTAATTGATATGATGTTGTTTTAGAACGTAGTTATATTGATGGTTACTCAGTTTGTTGCATGTTGAGATTCTATGGTTACAAGTCATTTTATCATTCTGACTAACTTATGGTGAATTGTGTATAGTTGTGCACGTTGTCACACTTTCGATACCAAAAAGATGAAATGATAGTCTATAATTCATTGTTATCTTGCTTAGTAGTTGATTTATATTTTATCGGACAAGTGTGTTTATTATATGCAATGAGTGTGTAGGTAACAGGTCACAGAAGAACATGGGACTCAGGCCAGCTACGCAACTTTACACAAGCAGCCCATGGGTTAAGCCCTAGCCATGTTTATTTCTTGAGGCCTTAGCATTAGAATTATTGTTTTGGGCACCATGGGTGACCCTCATTTGTAATGTAATATGTCTTGTAATTATTAATTTTTCTTAGGGTGTTTAGTTTGTGTTGTAAACTTGTTTTGGGAATTAATGACCCCACTTGCATTAAGTTTTGAATTAGATTAATGATGTAATTAATTTAGAGGGTTTAGGGTCACATGTGAACCCTTGGGTGGTCCCCACACCCTCTAACCTTGTGCCAAATTTCTCCAACCCCGAAATTGGGTTATTTTGGGTATTTTTAGGGACCCCTTTTTAGTTTGGGAGTTCCCTTAACATAAAAATGAGCCCTTGGACCCTACCTAATAGGTAGGGGGGCTTATTTCCAAGGCTAGAGGGAGTTTTCCCTCCCTTTTTGCCTCTTGTTTGGTCACATCCATGTAAGGGGTGTGGATTAGAGTGCTTGTTAAAAGTTGCACTAGAATTGTCTTGTTAGCATTTTGAGTAATTTGGGAGAAGAGGGAAAAAAGACATTTTACCCTTTCTCTCTTTTGTTTTGGCATCTTTGACCTTGAAGGAGGAGAGGGGTGACACATGTCACCCCCTCATTTGTGAGGATTTTTTCTTGCTCCTCTTCAAATTTCCCTTCATGGGAAAAGAAGAGAACTTTTTTTTGGGAGATTTTGCTTGGATGCTTGTGTGATTTGGAGCTAGAGGTTGCTTGGGTCAAGGAGTGGAGAAGTTTGAAGTTGGAAAGCTTTTTGGAGAGCTTTCTTTGAGGTAGGCTCTTAAGCCTTATTGTATGTGTTGTATTCATATTAGTTGTTAGATTGTTTACTTGAAAATGTTGTTGTTGCATGTGGATTTTGGTTATTGTTTGCTTGTTTTACTCCCTCCATCATATGGCATGATGGAGTTTAGGAGTTTGTGGGGGAAGAGAGAGGGATTTTTCCCTCTCAATCCTCATGGCTTGATGGACAAGCCTTGTAGGATTTTAGTGACTCCCCTCAAATGGTTTGAGGTGGGGAAGGTGATTCATTTGGCTTGAATCTCCTTCCCCATTCTTGGTAAGGAAACCCCTTTGGGGTTTGAAAATCCTTCCAAGAAGGATTTGGTGAAAGGGAGGAGGAATAAGGAGGGTTTAAATGAAATAGGAGAAATAAGGAGGGTATGGAGGTCTTGTTATTGTGCTTATATTCTTGGTTATAACTTTTGGAGAACTCCTCTCCTCTCTTCCCCATTTTTTTTTAGAGGTAGAACTTGGGTTCTCCTCTTTTTCACCTTGTAAAATTTGGAGTCTTGTCTTGGATATTTGTCTTATTTTTGTGTGGATGTATTATTGTTGTTCACATCACTCTTGTGCAAGTTGTGGTTAGATGTCCTATTTCCCATGGGCTTGGGGGAGGCTAGCATGCATCCCAACCTTGGGAAAGGCATGTAATGATGCCTATGGTTGGGTGGTAAATAAGTTTCTTCTCCTTGGTTGGTTTTCTTGAAGGCATGAAGCATTGGATCTCAAGTTGAAGTGGTGGCATTGGAGCTCTTTGTTCTTCTTTTATTGAAACATTACCTTGCATTGTGAAACCTTTTGGGAAATGACTTGTGGAAACTTCCTCTTTATGGTGAAACTCTCTTCATTTTGTATTTGATAAAACACTTGTAAGATTGGTAACTTGTATAAGAGCTTTTGTTCCTATTTGGGACAGGTTATTCTTGAGTAGTCTCCTTATGTATTTTAGGATGTTGAAAAAAATGGGTATTGAGAGATTTTGCAAAAGAAAACTTGTAAAAATATTGTATTCTCCTTTTGTAAATACTTTTAACTAGAAGTATTGTTACATCCCTTACCATGCCTTGTTCTTAGAATATTATTTGACAAAAAAAAAGTGTTACTTGAAAAGAAATCTTTTTTATCATGTGGAGTTACTATTTAACATTGGAAGAAAAGTATTAATATTTTGAAATGTACACCTCTTTAAATTAAAATGGATTTAGGAATCTAAGTGAAACTTGTTTTAAAAAAGATTGCTACCATTAATATGGTTTTTTAAAATATGGAATATGTCTTATTACATAGGGTATTAGAAATGAAAATATTCTCATTAAGCAATATGTCCTTTCTTGTGAATGTTGGTATTTGATACATGAAATGAAAGATAAATTTTTTTCTTTTTACTTCCATGAAAAAAAATGAATTTGATTCTAGTTTTTTAAATTTAAAATATATTTATCTTCATTTGTGCCACATGTAATGAGATAAAATATGTATATAATTTCCCTCTTTAATATATATAAGATTTGTTTTTTTAAAGACAATATATGTGGTTATTCACTTATTTGTGAGTTCCTTTTTTATATTTAATTTATTTAAGTTAATATATATATTATATTAATACATAATATATATTATTATACACATATACATACATATTATACACA
This sequence comes from Taxus chinensis, assembly GCA_019776745.2. Lineage (NCBI taxonomy): Eukaryota > Viridiplantae > Streptophyta > Pinopsida > Cupressales > Taxaceae > Taxus > Taxus chinensis. The sequence goes on along the minus strand of CM034152.1, from coordinate 219,278,409 downwards.
GATACACATTTACACACACACACACACACACACACACACACACATGTGATATATAAATTAATTATACATAATATATACAAATAATGATAAAATATAAAAATACAATACAACCACTATAATACATATATATATATTATATATATATTATTTTATTAATATAAACTTAAAATAAACAAAAATAAAATAAGATCAGGGGGAGTTGTTTATTTCCCCCCATTGTTGGGAACTGGGGGAGGGCCGAACCCTGCCGCCCCCACCCATGCCCTACCACCTCTAGCCACAAGCCCCCTGCCACCCCCTGCAGTTGCCCCCTGTCCCTCAACCGCCCCTGTTTCCCCTGCGCTGCCCCGTTTCCCCTACCCCCGCCCTGTCCCATGCTGCCCCACCTCCTTTCCCCTGGATTTCCCCCACATCTGAACTCCCACTGCTACAGCACCTGCCCCCCTTCCTTCTGCTCCGCTTCCCACACTCCTTCCACCTGTTCAAAACACCCTCTACAAATCACCCCCCCTTTTCCAAAACATTAATCAAAAAAAAATATACATATATATAAATATGTATGTGTAACACAAAATAAAATAAAGAAAACATTATGCTGGTTACTATATGAACCTCACAAACCAAAAAAATTGTAAATACAAGCTATTAACAAAACTCCATAGCTCCTCCAACAACCTGCAAAGAAACAAAAAAAAAAATGAGAAAACAAATGAGAAAGAAGAATGAAAAAAAGAGAAAAGAAAACAAAAGGAAGAGTTAAGGAAACTTAGGGTGAGATGGAAAATGAAAGAGATAAGGAAGTTTCAAATCAAGGGTCCAGGATTTGATTGATCCTAGGGCTCATTAAAACCCTACACACTTTAAGTCATGGGAAATATTTTAATGGGAATGAGAATAAAATTAAAAGGGGGGTGTGGTAAATTAAATAAAAAGGGAAATTTGATGGGATAATTAAAAGGTGAGGGCTGATGTAGAAATTAGTAAATTTAAGATAGGCTTATTAGTTAAATAATCAATTAAATTTGGGTAGAATAAATAAATAAAATTAATTGGGGTAATGTCATTTAGAATTTTAGGTAAAATCAATTAGATATAAAATATTTTAACTGGGGAAAACGTTAATTTTAGTTCGGGTAAATTAAATTAACTTAATTTAAATCGCACTTATTTAAAAAAACGTTTAAAAACATTAGTTCTCACCTTCAAAAAAAAAATTTAGGCTTGTTGGTCTAATTTTCCAGTGTCCCGAGGCGGGGCACTACATTTGGTATCAGAGCGGAGGTTCACACACGTAGACACTCTGGGTAATTAATTAAAATAGTTAATGGTAATTTTAATAACATTAAAAAGTAAATAAATAAATAAAAATAATTGATTAAAAATCATCCGCAACCATTAAATTTTAAATTAATAACTTCTTCGCTCACCTCGTGCACAGGATGGCACCCAAGAGGGGACGATCAGCTAGAGGCTTGGGGCGTAGTGCACCTACGCGGGAGCCGCCGACACCCAAATTTGGGCCTCAGATATTAGAGGTCCTGCAGCAGCTGATAGGCGTTGTGGAGCAGCATCTTCCACCACCACAGGAGGCAAGAGAGGAGATACCATTGGGAGACGAGGAGCCGATAGGTGAGGATGCGCATTCAGAGCCACCAGAGCATGATACACCGAGGTGGGAGAGGTCACGTAGCCCTTCCGTTCATCACGAGAGGGTAGCCTCGTACCGTCGTAGCCACTCACACAGTCTCGAGGGACCATTTGGGGATAGGTGACCCCTTTCACCTATTGGACTACATCGCCAAGATCGAGATACAGGTAGTGTGATCAGAGATCTTCTTCACTTGCAGCCACCCACCTACACTGGCTCTACAGATGGCTTTGGGGCTGAGTCATGGCTCCTTAGCTTGGATAGTTGCTTTGGCTTGCACTCTTACGAGAGAAATGTCAAGGCAAGGTTCGCCATACACCTCCTTCGAGATGCAGCAGGTGTTTGGTGGAGGAATGAGGAGCGTAAGCTCCATCTGACTCGAGAGATAGTGACCTGGGAGATGTTCGAGGAGTGATTCAGGGCTCGTTATATGTCAGAGCATTTCATGTAGAAGAGGATCGATGAGTTTCATGACTTACGACAGGGATCTGGCATAGTAGCGCAGTATGAGAGTAGGTTCCTGGATCTTCTACAGTATGTGGATTACCTGTAAGATGAGAAATTATAGGTTAACAGGTTTATTCGAGGCCTTAATGCAGATATAGCAGGAGCAGTTAGGATGTTATCTCCTCCCACACTTGAGAAGGCCGTTGAGAAGGCCTACTTAGCTGAGGAGAACAGGACCAAGGCACAGGAGCACTGAGATAGAAACAAGAGCAAGTTTCAGGAGAGGATACAGGCCTTTCAGAGTCAGAGGTCATGGGGTACAACACCACCCCCTAGAGGAGGATTCTGGCCTCCGCCAGCAGCCACGAGGGCTCCACCACACCCGCAGCGATAGACACAGCAGGGCCACCCACAGTAGGGGCTAGATGGACATAGGGTTTTCAGAGAGGTGGTTCTAGAGGTAGTTTTGGTGGAGCCAGGGATAGGAGGTAGGGTACTCAGCAGGCACAGCCATCTCGCATGCAGCAGTCTGCTAGGGTTGGACCGGTAGGATCAGTACACCAGAGTACAGGAGGGACCCCATCTCATAGGGGTACAGGAGGATGTTTCATTTGTGGATCTCCTGATCACTATGTGTGTATGTGCCCGCACAAACCCAATACCATGGATGCATAGAGAGCCACTAGATCTGAGCAGACAGTGGGTGACGTGGGATGCACCCATCGTGTATATGCAATGGTTGACAACCGCCAGGCTGAGCATCAGGCCACAGTCATTGAGATGACAGGTATTATCAGGGGTATTTCTGTCTCAGTACTTTTTGATTCAGGTGCTTCTGATTCTTTTATATCACCTTCTATAGTGGACCAGTGTGGGCTAGTGGTGGCTAGGCAACTAGATAGTTGGCAGGTTGAGTTGGCCTCTGGGGCCAAACTCACCGTGGACTCATATGTGGAGAGTTGCGTACTTGATTTAGGAGCCTTCTCCACTACACTTGACCTCCGAGTTATCCCTTTAGGATCATATCAGGTAGTTTTGGGTATGGATTGGCTCGAGGCTCATCGAGCTAAGGTGGATTACAGAAATAAGGTCATTGAGTGTTAGGATGATCTTGGTAGTTCAGTTGTGATTTCAGGGATGCAGAGGCCTATCTCCTTGCACATGATCTCAGCTAAGAAACTCAAGCGGAGCATGCATAAGGGTTGTCAATTATTTGCTATCACCATCATTGATCAGTAAGAGAGCACTCTAGAGCATTCACCCTTAGATGATCATGCAGTTTTGAGGGAGTATGCAGATGTGTTTCCAGGCAAGCTTCCAGGGTTACCACCCTGCAGAGAGGTGGATTTCACCATTGATTTAGTACCTGGATCTGCACCAGTTTCTAGGGCACCCTATCGGATGACGAATCCAGAGCTTCATGAGCTCAAGATTCAGTTAGAGGAGTTGTTAGATAAGGGTCTCATTCGCCCTAGTGTATCTCCTTGGGGAGCGCCAGTCATATTTGTGAAGAAGAAGGATGGTTCTCTCAGGCTTTGTGTTGACTTCAGGCAAGCTCAACAAAGTCACAATAAAGAACCGTTATCCACTCCCTAGGATTGATGACTTGTTTGATTAGATGCAGAGAGTGAGAGTATTCTCTAAAATCGATCTCAAGTTAGGATACCATCAATTGCACATTTCAGATGCAGACATTCATAAGACAGTGTTTCACACACGTTATGGGCATTATGAGTTCACAGTTGTTCCATTTGGATTGACCAATGCCCCAACTGTCTTCATGAGCCTCATGAATGGAGTATTTAGGACATTTCTGGATCACTTTGTCTTAGTGTTCCTTGATGACATATTGATTTATTCTCATTCCAAGGAGGAACACGAGGAGCATTTGAGACAGGTACTTCAGGTTTTGAGAGAGCAGAAGTTGTATGGGAACTTGGAAAAATGTAGCTTCTTTCAGACAGAGATTCAGTACTTGGGTCATATCATATCAGGCAAGGGTATCTCAGTAGATCCCTCTAAGATACAGGCTATCATGGACTGGCCAACACCCACATCAGTTACTGAGGTGAGGAGTTTCATGGGTTTAGCAGGGTATTACTGTAGGTTCGTACAGGACTTTTCTAGGATTTCTCACCCTATCACTTCTCTTCAGAGGAAAGGGAAGAAGTTTGATTGGTCAGAAAAGTGTGAGCAGGCCTTTCAGTTGCTTAAGGAAAGGTTAACCATGGTGCCCATCTTAGCAGTTCCAGACCCGACAGAGGATTTTGTTGTTTGTATTGATGCATCACTAGAGGGTTTGGGAGCAGTTCTTATGCAGGAGCATCGGGTTATTGCATTTGAGTCTTGTAAGCTCAAGGACTACGAGCTTAATTACCCTACTCATGACTTGGAGCTTGCAGCAGTTGTCCATGCTCTTGTGCATTGGTGACATTTCCTATTGGGTAGACCTTTCATTTTGAGGACAGATCATCGTAGCTTTATAACATATCTTCTCACAGCTGAACCTCAACACTCGTCAATGGCATTGGATGGAGTTCTTATGTGAGTATGACATGGAGGTGCAGTATATCAAAGGAAAGGAAAATGTTTTTGCAGATGCAATTAGCAGACGATGACATGTGCTTGCTTCTTTGACACTTCAGTCAGATTTGAGAGGCAGGATTCTTGAGCACCTTCCAGAGGATAGGTTTTATGAGGGAGCTAGACAGATGTTGGAGTCACAGGGTTCATTAGAGGGTAGATATTCTGGGTGTGTTTTAGAGACAGATGGTTTACTTCGGTTCCATAGGCACATCTACGTGCCTAAGGCAGGTGATCTGCATAGCTTCATCCTCACAGAGGCTCATCGAGCCCCATATGCAGCACATCCAGGAGTAAAGAAAATGCACACTGATCTAAGGGAGTTATATTATTGGCTAGGTCTTTGACGGGACATAGAAAATTTTGTTGCATGATGCCTTGAGTGTTAGAGGGTCAAGGTAGAGCATTCTCATCCCGCAGGACTTTTACATCCTCATGATATTCCCGAGTGGAAATGGGATGTGATCTCCATGGATTTCATAGTCAGACTTCCTATGTCTTCTTATCATCATGATGCCATTATGGTCACCATGGATAAGTTGACCAAGGTTGCGCACTTCTCGCCAACCAAGGTCACCTATAATGCACAGGCCATCGCCAAAGTATTTATGGAGGACATTGTTAGGTTGCATGGGATTCCGAAGACCATCATCAATGACAGGGATACCATCTACACTTCAGTTTTATGGACTTCCTTTCAGACCGCTCTGGGTACTCAGATTAATTTTAGTTCAGCTTATCATCCAGAGACAGATAGACAGATAGAGAGAGTTAATCAGGTGTTGGAGGACATGTTGAGGATGTATGTGATGGATCAGCAAAAGAAATGGGAAGATTATTTACATTTAGTTGAGTTTGCTTACAACAACAGCTATCATAGTTCCATTGGTATGGCTCCTTACCAGGATTTGTATGGACAACCTTACAGGACACCTTTGAGTTGGGACAGACTAGATGACAGGATTATTCTGGGACCAGCTTATCTACAGGACTTAGAGCAGCAGGTTGTTCTGATTAGATAGCGTCTTGAGTAGGCTAGAGCATGCCAGAAGGCATATGCAGACACCAAGAGGATTGATCGTCACTTCTTAGTGGGTGACAAAGTCTTCTTGAGAGTTTGTCTGCATAAGAGTCCGATCCGTTATGGAAAGGGTTCTAAGCTATCGCCTCGTTTTGTGGGGCCTTTTGATATTTTAGAGGTCATCGGTCTAGTTGCCTATCACCTAGCTTTGCCACCATGCCTTGCACGGGCCCATGATGTGTTTCATGTTTCTGTACTACGTAGATATGTACCAGATGTTTCTCATGTTTTGGATTGGTCAGAATTACAGGTAGAGGACAGAGGAAAGTGGAGACTGGAGCCCATACGCATACTGGAGCACCAGAGGTTTGCCCTTCGGGGTCGAGACTTAGACTAGGTTAGAGTGCAGTGGGACCGATATGATGAGACAACAACTACCTGGGAGGATACGACACCTTTGAGGGCTAGATATCCCTACCTCTTTCAGTGACTTCTAGGAGGAAGTCGAATTTTAGTAGAGGGGGATGTAGTGCCCACATTTTTATAGCTCATTTACTTGTTTGCTCATTACTCATAGACATGTTTTGACAAGATATTTGTTATATTTTGGGACATTACATTAGGAGATTTGATCTAATTAGACATGAATGGACCTTTAGGCGTATAGCACTAATTTAGCTTGATTACTATGTTGTTTGCATTATCTTATGATGTCATGGATACTAACTGATATGATGTTGTTTTAGGACGTAGTTATATTTATGGTTACTCAGTTTGTTGCATGATGAGATTCTATGGATACATGTCATTTTATCATTGTGACTAACTTATGGCGAACTATGTATAGTTGTGCACTTTGTCGCACTTTTGTTACCATAAAGATGAAATGATAGTCTAGAATTCATTGTTATCTTGTGTAGTAGTTAATTTATATTTTATCAGACAGGTGCATTTAATATGTGCAATGAGTGTGTAGGTGACAGGTCACAGGAGAACATGGGACTCAGGCCAGCTACGCAACTTTGTACAAGCAGCCCATAGGCTAAGCCCTAGCCATGTTTATTGCTTGAGGCCTTAGCATTAGAATTATTGTTTTGGGCACCATGGGTGACCCTCATTTGATAATGGAATTATGTCTTGTAATTATTAATTTTTCTTAGGGTGTCTAGTTGTGTTGTAAACTTAGTTTTGGGGAATTAATGACCCCACTTGCATTAATTTTTGAATTAGATTAATGATGTGATTAATCTAGAGGGTTTAGGGTCACATGTGAACCCTTGGGTGTTCCCCACACCCTCTACCCTTGTGCCAAATTTTTCCAAACCCGAAATTCGGTTATTTTTGGGCATTTTTAGGGACCCCTTTTTAGTTTGGGAGTTCCCTTAACATAAAAATGAGCCCTTGGACCCTACCTAATAGGTAGGCGGCCTTATTTCCAAGGCTAGAGGTAGTTCTGTCTCCCTTTTTCACCTCTTGTTTGGTCACATCCATGTAAGGGGTGTGGATTAGAGTGCTTGTTAAAATTTGCACTAGAATTGTCTTGTTAGCATTTTGAGTAATTTGGGAGAAGAGGGCAAAAAAGACATTTTTACCCTTTCTCTTTTTTGTTTTGGCATATTTGACCTTGAAGAAGGAGAGGGGTGACACATGCCACCCCCTCATTTGTGAGGATTTTTTCTTGCTCCTCTTCAAATTTCCCCTTCATGGGAAAAGAAGAGAACCTTTATTTTGGGGTGATTTTTGCTTGGGATGCTTGTGTGATTTAGAGCTAGAGGTTGCTTGGGTCAAGGAGTGGAGAAGTTGGAAGTTGGTAGTTGAAAAGTTTTTTGGAGAGCTTTCTTTGAGGTAGGCTCTTAAGTCTTATTACATGTGTTGTATTCATATTAGTTGTTAGATTGTTTACTTGATAATGTTATTGTTGGCAAGTGAATTTTGGTTATTGTTCGCTTGTTTTACTTCCTCCATCATATAGCATGATAGAGTTTTGGAGTTTGTGCGGGAAGAGAGAGGGACTTTTCCCTCTCAATCCTCATGGCTTGATGGACAAGCCTTGTAGGATTTTAGTGACTCCCCTCAAATGGTTTGAGGTTGGGATGGTGATTCATTTGGCTTGAATCTCCTTCCCATTCTTGGTAAGGAAACTATACGATGGAAAAGTGACAAGCGAGCATGGGAATCTATGAGTAACTCTTCCTCACACCCGACCGCCCGAGGTCATGCCGAGATAGCTAGCGGGGATGGATTATACATGGGATATGGGTAAACTAGTTAGGCAATATTATATCTTCAACACACACTAATGGAATCTGTGAATCTAAGGCAAAGAAGGCCCTCCTAACCTTAACTAGCCTGATAGATGGGTCAGCAAGGATGACTGCTTGAAGGCTCCAATCAATATCAAGCTCTGGCATGATCTGATCTATAGGTTGTGGGATATGAGGAAAATGACCTTGGATTGTTTCGTGTATATCTCCAGACAAGGTCATAGGATGGATGATGGATATGGTGGATTCTACGGGCGATTCTCCGGCCTAGTCCAGAAATCCTTAGCTTCGTTAGCTACTATATCCAATAGGGATAACTGTGTGATGATAATAGGTGGAAGTGGAGTGGATCTGAATACTAATGTGTGTAAACCAGCGTCAATGTCGGATTGACCTATGGACTCGTTGGGTTGTGGGATTTGTTAATCACAACCATAGATTTGTGGTTGTTGTGGACCTGTTATGGTCATGTGCGGAATCAGTCCCTAATCCCTAGTATCCAGTAGTCATATGCCTTTTCGGCCTCTATATTCAGAACTAACAGTTGTGTAATGTTTTTAGAGTATCTTATAGGTGTTCTTGCAACCTGAATTCTTAAGCTAGTGTCTATATCAGTGAGAGTTTCTCTTACATCTAGCTATGGGACCAAAGGATGAATGTTTTCTTTCTTTCAAGCCCTTCTACAGTCATGTGGATTTTTATCTAGGGTAACCTATAGTTTGGCTGATTTGACCAGAATATGTATGCTTGGTCATCTTTTGTGTTTAACCCTCTTAACTATAAGCTGATCTATTGTAAGTCTGTTGTTGTTCAAAAGACTTGGATTCTAATATTTTGGTCTATATCGGTTATTGCTTCGACAAGATTGGGTTGAGGCATGATAGGCTCGAATACATATTCTCTGGGCTCCTTAGGTCCCATGATTTTCATGCAAAAGGAAATGATATAGAGCTAAGTAATGACAAAATAAATCGACTACGCAAGATATATCTATGTATATTCCTAAATCTGATATTTTGATAAACTACTTAAACAGAATTTAAAAGAGCAATTATCTAATATATCTAGAAATTGACAACTAAACTAATAACGAAATTAAAACAAACAAAGCAGCTGAGTATAGCTACTTGTCTGTGCAGTTGTGAATCTATTCTAAGTAACCAGATAACTGATCTAATCTATTTGAAAGACTCTCGATCCTACCTCAAAAGTGAGGAGTGAATCATAGTTTCTTAGAAACTATCAATCCCCACAGCTTCCCTGGCAATATCAAAAGTAAAATTAACTGAAATGAAATGATTGGCTACTCTACTTGATATGCTTTAACTAGAACTTTGAAAGCTTGAACCTGGATTTTATAGAATAGTGGTGAATCTGATGGTGTGTGGCCTTGTCCCCTCAGTGTGATTTCCTCATTCTTTTGTGCTCACGTGGATCCAGAAAAGTGTGTAATGCTAGCATCAACAGAAGTAGATATGGGACAATGGTAGCTTAGGATGCAGACTGAATACAATGCGAGTAGGAGAGGGATAGCGCAAGAGAACAGAGCTTAGCTTATGTAATTCCTAGTGGGATTTATTGCGAGTCATGCAACATAAAATTCCTAGAACCTGAAAAATATCCTATTTGACGATCAGAACCTATAACTTTAATGGCTTCCTACTGAATATCAAACTATCCTACTCTAATTGATTGGATGAAATAATAACAACACTTGCACAAGGAGAATATGTGGCTTTCTAACAGCTAAACAACACTACCATACATACAACAAATGAAACTATGAATCCTAAGAAAAATTGAAAGGCTAAGCTATTGAAATGAGAAATTCAAAGGAAAATTTGAGGGGCCATTTACTTGAGCACAAGACAACTATTTATAGAATCCCATTTACCTAAAGGTGAAAACCAAATTGATCTCTTAAACCATAAACAATGCCAAAACACTATTCCAGGGAACCAGAATCATAAATACAAGCAAAGGCGGTGAAAAAATATGGTAAACATTGAAAATTTACATGATTCGCGTTAAAAGAGAATTATGGAAAATGCGTGAAGGACCACTGCCCTGAGCAGGGCAGTGGTTACAGGACCGCCACCCTACCTCGGCGGTGGTCACAAGACTGCCACCTAGGCAGGGCAGCGGTTTCATCACTAAAGACCGAAAAGCAAAGAAAAAGAGGGGGGAAGGAAAAATAAAAGCACACAAGGGCTAAGTGGGGCATGCAGGATGTTAACGCATACTTGGAGAGCTTTTCCAGATCTTGAACACCTTGTGAGGAGACCTGTATCATCATTGGGGCACGTGTAACATTGTTCCGATGGTGCAGTACCCTACAATTTTGGGTATGTACATATTGCCCCCTCAAAGAAGTGTTTTAGCCATGAAGAGGCGTAAAACGGTGGGTCCAAGTATGACAGTCCCAAAATGGGAAGTTAGAAGTTATACCTGATATGTTCGTGTGTCGAAATGACGCCATCCAAAATTCCCGCCACCTGCAAAATGAAAAGAGAATTCAAGTGCAGATAGACAAAATAGATCGAAAAATAAACACTAAAATATTATGAAATGAGGACATACCATTTGTGTGGGGATAAGAACTTACCTCTGTCGGTGCTCCAAACCTGTGAAAAGGGGCATTCAAAACAAGTTAGGTTGTTATATATGTAAAAGTGGGCCCATTTTCCTATTCATTTACGCGTGTTGATTTGGTTGATTTTGAGCTCTGGGACCCACGGTGACGGTTTCTGACGAGAGTATAGTCAAAATGTTCAGGACGAGATCATGATCATGCCTCCACGAGCGGAACACTGACCCACGAGATCATAGGTTAGTTTTTCTCGATTTACCATTTTTGCCCCCAAAATGTTAAAATGGTGAAATCTTTGTCATGGGGGGATCATTTTCGAAAATGTTAGTTTTAATAGGGTCAACTAGGGGGGGGGCCTACTGGGTAGGCTTTGTTTGAGTCAAAATAGTCTTTATTTTGTGTTTTAAGCCACTTTTAGGGCATATGACCCACGTGGGTTTTTGGGACACGACCGCCACCCTGAGCAGGGTAGTGGTTACGAGACCGCCTCCCTGATCAGGGTGGCGGTTACAAGACCGCCACCTTTAAGGTGGCGATTACGGAACCGCCACCCTGCTCAGGGTGGTAGTCCTGCACAGAATGTACAAATAATACTTATTTAAATTTTTTTTTGCATTTTTAGCATCCTTTCCTGCTTTCATGATTTTTCTAATGTCACTTGGATACTAACTTACTCTGTTTTGTGTCTTTTTGGGTGTATGTAGGTGAAGGAGGAGTATATCCGATGGAGTCAGGAGAGGGAGTGTGATTGGCTTCTGGCAGTATTGGATGCCCTTTCTCAAGATGAGCAGGACACTCTTCAGAGGGCCGGTATACTACGCATATCACGGGTCCCGCATGTTGCACCATCTAGTCACATACTTTGTGACTTATTTTCATATTGGGATGCAGATTGGAACACTTTCCGATTACCAGGGGTCCGGGGTGAGTGGACCATTACTTTGGAGGATGTTTACCATATCTTGGGGGTCCCGATTATTGGGAGATGGCTCACTCTTGAGATAGTAGGGTCACGGGCTCAGACAACACAGTGGGCCTCATATATGGGAGATGCAGTTATCTCCACTGGTTCGAAGAAGGGGGTGAGGGTCCGATCTATTCCTAGCCTACCTATCCCCTTGATTCATTAGGCCATTATGGGGATCCTTGCCTCGAGATTGATCGGGGACAAGGGAGGAGACACCTTACTATATTGCTGGTCCCCCATCATTACACAGATTGAGGGGCATGGCTGGATTTATGCCTGGGGAGCCGACATTCTTGAGACCACTTGTCATGATTTGTATTGGGTGGTCTATTTACAGAGGCAGTCATTGAGCCATCCAACCTTGGTTATGATCTGGGTCTATGATTGTTTCATCCCCTATGGGAGAGGTGTAGAGGTGGCAGATCCTGGAGCTGTGAGGGCATCCAGATGGACAGACATGTCAGTGCTCAGAGCACCTCACTAGCCAGTTGCCTCCTTAACCACTGATGACATGGAGGCCACACCTTATCAGGCCATGACAGGTTTATGGGGTGAGGAGGCTCTTACTTTGATTTCTTGCTCCACCACAGGGTAGCTTGTTGACAGGATGGGGAGGGTGGAGATACATCCGTTTGGTCGAGTGCCCCAGTAGTTTGGCCTTCCGTACGTGGGTATGCTTCCCCTAGTGGTACCATTATATAGATTAGTCTAGGAGGCTAGAGGAGGTCCTAGAGGCTGGGGTTGGACAATTTGTTACTCCTGGTGTCCCCATTGCAGCTAGGAGGGTAGTACAAGCTCGAGGGAGAGCCGGTGCTCCTCAGGCACCGTTGCTTTAGATTGCCACCAGTCCCGCCCACAATAGCGATGACCCCATTGACATAGACTCTGAGTCCGAGGAGTTCACAGGGGGGAGACGGAGGAGGAGACCGAGGCTGAGGTCAGTGAGTTGGGTGGAGAGGAGGACAACGATCCTGAGTGGCATGACACTCAGGATATCTTACAGGCAGAGAGGGTGGAGCAGAGTGCAGAGAGGGTGACTTTGGTTTCAGAGGAGCCACTCTCTTAGGGCTTGGATGGAGAGGATGAGTCCATAGTAGGATGTTATGTGGCCCCAGGCATAGGAGGAGTGCACCAGTCAGTAGCGGCATCTGTGGCAGGTGTCAACCCTAGAGATCCATCTTGGAGCCCCGGAGATCTGAGTGAGTTATCATCCTTCCTTTAATGTTTGTTTCTAGTTAGAATTTCCTTAGTTGCTATCTCTCCTTTTTTTTACATTTGTTTCTATCTCTTGATTATTTCTAATTGGGTTTTTCTCCTTTACTTGCAGAGACTGCTGATGAGTGGCGAGACCTGATTCATCGGGTATGCATTGATACCCTGATGATCCCTATGGAGAAGACCCATGCGGAGCTATCCATGGATGCAGGGGAGCCCTCAGCAACCGGTAGGCATACCAACATTTTTTCCCCTATTTGGCATGTGGCCAGGATGGTGTCTACCCTCCATACCGAGTTGGTAGGATACATGATAGTAGAGCACCTGATGAGGAGTCACTCTCATGGCGAGACCACAGCTACTCCTTGGGATCGTGAGCCCTCCGTGCACTCAGAGCGCCGGCGTAGCCAGAGTCCTAGATGTGGGCATGCACCCTCAGAGGGATCTCATAGGGGTTGAGAGGCCATTTGTATGATGTATTTGTATTTTCTGGGCTCTTTGAGAATTTTGACCATGCTTAGCTCATGATGACATTGTACAGGAAATTTGACTACATATATATATATATATATATATATATATTCTTTTTGGGTTAGAGTCTTGGTATCAATGTTCTTGTAATTTGCTTTCACATGTAAATTACAATGTTGTTTTTATATGTCTTTCAGAATGTATGTAATGGAGAAAAACTGATAAAAATGTTTTCTTTCTTTTTGTATTTTTTGATACTGATGTATGATAATGTAGACACAATGTGATTTTGAACTTTAGTTTCTATAAGCAATTTTTGGTACTTCTACTTTTGTTTTGACAAAATGAGATGATAAGACTTGCATGATGAGCAGATGAACTTTCCCCATTCCTATCTCCACGCAACTAGTAAGATGTGAGGGCTCATCATCAAGAGCTAGAAAGGGCACAAGTTGTGAAATTTGTTTGAATGGTAATGATGAGAGATAGATAAAGATTTGGTGGAACCAAATTAGGATGCTACAAACCTACTCTACTCAAGTGTCTCCATAGTTCAGACTGCTACTTGCTTTGCGGTTTATCCAGACTTAGATCTATAGATGGCCACATGGTTGACAAAATCTGGTTTTTAGGGTTTTGAACTCTCTTGGAATTTTGGGCATCTAATTCATTCATTTTTGACTCAAGATTTCAAAGCTTAATTTAAATTATTTGCTGACTATCTTTAACATTTATTGTTAAGAGGACCCCCCCATACCCTACCCCATGCTACTAGGCAGAAGCATGGGCTTATCACCATGGACAAGGTACATGCAAGTAAGGGAATTCCCATCCTTTCCCAACCCTACGTCACTAGTAAGAGATGCAAGCTCATCACCGAAGGTTGGTAGGGCAAGGAAATGTGTAAAAATAATTTTTTTTGTTTGATCTATATTTGACTTGTTTATTTGAGAAAAATGTCAGTATGTTCTTACTTCCAAAGAGATATGCATACGGGATAGATGTGACATGATGAAGCTTCTAGAACAGACCATAGGCAAGACACCTATCCTAGGGAGAAACCAAAAGTGAGAACAAGCATGCAGACCTTGGTATGGTTACCATTAAGACTTTGTCATATCTAGCTTTGTATGGATGAAATGATTCTGAAATGGTGATGATGTTATGAAAATGAAGAAGTATGTTTTGAAAGCTAATTTCAATATCATCAGAAGCTTGTAATGAATTGCTTTGGGAATAAGTTCCTTGATCACAATATTTGTACGAAACAAGTAGACGAAATGAACCTAACTACATGAAGATGCAATGTAGATATAATTATATAGATAGTGCTGGTCACTTATGCATAGAATCGCTTAAGGTGTAGGGAATTGATAGTTTCACCAAATTCCTCACCCTCTAGTGTGCATAAGAGATATGCACCATTTCCATAGTCCTTCATGACTCGGTATGGGCCCAACCATTTGGGCAAGAATTTCCTCCCTTCGCTGGTCTTTTTATCGATCCGGCTATCTAGTCTTAGAACTAGATCACCTTCATATATGTCTTGTTCATAGACCTTCTTGTTATACTGCCGACACATCTGGTCAGCATAGACTCTGTGCCGCTATTCAGCATCTAACCTGGCTTCATCTAGGCTTTCTAGTTGGGAGAGACGTGCTTCTCTATAAGCATCTTCATCTAGAATCCCTTGTAATGAGATGCAGAGACTGGGTATTTCAACCTCAAGTGGGAGAACTGCTTCCGCTCTGAATACCAGTGAGAAAGGAGTTGCTCCTGTTGGTGTTCTTATTGAGGTTCGGTGGGCCCACAAGGCCAGGTATAACTTTAAATGCCAATATTTTTTGTTTTCTTTCACCATTTTAAGGATAATGGCTTTCAATGTTTTGTTTGTTGCTTCAGCCTATCCGTTGGCTTGAGGGTAATACAGGGAGACAATATGATGGCTTATTTTAAATTTATTGCATAGTTCATGAACCTTGTCATTCTTAAAAGAAGTCCCATTATCTGTGATAACGATTTTTGGGACACCATACCTGCAAATGATCTGGTTCAAAATGAACTTGGCGATCACGGAACCTAGTACAGTGGTGAGAGGCATAGCCTCTACCCATTTGGTAAAATACTCGGTGGCCATGATTATGAAGTTATGGCCATCTATAGATGAGGGAGAGAATTTCCCTATCAAATCTAGCCCCCACGTAGAAAAGGGCCATGGAGTAGCGATTGGTTATAGAGCTTGTGCCGGCATGTGAATCTCGTGGGAGAATTCTTGGCATTTATGACACCTACGTACAAACTCTACTATGTCGTGTTCTAGAGTGGGCCAGAAATAGCCCATCTGATGTATTTTGTGAGCAGTGGCATGACCACCGAAGTGGCCTCCACATATTCCATTGTGAGATTCATGGAGAATCTTCTTGGATTATTCTGTGTCAACACACCTTAGAAGCATTCCATCGAAAGCCTTACGATAGAGCACTTGTTCTATAATAACGTATTTAGCTACGATAATGCGTAACCACCTTCTTTGTTGCGGCATAGCACCTTCTGGATATGTATGGTTTGTGATATAATTAATAATATCAGTATACCAAGGACATTCAGAGATGGGAGGTCTAGTTTTGACGTAATATATGCATTCATCGGGAAAGTCCAAATCGACTAGATCGCCTCCGTCTAATGGGTTGTCAGCTAACCAATCTGCTATGATTTGTCCCTTAACAGACTTTTGATTTACAAAAGTTAATTCAAATTCACCCATTAAGGTCATAAAGCGTCCAACCTTCTTAGACAAGGACCCTTGCGTGAGGAAGGTTCGTAAATGGTCTATTTTTACAATGACCCTCGTTTCTTGATTTAGCATGTAATGTCTTAAGCATTTGGTTGCGAAGACTATGGCAAGGCACTCTCGTTCTGCTTGCATATAGCGTGTTTCATAATCGAGTAATGTGTGGCTTATAAAATAAATCATGCGTTCTCTCTTGTCATCATCTTCTTGAGCCATCATATAGGCTAGCGAGACATTGGTAGCTTGTGAATATAATATTAAAGGGTGGTCTTGTTTAGGTGGCATTAGCATGGGTGGTGACAACAGGAAACACTTAACTGCTTTGAAAGTGTCATTGTAGTCGTTAGTCCAATCGATACTGTACTCTTTCTTGAGTAGATTGTTGATTGGATGAATGACAAAGGTTAAGTCTGGGATGAATCTTTGGATTGCATCGAGTTTCCCAAGAAATGACCTGATTCTTGATTCATCTGATGGTGGGATCATTTCAAGAACAGCCCAGATTTTGGCTGGGTCTACATCGATCCCTCATGACGATATAATGTAACTGAGGAGCTTCCCTCCTGTCACACCAAATACATGCATTTTTCTAGGTTTAGCATGACTTCGTATTCTATTAAACATGAAAGAATGACGTGGAGCACTTCTGGGTGATCACAACGCTTCCTGGCCTTGGCCAACAAGTCATCTACATAGGATTCCATGATCTTGTGAATAAGATCGTGAAATATGTATGTCATTTCCTACTGGTATGTGGCGCCAGCGTTCTTGAGACCGAATGGCATAACAAGCGTAGCAATAGGTTCCCCAAGGAGTTATAAACGTAGTTTTGGCTTGGTCTTGTTTAGATATTCTAATTTGATTGTATCCTGAGAATCCATCCATGAGAGATAAAAGCTTGAATCTGGTTGTTATGTCAATGATGATGTCAATGGATGGTAATGGGAATTCGTCCTTGGGGCGCACTTTGTTAATGTCTCGAAAATCTATGCAAATGTGTATCTTCCCATTCTTTTTTAGAACTAGAACGATATTAGATATCCATTGAGAATAATCGACTGGCTTGATGAATCCTACTTGGAGGAGTTTCATTACTTCTTCCTTTACCATGAGAGCCACCTTGGGTTTCATTGGTCTCGATTTTTGTTTAACTGGCTTTGCATCTGATTTGGTGATGAGGTTATGTACCGTACGATGTGTGGTGTAACCCCTGTCATTTCTTTATAATTAAATGCGAAATCCTTCTGATGTTTTTTGAGGATTTGAGTGTTTATTTCTATTTCTTCTGGATTTAACGAAGATCCTAGTTTCAAGATCTTTGGGTCTTCCTCCGTTCTAATGTTAATATCAATTATTTCTTTAATTAAAGAAGCGTTACCTTCTTCAAACTCAGGCAGGGCTGGAGGTAATTCCAGATCATCTCCATTCTCTACTATGTATATGCTGAGTTCTTTTTGTGGGGGAAGCTCTATCATGGGATTTCTGAAGTAGGAAGATGAATGTGGGATTAAGGACAAATCTACCTTGTGATGGGTGAGATGTAACATTGCATAGGTGTTTAAGTAATCCAGAGTGGCTCTATCACTATCAACGTGGTCTAGGATAATAGAGTTGTTCTCAGCTATGTTTGTTAAAAGAGGGTTTGACATTGTTTTCACTAATGGTTTAGTACGAAGGGATACCATGAAACGGGTATCTTCTAACTCACTATTTGGGGTGAAGTGTGATGCTAAGGTTGCTATAGAATCCACAAGAATATTTTGTTCTCACGGGATTGCTTCAATGGATATGAAGTCAAATTCTTTGCTCAAAGTTAATACCGTTGTTTTGTAGAGCTGTAAGTGTTCAGCTCTGGTTTCATACACCTCAGAGACTTGGTTCGCTACTAATTGAGAGTCTCCTAACACCCTGATGTCGTTAACACTGAGCCTTTTAGCTATGATGAGGCCAAGGAGGAGGGCTTCATACTCTGCGCCATTGTTTGTACATTCGAAATTTAGTTTAAAGGAAAATGGTAGGATCTTTCCCTCGGGAGAAGTAAAGATCACACCTGCCCCAGCCCCATAATGACATCATTGCTCCATAAAAATGGAGAGTCCAATATTTATTTGGGAAGATGGATGTTGGGACATTCGCTACGTTAATTTATTCTGCTTTGGTTACTTCTACCATGTAGAGATCCTCTGCTAGAAGAGCACCAACACCTAGGGTATATCCCATACCTACATAATCAAATGGTAGGAAAATTGGTAGATCCTGTTCTAGTAAGTCGACAATCTTTGCAGTAGTTCCTAATGATACTATTTCTATAATGTTAGTCTCATCCTTGAGGGTTGGGATAGTCTTGATTAGGCTCATAGTCTCAAGATCTGTTGTAGGTACTAATTTTTCTTCTGGTTTCACGTCGGTCGGTTTATGAATTTAGTTTGTTGGGAGTTCAAACTCAGAATGAATTCCCAGTATTTTCTTTAAGTCATCTAGGTGTATATCGAATGGTTTTGGATTGCCTTTGGCTATGAATACCTTTCCTAAGTACAAGAACCTTACTTCTTGAAATAACGTAGAAGGGATTGCCTTCATACGGTGTATCCATGGTCGGATCGAGGATCATATTATAATTGTTTTCTTGATCTATAATATAAAACTCAGTCAGGATTGTTTTGGGTCCTAAGGTAATTGGTAGTATTATAGTTCCAATTGAAGTGGCCTTAAGGCTATCATAGCCTCTTAGCGTATTTCTGAGTCGTGGAACAGTTTGTTTCTCCATACCCTAGCTTTTAAAGGAAAGAGAAGGGGACTATGTTAACTCCTGCCCCATCGTCAACCATTACACATTTAACGTAATTATTATAAACCCATACTTGCAAATGTAAGGCCAAATCACCTCTACGTGCAATCTCGGTGTCTGTTGGCATTTTGTTTATTTCAAATATAAACTCGGTATCCCTATCTGGCTTCCCCGGAGGGTAGATGTCAAATTCTATATGGTTTACCTATGTTTCAGGAGGTGGAGTGATGTTAATTAAATGACCTAAACCTAATGCCTCTAAAAGAGCAGACCCTATGGGCAGGAGAGTTCCTCAGTAAATCCAAAAAGGAGATGTGAGAGAAGGTTTTTGTTAGGTCATTAATTAGATCATAGGCACCTACGGGTTTCACTAATATTTGTTGGATGTTATCTGTCTCTAGCGAGTAACTTGGACTTGGCTGAGAGGAATACTCTCATGTCATCCTTGTTACGGTTTCCATAGGTAGTTTGGTATCTAATTATACTAAAATGACTATCTTGGGTCGTGGTTGACTTCCTAATTGTGGTGCAACAGGTGGATTTAGTGAAGTCGAGGATTCATAATCATTATTTCCTATCATTACACCTTTGTTCATCCCATTTGGATTTAATTTGTTGTTATTGTGACTTGGGAGTGGATCATTGAAGATATTGAGGGGAGCATTTTGAGGGGAAACTACCCCTATAAAAGTATTTGGTGCTGGTGATGTAGGATCTGCCAAGAACATATCTATGAAAATTTTTCTTTGCTCCTCTCGCAAACGTTGCATGAATTTATTGTAGTCACAACACATTCTAGTGTCATGGCCTAGAATCTTGTGAAAACCACAATACGAGTTAGGATTGTAATTTCTAGGTTGCTGGTTTGGCATATATTGTGGTCCAAAACTCTTATCAAACCATTGTCTATTAGGATTAAGGTTTTGTATTTGTTGTTTTTAGTTTTGGTTTTGATTTTGATATCCAGTTGAGTTTTGGCTTGGACCCTGTGTCTAGATCTGTTGTTTTTGTTGTTGTGGATTATTAAAATCCACCGAATTGATTGTTAACCAGTGGTGGAGTATTTAGAACATTGACCTTTTTAGCTTGGTTAGTTACCCCATCGGTTTTTGCGCCATGATTTTTGTTAAGAATTTTAGGTCCTTGATTGACGTTTGTGGTAGTAGGGTAAGTTGTAGTATTCTGGTTGGGGGTGATTAACCTCCCGTTTGCTCCATACATCTTGTGACCGCTATCTATTGCCACTTGATCTATTCAAAGAGCGCTCTCAAGTACTTCATCATAAGTCCTTAGTGGGAACTTCTAGACTTCTTCCTTCACCTCTCTGCTGAGAGAATGAAGGAATAAATTGCATAGCTCCATTTGTTCCATGTTTGGAGCACTGGCCAAAGAATAAAGGACTGTACACCATCTCTGGATGAAATGAGTAACAGATTCATTGTGCTCTTGTTTAATGTGCAAGAATTCCCCAATTCCTGTTCTTAACAGTTTGTTCATGTCAAATGCTTTAATTAACTCTGAAATAAGTTGTTTAAATGAATGGATGGAAGCTTCAGGTATTCTGTAATACCAATCGAGGGTGATGCCCTCCAAGGTTTTGGGGAATATTTTAGAAACAACCCCATCCCAAGGAAGCAGTTCTCAAATGGCTATGGCATAGGCCTTAATGTGTGTATTCGGGTCTCCCTCCCCTTTGTATTTGGGAAAATCGGGCAGAGGTCTCGGAAGCATGATGCTTCATATGGTGAAGTCTAAGGGCTCTTTCAAATACTCTGAGTAAGTCCCTATCACATAGGTTTCAACCATTGATGGTGTTTGTTGAGGGGGAGGAGGTGGAATGGGTTTTTGATACGACATAGCGTATGCATTTGCAAGGGCATAAGGAAGCCCCTATGGTTGAGCAAGCATGCTGGGAGAGGAGAACATATCTCCTTGTGGTGACTTGGAGTACATGTTTAAGTATGAAGGAGTATTCCCCAAGAGTGGATTGTGTTGTACAAGACCAGGAGGTATCATATTCTCCACCCGAATGGTGTTGGAGGTGGCGGTTCTAGTCGGTGTTTGTTGTGAATACTGAGGAGGCATGCCCAACATGCCTATTCCTGTGAGGAATTCTACTTGGCTAGGATGATGTGGAGGATTGGAATTTACTACCTACACAAATTGATATGTTTGACTCGCTTGAGCAAGTTCTAACCCTCTAACTCTTTCTACTAAAGTAAAAATGACTTCATTTGGTGAGGTCACAGTATTTTGCCTTGGTGGAATTTGTTGTATATTCTGAGGTTGTATAGGCATGTGATACCCCACTATGAATTGATCATTTCCTTGCCAAGTTTCACCGTGGGCATTTCCTATAGGTAGTGGCATGAAGGTGTTTTCTTGAAAAGAGACCTCGCGTCGTGTTTGTAAACTTCCTATAGGTGGGTACATACTCCCAGAGTGTTGTTCATTCTTGGTGTAACACATTGAATGTTCATCATCTAAAACCAGGTATGGATTTGATTGTGTGCTAATTTTTGGTATAAGCAGCACCTGAGGAGACGAACCAGATTCTTCTGTGAATGTCATATTGTTTGAGCCTGAAGGCTCTGTTTATTGCATTTGTGTGAGTTGATCCAACTCCTCTATTTGGAAAGACGAACTATATCTAGTCCTTGGAGGTGGAGCTTGTGTTGATAATTGGTTATTTGAATAGTTGTCACCCCATATTGAGAGTGAGGGTCATGACTATCTATTCAGTTGAGCGTAGTATGCCTCAAGACCTAGGAGAGGTCTGCCATATGCATCGAATCCCGACATATTCGGGGGGTATATGAATACCCGCAGAATAATGGGAAAGAGAGAAGGTGGAAGAAAGAGGTAATCAAGAAAAGGGGAAGCACTGTGTGGTTCACGTTGGGTTCACCAATTTTGTACGATGGAAAAGTGACAAGCAAGCATGGGAATCTACAAGTAACTCTTCCTCGCACCCGACCTCCCGAGATCGTGTCGAGACAGCTGGTGGGGATGGATTATGCGTGGGGTATGGGTAAACTAATTAGGCAATCTTATATCTTCGACACACACTAATGGAATTTGTGAATCTAAGGCAAAGAAGGCCCTCCTAACCTGAACCGACATGATAGATCGGTCAACAAGGATGACTGCTTGAAGCCTCTAATCAATATCGAGCTCTGGCGTGATTCAATCTATAGATTTTAGGATACAAGGAAAATGACCTGGGATTGTTTCGTGTATATCTCTAGACAAGGTCATAGGATGGATGATGCATATGGTGGATTCTATGGGTGATTCTCTGGCCTAGTCCAGAAATCCTTAGCTTTGTTAGCTACTATATCCAACATGGATAATTGTGTGATGATAATAGGCGGAAGTGGAGTGGATCTGAATACTAATGTGTGTAAACTAGCGTCAATGTCAGATTGACCTGTGGAATCGTTGGGTTGTGGGATTTGTGAATCACAACCGTAGATTTGTGGTTGTTGTGGACCTGCTATGGTCATGTGCGGAATCAGTCCCTAATCCCTAGTATCCAATAGTCGTATGCCTTTTCGGCCTCTATATTCAGAATTAATAGTTGTGCAATCTTTTCATAGTATCTTACAGGTGTGTAACCTGAATTCTTAAGCTAGTGTCTATATCAGTGAGAGTTTCTCCTACGTCTGGTTGTGGGACAAAAGGATCACAACTGAATGTTTGCTCTCTTTCAAGACCTTCTACAGTCATGTGGATGTTTGTCTAGGGTAACCTGTAGTTTGGCTAGTTTGACCAAAATATGTGTGCTTGGTCGTCGTCTATGTTTAACCCTCTTAACTATGAGTTGATCTGTTGTAAGTTTGTTATTGTTTAGAAGACTTGGATTCTAAGATTCTGGTCTATATTGGTTATTACTATGACAAGATTGGGTTGAGGCACGATAGGCTCGAATATGTATTCTCTGGGCTCCCTAGGTCCTGTGATTGTCATGCAAAAGGAAATGATATATAACTAAATAATGATAGAATAAATCGACTACGCAAGATATATCTATGTATATTCCTAAATATGATATTTTGATAAACTATTGAATAGAATTTAAAAGAGAAATTATCTAATATATCTAGAAATTGAAAGCTAAACTAATAACAAAATTAAAACAAACAAAGCAGTCAGGTATAGCTACTTGTCTGTGCAGTTGTGAATCTATTCTAAGTAACCAAATAACTGATCTAATCTATTTGAAATACTCTCAATACTACCTCATAAGTGAGGAGTGAATCATAGTTTCTCAGAAACTATCAGTCCCCACAGCTTCCATGGCAATATCAAAAGTAAAATTAACTAAAATGAAATGATTGGCTACTCTACTTGATATGCTTTTAACTAGAAATTTGAAAGCTTGATCCTAGATTTTACAGAGCAATGGTGAATCCGATGGTGTGTGGACTTATCCACTCAGTGTGATTTCCTCATTCTTTCATGCTCATGTGGATCCAGAAAAGCATGTAATGCTAGCATCAGCAAAAGTAGATATGGGACAATGGCAGCTTAGGATGCAAACTGAATACAATGTGAGTAGGAGAGGGATAGCGCAAGATAAAAGAGCTTGGCTTCTGTAATTCCTAGCGGGATTTATTGTGAGTCATGAAATATAAAACATCCAGAACCTGAAACTATCCTATTTGATGAGCAGAACTTGCAACTTTAATGGCTTCCTACTGAAAATCAAACTATCCTACTCCAATTGATTGGATGAAATAACAGCACTTACACAAGGAGAATATGTGGCTTTCTAACAGCTAAACAACACTACCATGCATACAACAAATGAAACTATGAATCCTAAGCAAAATTGAAAGGATAAGCTATTGAAATGAGAAATTCAGAGGCAAATTTGAGGGGCCATTTTCTTGAGCACAAGCCAACTATTTAAAGAATCCCATTTACCAAAAGGTGAAAACCAAGTTGATCTCTTAAACCATAAATAATGCCAAAACACTATTCTAGGGAACCAGAATCATAAATACAAGCTAAGGCGGTTAAAAAAGCTGGTAAACATTCAAAATTTACACGAGTCACATTAAAAAGAGCATTTTGGAAAATGTGTGAAGGACCGCCACCCTGAACAGGGCAGTGGTTACAGGACTACCACCCTACCTGGGTGGCAGTCACGAGACCACTGCCCAGGCAGGGCAGTGGTTTCGTCACTGAAGAATAAAAAGCAAAGAAAAAGAGGAGGAAGGAAAAAGCAAAGCACACAGGGGCTAAGCGGGGAATGCAGGATGTTAAAGAATACTTGGAGATCTTTTTCAGATTCTGAACGCCTTGTGAGGAGACCTATATCATCATTAGGGCACGTGTAACGTTGTTCCAGTGGTGCAGTACCCTACAATTTTGGGTACGTACAAAAACCCCTTTGGGGTTTGAAAATCCTTCCAAGAAGGATTTGGTGAAAGGGAGGAGGAATAAGGAGGGTTTTAAATGAAATAGGAGAAATAAGGAGGGTATGAAAATCTTGGTATTGTGCTTATATTATTGGTTATAACTCTTGGAGAACTCCTCTTCTCTCTTCCCCACCTTGTTTAGAGGTAGAACTTGGTTTCTCCTCTTTTTCCTTCCTTGTAAAATTTGGAGTCTTGTCTTGGATATTTATCTGATTTTTGTGTGGATGTATTATTGATTTTTTCACCCTCACTCTTGTGCAAGTTGTGGTTATTTTTCCTCTTTCCCATGGGCTTGGAAGAGGCTAGAATGCATCCCAACCTTAGGAAAGGAATGTAATGATGCCTATGATTGGGTGGTAAACAAACTTCTTCTCCTTGTTTGGATTCCTTGAAGGCATGTGCATTTGGATGTCGAAGTTGAATGGTGGTTGGAGCTCTTGGTCATCTTCTTTTTACTAATGGATATTACCTCATTGTGACCCTTTTGGGAAATGACTTGTGGGAAAATTCCTCTTTATGGTCTTTTCTCTTCCTTTTGTATTCGATAAACACTTGTAAGATTGGTATTTCAATTGTATATGAGAGCTTTTGCTCTATCTTGGGAAGAGGTCATTTGGTTGTCTCCTTATGTATTTTAATATGTTGAAAAAATGGGGTATTGAGAGATGGTGCAAAGAAGACTTGTAAAAATATTGTATTCCCTTAAAATAATTTTGGTAGAAGTATTCTTACATCCCTTTACCATGCCTTGCTCTTAGAATATTATTTGACAAAAAAAATTGTTACTTGAAAAGAAATATGTTTTGTCATGTGGAGTTACTATTTAACATTGGAAGAAAACTATTAATATTTTGAAATGCACACCTCTTGTAAATTATCATGGATTTAGGAAACTAAGTGAAACTAGTTTTAAAAAGATTGCTACCACTATATGGTTTTTTAAAATCTGGAATATGTCTTTTACATAGGGTATTAGAAATGAAAATATTCTCATTAAGCAATATGTCTTTTCTTGTGAATGTTGGTGATATTGATACATGAAATGAAAGCTAAATATTTTTATGATTTTACTTCCATGAGAAGTTTTTTTTTGGTTGTTTAGAAAAAAAGAAAAAAGATTTATCTTCATTTGTGCCACATGTAATGAGATAAAATCTGTATAGCAATTTCCCTCTTTAATATATATAAGATCATTTTTCTTAAAGACAATTTTGTGGTTATTCACTTATTTGTGAGTTCCTTTAAAAAAAAAAGGAGTTAAATTATGGCTAAACCTAGTATTTTACTTTACACACACACACACACACACACACACACACACACACACACACACACACACACACACACACACACACACACACACACACACACACATACATGTGTAAATTTATTATATATAGATACACATGTATGATGATAAAATGTATTAAAAATAACAATACAAATGAATTATGAACAATATATATATATATATATATATATATATATATATATATATATATATATATTATAATATATATATATATTAAAAAAATAAAACAAAAAAAAGGATCGGTTGTTTTTTTTTCTTGTTGTTTATTTATATATTGTTGGGTGTGGGGGAGGGCCGAACCTTGCCCCCACACAGCTTCCGCGCAACTCCCTACCCCCCCCCCCCCCCGTCCACTATCCCTCCTGTCATGCGCAGCCCTCCTTGTCCCCTTGCGTCTGCACCTCCATCCGCCTGCGCCCCTCACAACCTGGTCCCCAATACCCCCCTGACCTCCTTCCCACTACCCCCACTCGAAACTCCCACACTGCCACCACCCCCCTTCCTTCCTCCTTCCTTCGCCACCTCCTTCTCTTGTTCAGCCCACCCTTTGCAAATCCGTTGCCCCCCCTTTTCCTTTTAAAAAAAAATACATATATATAAATGTATATGTGTAACATAAATAAAAGAAAGAAATAGTGCTAGTTACTATATGAACCTCACAAACAAAAAAAATACAAGAATGGTTAAAAAAAACTCCATAGCTCTCCAACAACCTACAAGAAGAAACAAAGGAAAAAAAAACAAAATGAGAAAAGGAATGAAAAGAAGGAGAAGAAGACAAGAATGCAATTTAAATGAAAAGAAAAGGAAGAGTTAAGGAAGTTAGGGCAAATTTTAGGGTGAGATGAAATCAAGGGGTACGATTGGATTGATCCTAAGGTCCTCATTCAATCCTGCACTTTTTGAGTTAAAATCTCTTAATGGGATTATTAGAATAACAAGTGTGGGGGGGGGGGGTGTGCATGACTATTAAATAGAAATGAATTTGTGGGATAAAACCAAGGGAGGGAAAGTGATGTAGAAAAGTAAATTTAAGATAGTGCTTTTAGTTAAATAATCAAATAATGGATTTGGGTAGGAGGATCAATAAATAAAATCAATTGAGGGTAATGAATTTGAAAACAGGTAAAATCAATTCAGATTAAAATATTTTAACTATTGGGATAGCGTTAATTTTAGTTCGGGTAAATTAAATTAACTATAATTTAAACTATTTGTTTTTTAAGGGCAAACAGTTAAGAGAAAACATTAGTTACCTTCAAAAGAAAAAATTTACCAGCTTATTGGTCTAATTTTGCGGTGTCCCGAGGTGGGGCTCTACACACATTTTTCAGCCTCTTTTCCTTTATTT
This sequence comes from Taxus chinensis, assembly GCA_019776745.2. NCBI lineage: Eukaryota > Viridiplantae > Streptophyta > Pinopsida > Cupressales > Taxaceae > Taxus > Taxus chinensis. The sequence goes on along the minus strand of CM034152.1, from coordinate 219,251,535 downwards.
CATTGTTGAGCTTGCAAATGATATCATAAAAGAAGTCATCATTTACCCTTCTATACTTCTTGAAATACTCATAGAGTACCATATGTGGATAACATTCATAAATGGGGTCTGTAGCTAAGATTACTTTATTGTATAACCTAGTGAAAGTTCCATTTGAGGCTGCAACATATACCAGGTATGAAGTCATCTTAAAAATGAAAGTTGTCCTAACCTTCTTGAATTGCCAATCAATATTGTCACTTATCATATAATCCTAATTTATCAATGCATTAGATTTGTTGACATCAACTGTTATAATAATGGAGTACATCCATATAGAGAAGTGTTTAGCATTATTCTCCCCTTTGATTCTACATAACAATTTAGTAATGTCATCTGTTTCTTGAATCAGATATGACAATACTATGGTTTTGGGAAACCTGGATGTCTGTTTTGGATTTTTGCATTCATGATTTTAATATAATCAGTTGTATTCTTTTCGTATTGGTAAGTGGATTTCTTCATGGTCACCTCTAACACTTTTTCTTTTGTTGGGATCTTCAATTAGTAGTTGAAATATTGGGTGTATAATATTACCACCACATTTCTTGATGTATCTTTTACTGCTCTGGTGAGAGGATCATAAAATTTAGCACACTCTAGGAAACATTTAGGTAATTGAGCAATACTTGGGAATGTTGTTACTTGCATTATTCCATTGTTGTTCAAAGCTTGAATCAGAGGTGTTTTGCTTGATTCTTTGGACCTATCTATCAGCTCAATTATAGACACATGTCCCATATTAGTATCTCCAATTTCAATAAGCTTAGATCCAATGCATGACTCAATTGGATATCCCTTATATTCATACTTTTTAATTTCCACTCATGATCTACTAACTTGTTTAGCCTTAGACTATTCCTTTCTTTTTTCTCTAGAAGTTCCTACAACTGCAAGACTAGGATTTTCTTGAATTATAGCTACCACTCCTAATTTTGATGACTTCTATTGTGCTTCAAACATTTGTTGTATTTTTCCTCTAGTAATACTATGTATGCAAGCTACAGAGATGTCAACACTTTATCCTTCTTAAGATGTAGAATTTGAGTCAAACTACTAACCTCTATAATTTAAGGTAATTTCAAGTTTATGAACATATTTGGTCATTAAAGTTATAAAAAGAAATCATCTACAAGTGATGTTTCAAACTTTAAGTAAGAAAGAAAATAAGACATCTTATTTTCACAATGGAATGTGGGTTTGTAGGGTGGAGTTGCTTAAAATTTAAGAAAGTAAGTAGTAGGGGTGCAGGTTTGCGCAATGAACTACAAAGTAAAAGTGCTTGAAAAACACTCTTATTATAGGATTTGAGCAATGGGGGGGTTGGATCTCCACAATGAATTGGGCAACAAAAATAATTTAAAAATGTGCTTAGTATAGGCTTTAAGAAACTAGGGGTAAGATCTCTATAATTTGTCAGAGGAAATGGTGAATCTAAGAAGTTAAATCTTCTGGTCTAAGCAAGAGCTTTGGATAATTCTGCTAAGCACAAGGTGAGTAATGAAAAAGGAACTGTCCGAAATGGCCTAAATCATTGGTTCACTAGGTTAAAAACTAGGGTTTTCCATAGTTGTGGTTTTGCACAAAAACAAAATGTATATAATTTTCCCACACGATTCACCAAATTTCCTAACGATTTTAACCAATTTTTTTCATGTCTTTAATGGAAAAACATGGAGTGATAGAGCAAAAAAAACGTAGATGAAAGAACGAAACTTTGACAAATAAACATACACAAATCACAAGGTAAAAATGAAATGAAAGAAGGGGAAAATGATCAACATACCTTTTCTCCATATGGGTTTCTAATAGATTTCCTGAAAATTGCTTCAGTCGACTAGTTTGAGGAAGTTATGAATTTGCAAGGTGGATTACTTGCTTGGTCAATCTAGAATGCTAGGTGGAAATGATGTGGAATTATTTTTTCCTTTTGAACCTTCTACCTCATTAAATTTACTAGGGAAAAGTGGGATAAATCCATGTCATCATTTTCTTAGGGGCGGGTTTCATGGTTTGGTTTGCTAGCTTGAGGTTTAGTGAAGTTAAGTGCTATCAGAAATATGAGTTGGTTTGGGCTTGAGTATAAATATAGGATTTCAATGTGACTTTACTTGATTATTTAACATTGCAAAGGTGGTTCAAAAGATCTGACTAGGTATATACTTGGATCGGGATATTATGGTTTAACTTTTCTTGATTGCTTTATGAATTAGATCAATATCGATTTTCTGCAATGTATCTATAGTGGTATGATCCATATTTTATGAACAACTTTACTTAATTGATTTTAAGAAGTTAAGTAGTACCATATGCCATGAACCCACCTAGCATTGTGTAGTATAAATAATGTTTTCATTAAGAACTTACTAAAACTTATGAAGTAAAGTAACCCGAAAACCCACATAGGTCTAGGGGTGAGTTCCATATTAGCTTTTACAGATTTTGAGAAATTTGACAAAGTGGGTATTTTATAAATGTGACCAAACAAACTCTTGCAACCTCTTGAAGGAATCCTACAATCTAAAAATGGCTAAGGAAAAACACAAAACAACAAGGTCTTATTAGAGGGGACACAAACAACATGACCCCTAACTATCACAAGGAAAAGACCAAAAATTTAAAGGGGTACCCAAAATTTCTAAGTGAAATCTCGGGGACACTAGACATGAGACCTAAATAAAAAGGATCAATACCACACCCTCCCATACTGCTAAATGAGTGGAGTAACACTATAAAATATATGTGTATGGCCACACCACTACTTGAACATTGATAAGTTGACACTAAGACACACCCGAATAAATCCATAATAAAAAATACTACCAAAATTCCTAAATAACGTCGAAAAATATAAATATAAAATCTCTAAAAAAGGAAATACACTCTACACCTACTAAATAAAATAGCTCAAAAAAAGGAGTAATACAATACAAGACAAAAAGAAAGTGGAGCAAGAAGTTGAATAGTGGAGGAGCCACGTTTGTAGATTCCTCTCATTGAATGCTTATGTCTATGCCACAAGTGATCATATATCCATCCCAAATTAATATGAATGGATAAAGAAGATGTTTGCATATGATTTGGTGTAAAGTGAAAAACTGGAGAATGTAAAGGAACATTATAATGTGTGTTAGATTGATCATGTATGATAGTTGAAATATCATGTTTCTTAGGCCTAAGTGAAGGTATGGTAGAACTCATGTGTATTTCATGATCTGTGGGAAGATTTGAGAAAAATAAATCAAGAGATATATCATTATGTGATCCCAATAAAGTAGTACTTACATGAAAACTAATTTCGTGGCGAGAATGCCACTTAACAGGTTGAATAGGTGAAGAAATACCATATGAATTTATACCAATACCTCTGCCATAAAATAAAATAGAACAAAGCATGCGAGAACCAAATTTAGTGTTATTATTTTCAAAATATCCATGCATATGATTAGAAGACACCAAAGTAGAGTACACAGAATGTGTTACTGCAGTAGGCACATGTGTGAAAGAAGAACATGCAATAAAAGTCACAACATACTTAGGATCATCAGAAGCAGGAACAAGCTCATAAAATGACAAAAAAGGTTAGTTGGTGTAGAGTAATAGCTGAAAGTGGACTAGGAGTAGGGGTATGAGAGTCCAAAATACAAGGATGATGGTTTAGGTTATCAAGTTTATGTTGTAAATCGTGTATGAGTTCATCTTTAACATAAATGAGGTTATGAAGAAGAGATTTTTTATTTTTAAATGATCTATTTTATTCCACAAAGTTTACTATGTCCTCCTAAAGGCCACACACTTTAGAGAATTACATATCATTTTCAGAAGCCATGATAGATGTAAGAATGCAAAACATAAAAATTTAAGACGTCGATCTTAGCCAAAAATGTGTCCACAAGCGATTACAACACTCCCTAGATTTTGGCACTTTATAATTAGTGCATGTAAATATTAAAAGGAGTAAGAGTACATTTTACCAATGAAATATGTGTATAAAAATTTCACCAATATGGGAATCTTGAAAAACTACACAATTTCAAGAAATACATCACCTTAATTTGAGCTATAGATCAAAATTTATGATATCCATAAGGTTATTCTATAAAAATATTATTTTGATGTTGGTTTTTTAAGAGAAAGGTACACATGATGACCAAATGTGCAGAGGGAAAATATGTGTATCCAAATAGCATAGACATGAAATGAAAGGATAAAATACTGCACCCAAAATCTACATGTCCAGAGGGTAAATAACTACATCTTAAGGGTACATGTTTGTACGACCAAAGGATAAAAGAATGTACCTAGAAGGTACAGATCTATATCCAATGGATAAAATAATACATCTAGAAGATACACATTTAGAGGGTAAATCAATGCACCCAAAGGGTACATTTATGTGACCAAAGGATAAAAAAGCACCTAGAAGGTATAGATATGCGTCAGGTGGATAAAGGATTGCATCAAGAAGGTACACTTTCAAGAAGGTACACTTTCAGAGGGTAAAGCACTACATCTTGAGGGTGCTTATTTGTGACCAAAGGATAAAATAATTCACTTACAAGGTAAAAATATACATCCAGCAAATACAAGTTACATCTAGAATGTAAATTTCCATAGGGAAAAAAATTGCATTTAGAAGGTACATATATGTGTCCAAAGGATAAAACCATGCATCAAAAAATTATAATTGTTGATAAAAACTTAGACTATAAATATCTCCTTTTTTGGTAAATGTATAAAAAACTAGATAGAAACCTAGAAATTTTCTTGAAATATTGAGAAAGATGATATAATTTTTTGTGTCAAAAAAATTTAATTTGTACTGAATTACTGGATTTTTTAAAATTGTACTAAAAACCCCTTTAAATGTCCAGATTTGACTATGTTAGAACATGGTTGACTTTACAGTTGATTCACGGGTTTTGTAACCTTTGAGATCTAGTGGTACCCTCCGTTACACACAAAATTACATGTTGAAGAAACATACTATGAAATTCCATATATATGAAAAGTATTAAAGCCTCGCTTGTATAAAAAAACTTACAGATGGATGTCTACATCTCTACCGCTCTGATACCATGAAAGGAACAATAAGAATATTGTTCCAACCAGAAATGATATCAGATGATAATAGAAAATCAAATTTAATAATATGAAAGAAATTCACCAAAATAACCTTACAAAAGAATTTACAAAGAAAGAGCTATAATATCATATATCGAAATCCATCATAATTCCCTTTATCTCATGAATTGACTCAATAACCAAGATGTACATATAGGAGGGAAGTACAACTACTACTCAGATCAATGGTGAAGAACTCCTACAAACTGATATTGGTAATTAAGCTAACTCAACATGATTAACAAGTTAACTCAACACAACTAGTATACCTAATCAATCTAACTAAACAAGTGTAGGGATAACCTAAGTGCAATAATTATCCTGATAAACAAATAAAAGGATAAATAATAACCTACACTAAGAGAAGCTAACCAAGATGAAAGATGCATCGAAGACCAAAAATCTAATTTTGATGTTTTAATTAAAAATAAAACTTGGGAATTTGTCACTCAATCATAAAAGGAATATAATGTTAGATCCTAATGGTGTTCTAAAATGAAGTACAAATCCATAGTAGAAATTGATAAATTCAAAGAAATATTAGTTACTCGTAGTTTTACTGAAAAATATGGATTGACTATGTAGATGCCTTTTCTTATATAGAAAAAATGGACATAATTAGAATTCACATTTCTCTTGTTACTCAATATGGTTTGGAAGTACACCGAATGGATGTTAAGTACACATTCCTAAATAGTGATCTAGAAGAAGAAATTAACATGAATCAATATAAATGATTCAAGAATTTATTAGTAAATAATATTATGTTAATATATTAAATAAATCATTTTATGGTCTAAAATGTTTTCCTAGATCTTTGTATTATAAGATAAACAATTTCTGTAAAACCCTACATTTTTCTAATTGTTTGTTTGAAAATGATTTATTTTTCAAAGTAGAAGATAAGTAGATTATTTTTTATTTTTCTATATGTATATGATATTCTCATAATCAACATCATACTACATTAATTCTTAGATCAAATCTAAACTAAAACAATATTTTGAGATGACTAATCTAGGCCTACTTCATCACTTTCTTGGCATGACCATGTTCCAGAATAAAAACTCAATAATAGTGTTTCAATCTCAATATGCTCATAAATGTTTCATCAAATTTAAAATGATTAATTGTAAAAACAACTCCATTCAAATTGAATTTGGTATAAAACTTGATCTAAAACTTACATGTAACAAATAAAATTATATAGTATACAAACGACTTGTTAGTATTTTAAACAACTTGTTAGTATCTAACTATTACTAAGCTTGTTGTTTCTTATTTTATAGGTGTTTCTTACATATTTATGTAGGATCCAAATTTAGATTAGTGGAAATTAGAAAAAATATTTTAAAATATATTAAAGGTATATTTAATTATGGTATTTATTACTATTTTACAAATGACACTAAATATTTGGTTATTGTGATATTAACCATGTTGCTGATATTATGGATATAAAATATACTTGTGGAATTTTTTAATATTTTGTTATAGGCATTCTCACTTGGATTAGTAAAAATAAACCAAGATCTTCTATCTCATCTAGAAAAAAATGAGTATAAAAGTGCTATGGAAGTAACTAATGAAAAAATGTGGCTGAAAATACTATTAGAACTACTTTGTATCGATGTAAAAGGAAATACACCAATTATTTTTTATATCGAAAGTCACGTAACTTTGGAAAACCCTGTAAATTAGCATCAAAGAAAAAATCATATCGAGATTCATATGTATTTTATTAGAGTTAAAAAGTCCTCAATGGTGATATTGATCCTCAATTTGTTAGGAATTATTAGTTCTTCATGACATATTTGTGTTAGTTATTAATATTATATGTAAGAATAAATATAAATGATTTTTTATTCAATAACTCATACTAGATACATTTAGTATTGTGAGTATAACTTATTAAAACTATAATTTTAGTGTGTTATGAGTTTGTAGAACAACTTGTTTGAGAGTAGTTGTAGGAGATCTTTATAGAAATATTCAATTCTTAATAATCATATTTCACCCCACTATATATGTGTGTTTTTAAGAGTTTGTAAAACTATGAAGAAAAAAGTTATTGTATTATGTTTATTTTTCTCATATATGAAAACATTTTACATTTGGTATTAGAGTAGGTGGATATGGTTATGGAATAATTATTTATTTCTATTTGTAGTTATCATTTACCTCACCTCTCCTGATGAGGAATAATAATGTGTATAACACAATACACTTTTTTGTGTATTTTTTTTTATAGATACTTGGGTTTTGTTATATTAACTATTAGACGACCTGCCTCTCTTCAGCCCTGCCAAGATTTCATAGGTTGCATTTACTATCATCATTCTTATACCACATCCACCATCAAACCTAGTATTAACATGCTTATAGTTCAAACATAGGTGGCATGGGGATTATGGTATTGATTTGTTAAGAAAATAGTATAGAGTTATGCATTGTATTTTGTCATGTTCCTTATTATTGAGACAATGCATCAATTTTTCCACATTTCCTTATATATTTTAGTTCTTGAAACCTCTGGAAATCTACATTATAGATTTTTTTATCCATGTTAATTAGGAGGTAAATCAAATTTAATGTTTTATAATTTGAGATGTTTTTGCCATCCGTAAAGGATATTAAATATGAATCTAACATTAACATACACTAGAGAAACTTGCATCTATATCACCATGCCCAACCAAATCAATTCATAATTTATCATATAGAAATATCTTGCATGTTTTTTGATGCTCAGGCATCCTTTCGTGGATAATCACAATTTTGGGTTGGAGAGGTCTTAGACATCATTTTGATCTATAAGCCTTATTTCTCATGAAATTTTCTTGTATTGTAGATCCTTCAATAATTTAAAACAATTTGGGTGCATCCTTTAGTATAGAATTTGTAGTTCTGATTATGTACTTCAATTGAGAACTTGAAGAAGACCTAATAGTATTATTGGTAATACTTGATCATGCAACTCACGTATAAACCTTAGTATTAAGCATTCTCGTCATCTTGAGTCAAGTAACCAAAGGATGGTTAGGAGTTTTATAACTAGATTTTGTAGCAATTGATGGAACAAAGATTATTTTTAATATTCATTCGAGATGAGAATCGTAAGGAGGAACCATAAGAAAGGGTTAGGAGAGAAGAAAGAACAAGGTGAATAAGAAATGGAAGAAATAGAAATGTGAAAAGAAAAATCGAAGAGATAGAAGAAGGATACAATTTTTTTTAAAGTATATAAGCATCATTGGAAAGGTAATAGGGGAAAAAATATTAAATGGAAGGAGGAGTAAATTTGAAGATGCAAATTTAGGGTTTCTTTTTGTATTTCCTATCATGGGCTTGATGTCTGATCAAAGAACAAAGTTTAGTATTAAATTTCTGTGTTGGTACGTTTTTATGGAGTTTTATTAAGGATGTATGAATGTTAATAAAGGTGGATAAAAGTATGATATTGATATTTATTTATTAAAATTTATATTTACATCTTCAATGGTTTAACTTGTGTGTGAGTTGTGAAGAATTTTATTGCAAGGCCAAAGGAACAAGGTTCTGAACTATATTATTCTTTTGTTATTCAACTTTGGTGAATGATTTTTTTCAAACCTTATTAAGTTGAATGTGAGTGCCATAAATTTTTATTTTCCTTCTCAGACCTATGTTATCATCTTTAAGCGGTTAAATCTTATGTGCCCTGAAAAATAAGCATGTGTAAGATAATCACTTCTAGTTCTCTCATATACATAGAAATACTTAATTAGTTAAAGAATTCAATGACATGTATAGATTGTGTATTGGTTAATAATCTCATAGGAATCATTAAATATGTCTGGAGGATGCACTTTTGTCCATAATCTAATACAATCATTAATAGAACATTAAACTATAAGGGGGGTTTTTTTATTTCATTATATGTAGATCCCTGAGCATGAAATAAGGATCATGATAGAAAAGGGTTATAAGGTAGGACATTTTAAATTTTAATTTCCATATTTTGAGAGCCTAATAGCACTCAATACCCTATTATTACATGATTATACTATCACAATTTGAGTAAAAATGTGGATTTATTTTGTATTTTCTTATCATATAGAAAATCAAACATGAATAAGAAGGGTCAGTGAGTCCATATCATTAATATGGAAGGTGTTTATGACTATCCCAAGTATCATGACATAGTTTATCTAATATAATTGTATCATGCCAAGCCTTGATTAGAGTATGAATCAAGCTTAAAACCCAGTTAATATTAAAAACCTAATCAGTATCATACTTGTACAAGAGAGGAGGAATACATTATAGGTATGTGACTATACTTGGAGTTAGAAATCCTTGATATTATATTACCCAATCTAGAAAAGTAGAGAAAACTTGTTCCAGGGTCTTAAACCACATTGAATCATTTTCAAGAAAATACTACCTTAGAAGGTAGTAATGGTTTATAAGAAATCCTAGTGAGTTAAGTGATCCAAACACTGAGGAGCATCTTTACTCAGTCTAATAGTATTTTTCAAGTTCAGAACTCTATCTAATGTCTTATCTTCATTTAAAAGAAAATTTTATTGGAATAAAGAATTTAGAATAAGAAGGATCAATACCTTGATTGAGATCCTCATTATAAATTAAAAAATAAAAATATATATCATTGTTGAGGGAAAGTTTGAAGACCTAAATATATGTATGCCTTTATGATTTATCCTATGTTAATGATAATAAGTCTATAGAATCTGATAAACCCTATTTTTATCTACATAATTCATTTAAATATTACAATTTAAGTTGGAATATCTTATTTCACAAAATAAATAAATAAATAAACATTCTAGCAGGAGTTAGTTGGAAGGTTTAGAGAATTTTAAATATTAGAATTATAATACACTATTCTTGAGGACAGTGACTGTATACATGATTCTAAACCTTATTTTCAATTTAATTTCTAAATTGAAAGGTTGACATCAGAAGTAAGTTCCATAAGAGTGGTATCAGAGAGAGGTTACTCCTTGGGAGAGAAAGTGAGAAGTAGTTAAAGGAAATAAATATAAAAGTGATTTTATTTGAATTTTTTCAAAAGAGAGAAGAAGAGTTAATAAAAAGTGATAGATGTTATGGCATTTGAGATGCCCTATAGCCTATTGGGTCTTGAGGGAATGATAATAATCTATTCAAGAGTTTAAGAAGAAGTTCCAAGGTGGAAAATACTTAGGAAAAGTTTCAAAAGACTAGGTAAGAGGAAGAACCTAGGGTGAGACACAAGAGAACAAGTAAGGTGAAATACATTTTCTTGGGAAGATAAATAGACAAAATGGAGAAGAGACATTGAGGACTTGAAAGAATGGTTGACCAAATGTTTAGAAGAGATAAGAAAGATGAAGGGATTAGCTGAAGTAGAGTGCCACAAGAATATGAGGAAAGAGATGATAATTACAGAGTTGAAGAAGATGATGAGAGAGGAAGAGAAGCAAGTATATGGCTACATAATGATAAGGAAGGTGAAGTGGCCTATAGAGATACTTGTGTAAAGAAGAAGAAGAAGGAAGAGATCAATGTTTTTTTAGAAAGGAAGAAAGAGGACAACAAATAGTCTATAAAATAAAGTAAGAAGAAGGTGATTAAAACCCTTGAGAGGGATGAAATCTACATGGAGAAGGATACAGAGGCTAGCATTTTTTATCCAAAAGTAGAGATATTGGGAGATGAATAAAATGAAAGTATGAGAGAATAAGTTCAACAATAAGAAGCATCTCAAAGGGAAATATGGCCTAAATTTTTTGAGTTCTAATGTTTATTTTCATTGCGTGAATGAAGGTGTATCAAAAGAAGAAGTTGAAGGTCATTCTAAAGTGATGGAGATGAATAAAAATGAGTATCTGGAGCATAAGGAAAAGTGTAGTCTTGAAGTAAAGAGAGAAGCACCTAAATAGTTGGATGAGTTGATCGATGTAAAGGTAACAACAATAATAACCCAAGAGATCAATGAATAAAAAGAGAAAGGAATTCAAATTTAGGTTTTTTAAAGAATACAATAAGAGATGAGTCATGGAAAAGAAAAATTTTCTAAGAGAAAACTAGTGGAGCTATTCAAATCTATTAGGAACCATTTGTACCTAAAAATGATGTGGAAATGGATGAGTGGAGACTAGAGAGGAAGATTTTAAAAAGAAATGAAAACAAAGAGTATGTGAAGGAGTTAAGTATGAGATGCATAAGGAGGATAAATAAGAAAAAGTTCTCTTAGAAGTATAAGATTCCCAAGAGTTAAACAATGAGATATTTATAAGGTGAATGGTAAATACTAGAATCTAAAATTGTATATGAAGATACTAATAAATTAAAAAACACATCCATATCTAACATGGAGAGTGAAATAGTCATGAAGGTAATGAATGACAACATTACGCCACAAAAAATTATGACAATATGAAAGAGACTATAAAGTTTCTTATTGACATTATGAAGATGAATAACACCAAAGGAGATGTTACTTTTCCTCATAGTGTTTCATCTAATCTTGTTTCTAAACATGAATTTGTAAACATATATCAATTGGGGAGAATAAAATAATGGAAGAAGTTATACAAGATTAAGAGTCGTGATCATTGTGTGATTTCACTCAAGATCCACAACAAGCCATATCATATCAAATATAATTAAAGAATGATTAAAGGGTAAGTGTAGAAAGTTGGGGGACAATTAGGTGGACATCAAATCCATAATTTTACATCAAAAACAACAAAACATCAAATTTAATCTTCCACAGACTTGAACCATGCCGAAAAGTCAAAAATATGTCATGAAAATGGTACCATCGTGTAGGGGAGACTGTTAGCTTCATAGAAATATTGATTTTAAAGTGAATAGAATAGGATAAATATAATTTTAAAAGTTTTTACTAATAGTAGGTCTTTAAGACACTTTTTCCCGTGAATGTTTATGTCTACATTTAAGACTGCAAATTTTGTTTCACTTGTCAGAATGTGATAAAACTTATACCATCCCAAATGTGGTGAAATTATATACATGTTCAAAACAAATTTATTTGATTTCAATATTTTTTGATGAATTTATGGTGGGCAAACGGAAAGTGCTTTATTTTATTTATGTTTTCAGATCACTTTCACGGAAAATAACATAAAAAATAAAATATTTCTCAAAAAAATACAAAATAAAATCTATCCCAAGATAGATAGTGGCATCTAACTTCTCACCAAAGGAAAAATATATATATCAATTTTTGGTCATCCAAATCGCAGGCAAACAGACTACAATCTTATAGGCGTTTTAAAAAAAACCAAGTCATTGAATTTTGGGTATTTAATATAGCTAAACTTGTCCATTTTAAAAAAAAATTAGTAGTTTAGAAACTAGATTCCAGATTCTCTGATTCATATTCATATAAGTTTTTTTAATTTTGAGTGTATGCATTGTTAATAATCCCTACAAGTTGATATTATGTTGTTATTTGCAATATGACATCCACTTATGACCCCTTTTTTGTCCCCCAACTTGCCGCACTTACCCTAAAATTATAGTATAACAACATCAATTTGGAAAAATCCATTGATTCATCAATGCTCATGGAGGCGGTTGTCTAGAGAGACTATTATAACACCTATTTCTACTTAAGATCACCAAATTAAGGATGAAGATCTAGTAATACAATTCATAGGTAATAAATAACCAATTCAAGAGAGAGTGAAGAAAGTTTTGGTTCATGATAGTCTTCAATAAATAGATATTATGAAGCTAACATCATATCATTCTAGCAAAAGCATGAGGAAGAACATGCCTACTTAGGTAATGCAATAATTTTTTAATTGCATGTTAGGAGTAAATTCATGGAGTGGAGTAATATAAAGTAAAGGAAAAGTTGGAATGAAATGGAAAATAAGAAATAAGCAAGAAAATTGAGAATCCTACCCATGAGAAAGTTCGTGAATCTTTTCATACCTTGGGTGTATGACATAGAAGAATACTCTTATGGATAATTATAACTTTCAATTGGAGAGGACTTATACCTCATTTTGATCAATAAGACTTATTTCTTATGTTTTAGCTCTTTTAATCATGAAAAATAGTTTGGGTTCATCCTTTGGTATATACCTTGTAGGTTTTATTATGTTCTTGCAATGAACACTTGAAGAAGATCTAATAGCATTATTGGTAATAATTTACCATGTAACTCATGTACAAACCCTAATATTGATAATTCTCTTCATCTTGATTTAAGGAACCAAAGAATGGTTAGGAGTTTTCTAACTAACTTTTGTAATAAAATATGGAAGGGATATCATTTTTTATAGTCATTTGAGAGGAGAATATTAAGGGGGTCCATAAGGAAGGGTTAAGAGAGAAGAAATAACAATGTGAAGAAGAAATGGTAGAGGTAGAAATGTGAAAAAAGAAGGAAAGTGATTGAAGAAGGATATGAAATTGTTTAATGTATAGAAGGAATTCCCATTGGAAAGGAGAGAAAGAAGAGGTAATATGGGAAAAAATATTAGAAGGAAGGAGGAGTAAATTTGAGGATGAAAATTTAGGGGTTTCTTATATTTCCTATCACAAGCTTGATGTATGATCAAAGAAGAGAGTTTAGTATTAAATTTATTTGTTGGTAAGTTTATGTGGAATGTCCTGAAGGATGTATGAATGTTAATAAAGGTGGTGAAATTTTTTAGATTTATATTTATTTCTTGAGCTCTTTATTTACATCTTAAATGGTATAAACTATGTGTGATTTGTGAAGAAACTTGTTTCAGGGCCAAACGAACATGGTTCTTATAAATTATTCTTGTGTTATTCAAATTTGGGGAATGAACCAAATGTGTTAGCCCTTATTACGGTTAATGTTAGTATCATTACTAAGGATTTTCCTTCTCAACCCTTTTTGATCATCTTGAAAGGGGATACATCATATGCGCCCTGAAAAATAAGAATGTAAGATCTTTACTTCTAGTTTTCTCATATATAGAGATAAACTTTAATATTTAAAGGATTAAATTACATGTACATCCTGTACATCAGTTAATAATCTCATAGGAATGATTGAATATGCCTTGAGGATGCATTCTTGTCCATCAGCTAGTAAATTAGTAACAAAACATGAAACTATAAGGTAGGTTTATGTATTTCATTATATGTAGATCCTTGAGCATGAAATAAGGATCGTGATAGAGAATAGTGTTAAGGTAAGGTAGTTTGAAATTTTTTCATATTTTGAAAGCTTAATAAAAATCATAACCATGTTGTTGCATGATTGTATGGTCATAGTCTGAGTGAAAAATATGACTTTATTTTGTATTTTATTATCATATAGAAAATTAAACATGAATAAGAAGGCTTGGGGAGTCCATATCATCATATGGAAGGTGTTTATGAATACCAAAAGTTCCAAAACCTAGTTTCTCTAATATAATTGTAGCCTTACAAAACTTTATTAAACTATGAAACATGTTTAAAACCCTTTTAATACTAAAAACCTAGTCACTATCATAATTATAGGGGAAACATGGTTAAAAAAAATTAGAATGATGTGCCTCTCTTACCTGAACAGTGGAACTTCAATTTTTAGAATGACATGGTTAAAAAAAATTGGAAGATGGCCTTGCCTCACATCTTTTGGGGAATCTGGATTGACCGTAATAACATGATTTTTAAGAACAAATCAGTTAGCTTGAGAAGGGTTTCTGACAAAGTGTTACGAGATCTTAAGGATAACTCCATGATCCTTAAATCCAAATAGGTTAGAGTGTGCCTAAAGTGGGAGATGGATGTGCTTAGGAACTTAGAGGCCAAATCATCCTTCACAATTAAGGAAAAACCAAAACATGTTGTCAAATGGATCAAACCGTCAGATGGAAGCTTCAAGATAAACTTTGATGGGTTGGCTCATGTGATTGACAAAGTGGCTGGAGGAGGGGGTATTTTTCATGACCATAAAGGTATTTTTTACATTGGTGCCTATGCAGGGCCTATAGGAAACCAATCGAACAATGTAGCAAAGACTAGAGCCATGCTTTAGGGAGTTAGGATTTTTTACAACATAGGATTAAAAGATATGATTATTGAGAGTGACTTGGCATGTGTCATTAATGATATCAAGGATAGTAGAAAGTGTGGCTGGAAACTTAGTACTTTAATTATGGAGGCATGTGACATTCTTAATTTATTGAACAAGTGATCATTTAACACTCTTATCATGTGGGAACAAACTGGCAGATGCTTTGTTAGATAAAGGTACGACCATGGTGGATTTGGATAAGTGGATTGGGACACGTACACCTTGGATTCATGTGAAAAATCTCATTAATGATGATGCAATGTAGGAAGAAGGGTGTTGATGAAAACCCTGGTTCATACACTCGATATTACGAAAGGACTTTCCTTTTTTGGAAAACAAACGTTGTCAATTTTACTTATTTCTTGAATCAGTGTCTCACTCGGCTCTGCAAAGGTGTTTTTACTACAGGTTTCATGGGGGGAGATAGGGTGAGAAATGAGCCCACAAATTTTCTCCATCTCAAAAATGACATGGATTTTTGGAAAGTGTTGCATAAAAGGGGTTTTACTAAATTCATTTGAAGGCTCAAAGGTAATGACCCTATCTTGTCTGTTGAATTTTTTTCTTCCTAGAAGGATGGTAGTTTTGATTTTTGTGGGGTTCATATTGATGTCTCAGAGGAAGAAATTTCTGATGTTACTCAGTTAGAAATGGAGGGCCTCAAAATTTTTAAAGACAAAACTAGGAAGAAGCACAAAATTGTTGCTTTCTTTGAGGCTGGGGAAAACATCATTGCTTATGATGATAGGATTTCCCGTAATTACTTACCGGATAGGTGGGTTGATGTTTACATGGTTATCATGAATTATTTGACCCTTGAAGGTAAATTTCAAAAAAAAATTACCTATCATATGTTTATTTGCAATCTCTTCCATCGGGATTAGTGTATGAGCCTCACTTATTTTCTTTATCAATCGTTGCTCTCGATCATCAAGGATTTTAAGAAGTAAAAGACGAATATCCTCCTCCACCAGGGTCTCATCCTCCTCATGGTTTAAAGAGGTAAAATGGCCATCCCTTACCATGTTAATGATCATGATTCATATCAGGAAACCCTAGCCTCCCACATTAACAAAATTAAGAAACAAAAATTGATTGACCTCGATAAGGGAAATGTTGATGCCTTGTGTAATCTCAAAAAGGGTATCAATAATCTAGATGATAATTCCACCAAAAAGGCCTAGGAACTTACTGATTGGGAGGTCAGGCTTATGAGTACTGATACCACCAATGACACCATTCTCACTGTAAAAAAATCCTCATTCAAGATTTGAAAGATTGTCATCTACGTATTGATTCCCATAATAAAACCATAAGGGGTATCCAAGCTGATTTCATTATGAAATAGCAACATATTTTGATTCTATAGGATTAGGTTTCTACTGAGGGAAAAAGAAAGATGAAGCTAATGTTGAACACGTCTGACAGTGAGGACTCAGACACTAGAGATAGCTCGGGTATGGTTGTTGACTACAATAAAAGAAAGGATTAAAGGGACGAGAAAATTAAGAGCCATATGGAGAACGAGGCTATTAACCAACTGAAAAGGGTCATTATCAAGGTGGATGGTAGGAAGGATTGAGGTCCGAGTACTAGATTTCATAGTAGGGCCATAATGAACTAAATGTGTTCCTTTTGCTTCCCTTTTATTTTGGTTTGTTTTTTGTTTGTACCCCTTTGGGGTCCAAGAAACTCTATTAATTTTTCAAACTCTTGTAGTTTAGCCCATCTGTGTGGGGGGCTATTGTCAAGTACTTTTGAATCTGCCTTCATGGCCTTGTTTTAGTTTTTATCTTTGATAACTTGCTCCTCTTTGTATGGGGTTTTTTTGGTCCCCATTTAAAACCAAAATTTTTATATTATCTAAAAATAATAATTATAGGAGAGAGGAAGAATATATATAGGTATGTGAATACACTTATAGGTAGATATACTTGAGATGTAGATACACTTAAAGGTAGAGATACTTGAGATTTGGAACAATAGACAAATTTTTTTATGGGGTCTTAAACCACATTCAATCATTTTCAAGGAAAAAAATACATTAAAAGGTAATTATTGTGATATCGTACTCTATATGTAGTTTTTGAAAGAATATAGTAGTGTTTAATGGGAAATCATATTGATTTAAGGGATTTGAACACTGAGGAGTATATTTATTCTGTCAAGACCTAAACTCTACCTAAAATATTTTCTTCATTAACAAGAAAGTTTGATTGGAAAAATAAGGTGTTAAGCAGAGGATCAATACCTTGATCAAGATCCTCATTACAAATTAGAGAAAGAAAAATAGATGTCCTTGTTGAGAGAAAGTTTGAAGACCTAAATATTTGAAATCATTTATGTTCTATCATGTGTTAATGAGAATAAGATGTAGAATCTAATAAAACCCTATTTTCATATATGTACTTATTTCTATATTATAATTGAAGTTGGAATATCTTATTTCACATAAATTGATAAATAAAAAGTATAATAGGAGTTAGTTGGAAGCTTTAGAAAATTTTAAATCTTAAAATTCCAATACACTATTCTTAAAGATAGTGATTGTCTACATGATACTTTAGGAAAACAACTATGGTGTGAATTCCAAAAGTTACTTCAAGAATATGATGAGGTACATCCATTTTAATACATGTTTATTTTCTTTGTATGCTTATCAAGAAATTTTTATTTTAATGTCTTTATATTATTCCAACATATGAGTCAAGTAAATGCATATCAAGTCTGTAGGAACACATATAATGGTTTAAAACATCATAGTTAAATTTTATTCTATTAGTTAATTTATTGAAGGGTATATCTTATCATTGTCAAGTAATAATTTACCATATAATTTTCTTGTCATCATTAGAGCATCAAAAGTATGTTTTCATTACTAGTCTATGTCGATTTCAAGAATGTTTACACCCATTTTAAATTAAGACTTATGTTGTTTAATCTAAATTTTATTTAGTGAGGCTATATTTACACTAAATGAATGCAGGTTATATACAAATAGCTATTTTGATTAATTAATTTTGAAAATTAACTATACAATATCAAAATAACATTCTAAAGTATGCAATACAACATATGAACTTGAAAACATAAAGGAATGACTACACTTAACTTGTTATGGAATATTACTAGAAGTTTTGGGACTATGTAATATTAGAAAAGGGAGATATAAACATAGAAGTGCTTCATAACTGATATTATAACTACAAACCACCCTGGGTCAATACAGTACCATTCTTTCAGGATTGTACATTATAGACTAGCCCCTTCTGTATAGTCTCGTACTTACTCTAATTATATGTCTGTAACTTTATATGGTGGTTGTCTTCCTAGATTTATATATCACTGTCAAACCCTAGTTGTTGATCATGTAGCAAATCTCTCTAAACATATTGAACATCATCTCAAACCCTATCTATGGATGAAGAGTCCTACAAAACAAACATTGGTTGGGTGGTGGGCATCCCCATGCACTAGAAATGTTTGCACTACATTGAAGGGATCTCAAACTACATGTCATCCTCCACTTATCATGTGATATATAGATAGATCAAATATATTTGGAAACTTATTTGAAAAATGATTACTTTGGATTTAAATCTTGTTATAATACTTGGAAGAGGGATGTTTGAGTTAATGGAAATAAGAAAGAATGGTGTCTTGACCTAGTAAGAAGGTTTAAAACTAATACATGTTATACTACATGTGGAGGTGTTATTGCAATATTTAGGGAGATTTTAATTCCTTTTGTAAGTGTAGGAAATATGTTTATCCGTGAATTTTCATATGATTTATAGGTTAGAAAATGAGGTAATGTTTACTTGCTTATATATGGTTTTATAGGTGATTTATCCAAGAAATGCCAACCCAAATGAAGTATAAGACCCAAATATATATATATATATATATATATATATATATATTGAAAGAACATTTTGAGGACATGTAATTCCAAGACTGTATAGGATGGCCAAGACTTGATGCATATTCCAGACCAAGCTATACAACCCTTATTAGGGATAGAAAATATGTAAAATGAATTTTGGATCTTGTCAACTAATGTTTTTCTATGGATTTTGTGCATTTTACTCTTATATTTTTTTGACATGTCATTGTGCAAGAATAAAAATGAGTTCTCACAAATAACTAAGTTGGGGTGGAGAGATGGTTAAATCATAGAAAGAGTGTTTTGTCAAATTAAGCATCATCAAAGTGTAAATTTCAAATTTTGAGTGTCTACATTAGCCCCCTATTTAAATATGAATTGATAATCCCAATCTTACAGGAAAGTATACATGAGTGTGTAAAATCACTTTTTCTTTTCTTAAATGTTTGGTTTGTATTTTTCCATGTTGTTCTTAGTATTGAGATGTTCCATGATGAAAACTGCAACACAAAGTGAAGTCAATTTCCATTATAAAGAATTTAAATTTAACTCAAATTTACCATGTAGTGTGAAATATTTGAATTTACATATAATTGAGATGAAAATATTCAAAAAAGGAATGTATACATTTATTTTCTTTATAGAAGAATATAACATTATGATTTTCTTGTGCTTAAATATATGTATTGTTGAACTTATCGAGGAATTGGCAATGATCAATTCCCAATTTTTTCTGAAGATAAACTAGCATGTTAGGTGCATACAACCAAAAATGTAAATGTAAATAAAAGAGAAGAAGAAAGAGGTGCATGTGTACCCCTACAAAGGAATAAGACCGTGTATCAAAGTTACTCAGTAACTTTGATATCTTCCCCTTTGAGTGTGAGAGTAGAGGAAAGACCCCCTACAAAGATCTTAGTTTCTTCGCTACCTTCCATAACCTCATGGATCACATATCTACAAATGAATTTAGACCCAATTTCATAAATAAGGGTATACAACAAAAAATAAGATAGGTTCTCCAAAGCACTCTCCATATGCCACACAACTAATAAGCAATGAGTTAAAGTTTGAGTAGAAACTAAAAATGTGTTAAAATTATCATAAAGGAATGAGACTCATTCCCCCAAGATCCATGAAACTATAGTAGAAACTTAAATTCCATGGCATAGGAGTGAACTATTTCATGCACATTGATATGAGTGAACAAAATCTGAAAAATGTGTGAAACAATTGAGAATGAAGCTAGAAATATGAAACTACTAATAAAATTAATGTTTTTACACCCAAGGTATAAATGTGTGGGAAGGTAAAATTCGTATTATATGGTCTTGAAAAAACTATATAGTTCTAAAAATGTGACTTTTTTTGTATTTCTATCTTGAATTTGTTTCTGAGTACTTGTACTCTGTCTTTACATGTGTGTGTACCCATAATTCTATTTTTGCTCGTTGCAAATGTAGAAATGAACCCAAATAGATGGACCCTCTTTTTAGGCATGTTCAAAAACCATGTTGATAAAATGGATAAAAATAAATAGGTATTTTTTGACAAAGTAGATGCCTAAGAAAGTGTAGTAGAGTGTAGAGTGCTTGAAGCGGTGGCCACCTAGAATAACCTCTACCTACAAACAGGAAGGTGTTTGTTCATGGTGATAACCATAGAGTGTAAGAAAATATTTATGGTGATAGATAAAAACCATAAAATGATAACAAAAGTAATAAAAATGCATGGAGATACAAAAATAATGCAATTATATGTAGTAACTATGTGTTAGTGAAATAATTTTCCATGGGGAAAATTCTTTGTTTCTACCAATGGCGTCAGGGATAAGTCCTTCCTTTTCTATGGGGAGGCTCCCATTATTAAAATTAAACTAATAACTATCAGTGTCCGTTACGACAGGGATCACAAAGGAACATTCCATTGAACCTATGGAAAAGTTCTTGTATGAAGTAAAAGCCAAAAAATTTCAGCGAAGGAAGGTAAAGGGGAGTAGGAGAAGTAAGAAGATAGGGTTACTATTGTGAGTAGGCTTACAAAATTCACATACAATAACCAAATTAGGTCCACATTTAATTATAATAAAAATAATAATGCAAGCCATTAACAATACCAATAAATAAAAGACACAAATTTATGCAAATCTATTGATCAAGGGCATCTTTGTTGTACAAAATAATAATGCTCACAAAATTTGAAACTAGAGAGAGTAGAGGAACATTGACAAAGAAAATAGAAAAAAATGCATATTTTATTACTTGATTTAGTAGTGTTAAATCTCAACAACATACTTTCAATCAATAATTTTCAACCCCTTTTAATGGAGAATCCATTCCAATTTATTTCATTACAAACATGTCTCTTCATCTGCCTCCCACATGACCTTTCACTTATCTTCATCACTTGTGAAATTTCACATTCCTAGGAGGTGATTCATTTTTTTATTATTGAAAAAGGAATATTATAATGTTTAATTGAGGGTCACTTAAGTGAATAAGACAAAATATAAAAGAGTACATTATTAATTGAAAATTAAAATAAGGGGAAAGAAGAGATTGAATAATTTGATGAAGATGAAGCTCTAATGATAGACCTTTCAGGAAATGCTTCATGAATGAGAATCTTGACCTCTTACCACCTATTGAAATGAAGCACTAAGATTACATATGCTTCCTTTTGTTGTGAGATACTCTAAAGTGTTGTATAAGTGTTTATAAAATTTTTGCATTGTAATGGAAACACGATGGTTTCAATAGCATGAGTTATGACATAAGGATCACCTTTTTACTTCTTAGGATTTCACAATTCACCCCAATGATCACAAGAAATAAATCCATTATGCTCAAAATATTTTGATGCTTTTCCTTCTATTAATGAGACAAGTCTTCATCATGCAGGTGAAAGGTTACCCTTGAGTGAAATTCTTGTGAAGTCTCCACTAGTTAGAATGGAATCATGTGATGAAATTTCCTCCCTTCTTGAGGTATGATCACACCACTAGATTTGAATGAGTGTTTACGAACACCTATTTCTCATAATATTTTCATGAGATGATTTATTGATTCTTCACACATGGTGATCTTGAGTGCCTTGATATATCAATTAACTCACTTCAATATGCTCCTTAAAGAGATGATGAAAAATTCATGACATGATGACTCTCAGCCTGTTCCATGAGCTTCACATTTCAATATTGAATAAGATGGCTATTAGAATTTGAGGATTATATTAATTTTGGATTTAATAAACATTAGTAAACTATGTAATATTGAATAAATAAACATCACATTACATTGCATAATAATAAAGTAATACTTACAAAAGTAAATATCACAAGACACAATATTTATAGTGGAAAATCCGAAGGTAAAAACCACTTTGAAAAGTAACCTTTATTATAGAGAACCTTTTACATCCACTAAATCACCTTCTCCTTAGAAACCCTAATCACAAGGGTCAAAATGGTTGATATATTATTTTTTCAAATATATCAAATGATGTCCCAAAGCCCTTTTTATATGAGGTGATTGGATATGTCTCCCGACTCACCTTTTCAACCATGTTGGTTGACACATATACCAAGGTTTAAAATATTTAATAATAGAAATATAACTATTTATTATTATTAAATATTTAACCTAAAGTATATTCCTCCATTTGAATATTTAATAATATAAATATAAATATTTCTTATTATAAAATATTCAACCTATAGTATAATATTGGAACCATATTTAATTAAGGGGTGGTCATCCCTCTTAGCCATTATGTTCCAACACTCCCCCTTAATGTTAAGTTGGATAACATATGCCAATACATTACATACCTATTGTACACTACATGATTTCCAATCCTTAAACCATAAAGGTTTTAGGCTAGCATATAGGTTGAAGTAATTCTAACACCTTCATCATACTCAAGTTACCTTTTGTTACAAAAGGATTCGGAATCCCAAAGATCATCCCATGATCAATGGCTAAGTATGATTTGCGAGTTTTACATGTTCTCACAAGTTATACTAAAAGGTTACTTGAAACCAAACATATAGAGCCTTATTTATCCAAGGACCTCCTTAAAAATATGTTTACACTGGATGTTTATATTTTAATGAAGACTGCCTTTAAGGTATTTCTACACTTCTTTCTAAAAAAGAAGCTGAGGAGGTATACACATGCTCGAAGGTATTTTACATCTGCCCGAAGGTCTTTATTACTATGCATTTTTCATTTTACAAATACCAAGTTCCAATAATACTTACAAAAGTAAATAACATAGGACACAATATTTATAGTGGAAAACCCGAAGGTAAAAACCACTGTGAAAAGTAACCTTTATTATAGATAAATTTTTACATCAAGTAAATCACCTTCTCCAAAGAAACCCTAATCACAAGGATGAAAACATTTGATATGTTTTTTTTTAATATATCAAATGAGGACTCAAATTCCTTTTTATATGAGGTGATCGGGTATGTCTCCCAACTCACATTTTCAACCATGTCGGTTGACACATATACCAATGTTTAAAATATTTAATAATAGAAATATAAATATTTCTTCTTATTAAATATTTAACCTAAATTATATTCCTAGGTGTGAATATTTAATAATATACATATAGATATTTCTTATTATTAAATATTTAACCTATATTATAATGTTGGACCCATATTTCGTTAAGGGGTGGTCAGCCCACTTAACCATTATGTTCCGACAATGACACCCTTTTTCTCTTCACAATTCACTTCCTCGACTGAGATTTCACTTTAGTGGAAACATGCCTATGGAATCTAGATAACCTTTTGATCCACTTTCTACTTATGGAAATGGGATTCCTTCTCTAGATGGAAGGATCGGCCTCTAAATGGAGCTTGATGATGAGTTACACACTTTGACCTCTAAATTGCACTAAGATGGCTTCCTTCCTAACTTTCAATGAGTTTCTCTCATCATGCTTATGATGATCATTATTTTGTTGAATTTAAAGTTCAATGGGGCTATTTAATCTTTTCAAACTCTTTTTCGACCTCACAATGTTCTTGGTTTCACCTACTACACCTTGATATGTTATGATATGATCCTTGTGACAAATGTGATCATAATGATGCTTTAGGATTCTTTGAAGGATTGTAGAATATTAATTTTCTTGTTTGTTCCATAAAACACTATCTTGAATTTTTTATGGTCACAAAAAGAACACATATAAGAAATACGGGAGCTTCCACAACTTTCTGGATCGAAATCAGAAGCTTTATATTTTTAGCAGGTAGGGTCAGAAGTTGTTATTTTAAACAATATTACACTGTTATCACTTCCTGATATTTTTTCTTGTTTTAAGGGATATAGATTCTGGTAAATCACCTCATTTTACCAATTTCTATTCTTGTACATGCCCCATCATGAAAACATGATATTTTTAGTAAGTGTACTGCAAGTGTCAGATTGCAATGAAAATAGTCTTGAAATTCTGGGTTTTAATCCAATATTCCCTGCTCCCATTTTTTTATGATTCCTTCATTAGAATGAGTAGGAAAATGAGTTTTTCATAAAAGGGGAAGGAATACTATGAAAAATATATTTCTTTATATCTTGAAAAATAAGCAACCCCATCATGCAAGAAATGTCTTATATGAAACTATTTTTTTCGAGGATCCTTCTCTCCAAATTTCAGAGATTTTCACCCACCAGATCTTCACAAAATTGAAAAATTATTCGAGAAGGGAAGAATTTTGAAAAAAAGCATAGTCCTCAATATCCATAAAAAATCATCTTCTTCACGGTGTAAAAATTGGCTTGTGTGAAAGAAGAACTTTTTATGATTGTTTGCTCCAATTTTCAAGTTATTTCACCCACTGGATCTTCGAGAAACGAAGAAGGCTCTCGCCTTCATTTAAATATTATGGAATGGAAGAAATTAATGGAGGTTGGAAGTTGTGAAAAAATAAACAATGGAATAATGGAATCCTAGGTAGAATGAATGAGCAAAAACAATGTTTTAATGTGTTTTATTTCACTTTCGTATCATCCTACTAACTGCGGTTTAACCCTAGGTTAAATGAGAGATTGAGTGATGATATGATAAGGTTTCCATGGTGAGATGGGGAAAATAGGGGAAAATGGGTTCCAAATTGTGCATTGGATAAAAATGAAGACAAGTGTCTTCATGAGAGTGAGGGTGAGAGAGAAGGAGGAGTTGGGAAAATAACCCGTGGAGCCGAGAGAGGTCACATGAGTGATCAAGAATTGGTGTTTGGCCTTGGGAAAATTTTCTTGAACCCTCTATCCATTTTTACATGGGGGAAAATGTGGAAAAATAATTTCACCCATGGGGAAGCTTGGATGCAAGTTTGAGCATGACAAGATGAATGGTTGAGCACAATGGCTAAAAAACAAGCCTGTGGAACTTGACAAAGATCATGTGAGTGAATAGGGGATAAAAATGAATCTGAGGTGAATTTTACTCTCCCTTATATCCAATTTTAGAAAAAGGGACATAAGGTACAAAAAATTTCACCTTGCAGTATGGTGGTGACATGTGGCACAATGGAAAAGTGACCAAGTACTTCACACCTCTCCCTAACTCACCTTAGACTCAACCCAAGTTGTCTTGACTGCACATGGGTGATTGCATGGATAAAACAATGTCACATGGAAAATTTTATTGTCCCTCGTATCCCCTTAGGGAAAAATTGAGAAGAGGGACACCAAAATGTGCCTTATCCCACTTAGAAAGCTAGGTTTTACACGAACTTACCTAAAATAGTCTATAAGCATGAAATCTTCACCCGGGGGGCTTAGGATGGAGTTTTGAGGTGAAATATTATATGAATATGACTCCAAATACCATTTTAATACCAATGGAATATGTTTTCAACTTTATTTCTTCCTAAAACTCCAAAACATGGATCCTTTTTGATTGGGACATCGAGGTGAACTTACAAAGTTTTGACTACCTCAAGAAATCATCACACCTTAGATGAAATGTGATGCTGCAAAAATGTACATATTTCTTCAATATTTCCATTTATTACTCATTTTTATTCTAACTCTTTATGAAACTCCCAGAATCATCTAGAGACATTGAGGTTCATAATTTGACTGTCCATTCCTTACACTTGAAAACCCGCTTTTACATAGACTGCCCCTGAATCACTAAATCGTTCCTAATTTTTCCTAAAATACTTCCAAAACCTTAAATTATCTCCAATACCACCTCTAGATATTTATGATTTTCTCACACCCCTCATGGAAAATGCACAAAGGCCTTAAAATGGAAAAAAAATGGCCTTTCTAAGTCTATCAGAGAGCTAGTATTTTGTTGTAACTTGTTGAATAGAAGAATTAATGGTTGACCTTATCACATAATATTTTAGAATTAAACATATTTATTCATTATATTAGGATTACCTAACAGGTTAATATGATCATGACACCAAATAAATATTGAACAAGAGAGGGTGTCAGGAAGATTTTGAAGCATATATACACTTTGGTTGTTTGGTTGTCATGAAAATTTTGCATTTTTGGGCTATTTAATTCACACGAAAATGAATACATCTAACTTGGGGACATTGGACCACAAGGGGAAATAGAGTACCTCAAATTTATCATGGGTGATTAGACCAGTTCCTTTTTAAACTAGGCCATAGAGTTAGTTCTTCACTACTAGAAAAAGTAACGAACACACACCAAGGAAAACCAAACGAACACACCAAGTGGAAAAGGAAACACACCATACTAAAAGAAAGCACACAACAAAAAGGAAAATTATAGTATAGAGGTAAAAACAAAACAAAAAGGGAAACTAGGTGAAACAACCTTCATCACATATGTTACATGTGGGGGATAACACACTTTCATTGAAGCACCAATTCAAATTGAATTCTTACCTGTATACGGGTGTCACTAAATGCCTTACTTGTGTAAATCTATTGACGGGATCACTGATATATGATTCCTTTCTCAAATTATTGATAAATTTTGCATGATTGTTCTTGTAATTGATGACCTACTTAGTCATCTCGTTTTTTTTGTTACTTTGAAACCTTATTTCGATATTTTCCTTGATTCCCAAGTTCTTTCCAATTTTTGATTTTCCTTTGTTAGAGTGAAGATGAATCTTGATCATAATCAGATTATTGTTTTTATACTTAGGCCTATGAAATATGGTAGGAATTTTTTCTTTATTTATTTTTTGCTTCATGACCATTGTTTTCATGAGTCAATTCTCGGTAGATGTTTTGGAAGCTTCAACACTATCACAAGCCTCTTCATGTCCTACATTTCTCAATTTCTCTGAGCAACCTTATTTCCAATGCACTGAATATTTCTTGACTCTATTCTCTATATAGTGTGATTTTTATATATGATTTAGTATATTTTAAATAGAACGATCCTAAGGTTGGGAATACAACATGGAAATCATCCTCTTCTCCATATTGTATGTTTTGAGCTTCAAATTCTACCTTCTTGAAAAAATAACCCTTTCTTTGAGGGGATTCAACATTATAAGATGTAATTCTATTATTGTTCATACATTCCTCATTAAAAAAATCAAAATTGGGATAAAGTACCATCCCATCAATCAATGAGTACAAGGTTTGGGCGGAAATATTTTGATTGTTGTTTTCCCAATGTCCACCACCAAGAACTAGGGAGTCCATTTCCAAAATTGACTCATCCTCTTCTTGAGTAGGTTCAAATGCAATATATTTGAGCATATTATTGTTTGTGCATTCCCTATTGGAAGGGTCATCATCCCCCAGTGAGAAAGATAAGTCTTTGTATTCATAATTATTCTCATTAAAAAACGTTTTTATGATGACATTTGAGAACATGATTGGAAACTTTTGATTCACCTGCCAAGAAGTTGAATGTCATCATTTTGCATTCATGACCTACACTGCTCATCACCTCAGGATTTATTTTTTGCAATTTAAGACCTGTGTGACCATCATTACCACTCAATATAGAAATTGCATTCATTCTCACATCCAGTGAGAAGTACATGCTTTCAAATTCTGATTTTATCAAGTCACTGTAATGCTTTATAACAAGATCTGTTACACTTAGTTACTCTTTATTCAACATAGGAAGCTTAACATCTTATTTAGATGCTGCGAATTTTTTTTAAGACCTTGAATCCTGAAACAATATATTCTTCCTTGGGTCATCTGGATTTTGGATTGTGTACTTCATTCCCTGATGGGAAGAAGTTTATTCATCTTACTGTTACCTAGAATTGGTGGCATACGACTAATACATCTAGATATCTCCACCAAAATCTTAGTAGAAGTTTTAGCTCAGTAACATACCATATACAGATGGCATACTCATTATAAGAATTATCATTGTGATCTTATTGTAAGGAAAATCAGTAAATGTTACTTGAGCATCACTGACTTTGAAAACAAGAGGCATTTCTTTCGTTTTCATGGAATAACAATGGAAAGTGGTACAAGAGAGAGAGAGAGAGAGAGAGAACAAGAGATTTAACAAAAAAATTTAGGCATGATGTTGTCGAAGGCACCAAAGTCAATGATGTAATTCTTCAATTTGTACCCATTGAATAAAAAGGATATATAGAAAGGTTTTATCTTCCCAGAGGTGGAGGCTATGGAAGAGAGACATTTACAAGAACGATTGGTATGAAGAGATGGAGGTAGTTCTTTAGTAGTATAATTTTTGGAACATGAAACTGAACTACCTCCTTTGATAAAATGGACTAGCCTATCAAATTTATTGGGATGGGTTTTTAAGTACTTAGAATAATAAATTTAAATTTTGTCTTTCTTGCAATGGTCCATGTCAAAATGTGGATAATTTTTAGGAACATTAGGGATTATGTAAGGCTTGACATGAGCATGTTTTAAGTACTTATGATTAGCAGAAACCAATTTTTAAAGGGAAGGTGAATGAGACTTACCCAAAGAGGTAGAAGGGTTAATGACTGAGGTGGTATCAGGATTCTTATTGGATGATCTAGTGAAAGTGGACACTGATGATCCTCCTTTCATTGTTTCTTTTTTTATTCATCATTTAAGGATCTGAATTCTTAGTTTGGGTAAAAGAAGAGGCTTCTTTATTCATTTTTGATTGAGTGAATACTGCATATGTGTAGCTATCATTGGATTCTTAAAAATCTTCATCTAGTGATCATTCAAAATACCCAATCCTAGCACATTCAGTTTCTTCTTATTATTCAATTTATAATTCAAAAATTTCTTCTCCTTCATCTTTGTTTTTCCCCCATATTACATTGATTGGTGGAGGTTCTGAGGAAATCCTTCAGGGTGCTTCTGTAATTTGAATCATGTTCTAGTTTTTGTATGAGTCACATTGGGTAACTTCTGCTTTCAACATTGTCAAATCATTGGCCAAATTTTATGATAGTGGATCAGATTTTTCATCTTTGAAACCATGAGCTTTATGACATTGAATAGTTCTTGATCCTTCCTGACATGATGAAATCATCTTCAACATCAATGGAAAGTTCTTTAGCATTTTCCAAGGTTTCAGTTGTGCTCTCTATAGAAAGAAACTAACTTCAGGAAACTGGGCATTCATGTAGAACCTTTTCTGATTATCCGTAATTGAAAAAGTAGCGGTGGGAATATTTTTTATCAAATTATTAAATTTGGCCACAAAATATATCGTGGACTCTTGCGATTCTTTCTTCATCTAGGTCAATTGAGAAAGGAGGACATGAGCATTCTCTATAGTAATGAATATTGCTTTAAAAATTCTTTTCATATCATCCCAATAACTAATTTATCGTAATGGAAATTAGTATAACCAGTATGCAACAACATCTTGTGATGTTTCCATGAACAAACCCAATGCTACATTTTCATGTTTTACTCCAAGGATGTCACAGGCTATGATGAAAGTTGTAATATGGTCATCTAGTCATTACTTTCCATCTCTAAATAATTTGGGAAAGTTATTTCTTTACTCTTTTGGAATTTCATGAAGTGGTGGAGCCAAGGCTAATAGACTACTATTACGTCCCCATGGTAGAGGTGTAGCCATTATATCTTTTTCTTCCTGTGGTTTTTTTTCTCTTTCTTCTTCAAGAGGAATTATGACTGGTGGTTCCAAATTTTATCCTCCAATATGACCTTTAAGAGATAAACAAGGATCAAATTCAGGAAAGTACTCTTTACTTATTTGCCTTGGTATTTGAACAATGGGAAGCCTTAAATCAACTCTTTACTGTTCTTCGAATGTAGGGTCTACAACGCCACCTACATGATCATCTCATGTGTATCTCTATTATTCTAGTTTGGTCTAAGCATTAGAAATGAATGAAACTATAAAAATGCATATTTTTCAATAGCATCACAACAAGACATTTTGAACATTTAGATGGAATTTCTTGTATTTTATGGTTTTTCAGTTTCTTTATGGATTTTTGAATATCTATTTTTTTATTTTGAGAGATATTTTATGGGTGAAAAAAGGGAAGATCTTTCCTAATAGATTCACCAAAAACTATTGGTGAAATAATTTTTTTTGAGAAAAATTATTGGCTTCTTTAATGGTCACAGGGCTAAGCCCCTCCTTATTGTGTATGGGTAGGCTCCCATAATTGAATGTAAACTAAATAATACCTATGAATGTTTGTTAGGTCAGGGATCACATAGGAACACTCCATTGAACATACGGAAAAGTGCTTGTATGAAGTGCAAGGGAGGAAATTGCAGTGAAGGAAGGTAAAGGGGAGTAAGAGAAACAAGGAGAGAGGGTTACTATTGTAATTAGGCTTATAGAATTCACATAAAATAACAAGAGTAGGTCCACATTTAGTTATAATAATATAATATTTAAATCCATAAGAAAAACCAATAAACATGAGACAATATAAAAAAATTGGGAGTTGTTCGAAATTTTCTATTTTTAACAGGTTGGGCTAGAACCCCTATTTTTAGCAATTTTACATTGTTTTTACTTCCTCGTGTTTTTTTCCTATACGAGGGACCACAAATTTTGATAATTCACCTCATTTTATAACTTCATACTCTTATACATGGCCCTTCATGAACACATGATATTGTTAGTAAGTGCCCCACAGGTGTTAGATTACAACGAAAAAAGTCATGAAATTCCTTTGTACGAATGAGTGGGGAAAAAAGTTTTTCATTATAGGGTGTAGAATAATGAGAATACCTCATTCCTCCATATCTTGAAAAATCAAAAACCCCATCGTGAATGAAATGTCTCAGACGAAACTAAATTTTTTGAGGATCCTTTTCTCTAAATTTCAAAGCTTTCGATGCGTCAGATCTTCCAGAATGTGAAAAATTATTCAATGAGGTAAGATTTATGACAAGAAACACAATCCTCAATATACCTAAAAACCATATTTTTCATGCTAAAAAAATTGGCTTCCATGAAACTATAATTTTTTATCATTGCTCACTCTAATTTTCAAGTGATTTCACCCACCGAATCTTTGGAAAATGAATAAGGGTATCATTTTCCTTTAACTGCTATGGAGTTGTAGACATTAATGTATTTTTTAAGGTGTGATAGAATAAAAAATTGAGAAATGGAATCCTTTGTAGAAGGAATGAGAAAAAATGGTGTTTTAATTTGTTTTATTTCACTTTCATATCATCTTGCTAACTATGGTGTAACCCCATGTTAAATGAGAGATTGAGTGAGGTTCAGATATTATTTTCCTAGTAAAATGGGGACACAAGGGATATAATAGACTCCTAATTTCACCTTGGATATAAATGAAGACAAGTGTTAGCATGAGAGTGAGGGTGAGTGAGATGGAGAAGCTGGGAAAACACCTTGCGGAGTCAGGAGAGGTTACATGAGTGATCAGGAGTTGGTTCTTGGGCTTGGGAAAATTTTCTTGTCCCCTCTATCCCCTTGGTCATGTAGGAAAATGGGTACATAAAATATCTCCCACGGAAAATCTTGGATGCTAGTTTGAGCATGAGGGGCTAAGTGGTTGAGCACGAGGCTGAAAAATAAGCCTATAGAGCCTAACGATGGTCATGGGAGTGAAAAGAAGCTAAGAATTGGCATGAGGTGGATTTTATTTTATAATTTATCCCCTTTGGGAAAACATGACACAAGGGACATCAAATTGGACCTTAGAGCAAGGTGGTGACACGTGGCATAATGGAATATTAAATAAGTACTTCGCACCTCTCCCTAACTCACCTTAGACTCAACTTGGGTTGTCTTAACTGCACATGGGTAGTTGGATGGTTAAAATAATTTTATGGGGATCACTTTATTTTTTCCCTTTTCCTAGAAAAGGGGACAAAACAGAAACAACAATGCACATTACCCCATTGTGAAAGCCACATTTTGCACTAACTTACCCGGAATATCCTAGAAACATGAAATATTCACCTCGAGGCCAAGGATGGACTTTTGAGGTGAAATTTTATATGAATATGAATCCAAATACCATTTTAATACCAAAGGAAAAGGTTTTAGACCTTATTTTCACTTGTAATGTAAAAAAAGGCTCATTTTTAATCAGGACAGTGAGGTAAATCTGTAAAGTTTGAACTTCCTCAAGAAATCATCAGACATTGGATCAAATTTGATTATGCAACCATGTAGAGGGTTCCTAAATATTTACATTTCCTAATTTTTTTCCATCTAAATCCTTATGAATATCTTGAAATCATCCAAGGAAATTCAGGCTCACAATTTGATTGTCCACTCCTTACACATGAAAACCCGCTTTTACACAGATTGCCCCTGAATTACCAAATATTTCTTAAATATTCCTAAAATATTTCCAAAACCTTAAATTATCTTCAATACCACATCTATATGTTTATGATTTTTTCATAACCCTCCCGGAAAATACACACAAGCCTTGAAATAGCAAAAATTGGTGTTTCTAAGCCTACTAGAGAACTAGTCTTCTGTTGTAATTTGCTGAATGGAAGAATTGAAATTATCACATAATTTTAAATATTTATTCAGTATATTAAGAGGACATGAAAGGTCAATATGATCATGAGACAACACATAATGACTAGGAGAGGGGTTAAGGAATATTTAAAGCATATTTACACGTGGTGGCTTGGTTGTCATAGTGAAAAATTTGCATTTTGGGGCTAGTTAATTCACATGAAAACACTATGCAAATGATATCAAAAAAATGTGTAAATCCTAAAAATATGGGGCACCCACGGTGTTGATATAAAATAAAGGCTAGTAATATTGCAAAAAAGAGCAAGAAATTGTAAAGAAGATAGTAGTAAGACACACACACACACACACACAAGTAAGTATGCATGAAACAAGACTACCAAAACATGTTAGCATGATATAGTCAACAACATATATGAGATATATGAAGAAAGATATGTCAACACAACACAAGAAACATGTATAATTCTTGTTAGTTTTAAAATAGAAAATATACATTAGATGTAATTGAGCATAAATGAGGAAGTGAAAAAGGTAATATAATAGAACAAAAAAACCTATAGGAGATGGAGGTGATTCCCTCAAGTGAACAATGTAAAGAGAGAAGTGTGCTCATATAAGAGTGTACCAATATGTTTTCTTTGCATCCAACTCAATATACCAAGTGAACGTATGTGCGTAAAGAATAAATAAGTGTGTTATCTGTCAAACAAAAGTGCTAAGAAATATAAATAATGTAAAGTTATAACAACTCAATTAAAATACACATGTCCTGATTTTGTATTTTTATAAATATTTGAATGTTTTTTGTATTTTTAGAATTCATATAAATGTAAAAAAAGTTTGAATTCCATGAAAACTATCCAATGGAAACCTCCTATATACATTGAGAAACTGTCAGGGAAGAGGTAGGCTTAGTCCTCAATTTTGATCCAAATGTCAGTGATTTCATAGTGGTGGTATGTGTTGAAGAATACATAGAAGATAAAGAAAGTGTAAAATTAGCAATGAAAGACTTGGACTAATGCGGTGGGATAGAAGAACATTTGTGTCAGATATTATGATGATTTAGAGAAAATGTGCAGATAGTGTGTACACTAGAGGACCAACACAAGAACATACAAGACTGAGGACAGTGCAAATTTTGGATTGAGGATACGAGCCTGTGAGAAGACCTAGAGTCATGACATGTAGTTTGCCACTAGAGGCTTATTAGGAGACCTAGGTGAATGAGGGTGACCAAGGGTAGGAAAAGGGAGTATGGGCCTAGGAATGAGTCTAGGAGTGCTAATGCCATGAGAGGTAACATGAAAAACCAATTACCTATTTTGTAGATGAATGAGGAAAAGGTAAGCTAAGAGGAGGAGTTTCAAAGGGAACACCTCTAATAGTGGTAACCTTTTGATTATGAATGAACTTGATAGAATGGTGAATTATATAGGGAATAACCCTAAGAGAACTTAACAAAGAGAGACCTAACTGGAAGACACAATAAATAAAATGATAAGCAACAAAGAATGAAATATATGTAGTGATATAACCAATAATGATAGGTAAAGTGATGCACCATTATTGGGGATTAGTATCAAGTGTGAGATTATGTGTGTAAATACCAAAAGATTGGAGTAGCATGAGGGAATAGGCATTATCAGTGTTATGTGGATAAACCAAAACACCGTATATATGTACTTAAATAATAGAAACAAAGATAGACAACATGTTTGAAATAAGTATATCATCTATATTATATTCATAAAAGGTAATAATTGGTGTAGAAGATGATGTGTGAGTAATAATACCAATCATTACATCCAAGGGTGATCGTAAAAGGGTTGTGAAGGTACCGCCCAATAAGTGTTGTGGACTTTAGAAGTAGATGTTTTGGTGTCATGCTTAAGAAGGAGTTTATTGAATATTTTTAGCTTATCATTTTCATTGGTTGGATTTGAAGATTCAGTGTGCTCATCTCATTTAATATATTTAGAATCAATAATATCTTTGATAACATGATGAATCTTTATACATTTATCAATGGGGTGAAAAATACATCAATGATAATAACAATATGAATTGGCATAAAAATGTTTAATTTTGGTCTTACCCATATCAACCTTAGATAGAAGAGGGAGATATATGATATCACATTCAAGAAATTGTTTCAATACAATGTAAGGAGGGCTTGGTAAACAAGTAAAATGGAATCTTGTGGGCTGAATTTGCAACTTAAATAGGTTGATAAATAGCATTGATGGTATATTTAGAAGCAACCATAAAATCATTAGTGTTTCCTTTGAATGTTGGTTTACTATAAAGATTGACATTATATATGGGGGGGCGTTAGCAACGTATCCAATTTTTTCATATGTAGCAACTTAGTTTCAAATTCTTCAAAGTATGACATAGATGGTCAAATAAACAAAACTTATAAAAATGAATGAATCTTGCAAAGGAGAAAAAAAATCTAAGTAAATAAGTCTTATAACTCACTATTAATGAAAAAATCATTCATCTTGGTGAGCATAGTCTTGTAGCTCAACACATAATTAATTAGAGGTTCATTGGACCCTTATTATAGTTAATACAATTATGCATAAGGTATTTTTTCCTTGATTTTGATAGAAAATTGTGCCAAAAATAGATTTTCCAAATCATTAAATGAGTTTATAGAGTGAGAAAGGAGATCATAGAACCATTGTAGTGTAAAGTATTTAAGGTTGTGAGGGAAAGGTTTATTGAGAAATATATCATTATAATAATAATAATAATAAAAATAATCCACATGAAGTGAGAAAATATTATCAGCAAGATTCCCTTTACCATCATTGATAAGAAGCTTAGTATCAACAAAACCAATAGGTAAATGATAAGAAATGCTTCAAACACAAGTGGATTGTGAACCAACTACATAGAATGCATGTTGTGAGAAGAAGTGCATGCACATTGTTATAATTATAATATTTATGCTTATAAGGTATGAAAAATGGATTCAAGGGTGTGTGTGCTAGAGTATGATACATTTGAACCATGAGGAGTATATGTGGTTTTTGTGGTGACCATTATATTTGTAACGATAGGAATAGAAACATTGGGAATTGATGGATGGGTTACACCTAAGATTGTATTCACCTTCAATGTATGAACAATATATGTGGGCAATGTGGAAGAGGTTGGGGCTTCCCAAAAAGGGACTCTTGACTATACTTCATATCATGAGCCAATTTAGTAGAGATCATGATATTGATGATTGACCCAATATGGTGAGGGGTATGATGAAATTTTGCACAAAAATTTGACATAGGTTTTACTTGATTGTGTTCTATGATGTTATCATCATCACGGTCATATTCATAAAAATGTTCACTATGGGTTTCAATGTCATATAGTGGGACCTAATTAGTGGGTTCAAGGATGGGTGGATTGATCACAATATATATAGGATATGAGGGCATGAGGTTTCAACGCTAGTGAATAAGAGGGGAAATATGAATATCCTCCATGACTTGATTAGAAAAGTGAAGACTGCTCGAGATGGGAACAAATGGAAAACATATATAATATGATATAAGATAAGATAATAATAAATAACAACAAGATAACCCCAATAATAACTAGATTTTTCAAATTATTAGGCCATATACTTTGAGGAACTAAGAATATCCTATATTAGGTGAAGGGTTCAATAAAAAATCAGGTTTACATAATTGTTTAAAACCTTTTTATATTAAGACTTATGTTTTTTCATCCAAATTTGATTAAGTGAGTTATATTTACACTAGGAAATCTAAGTTCTATATTGTGCTATCAAAACACCATTAATTGATCTACAATATCAGATAATATACACATTAAAAATAAAGATTAAACTACAACAAAAAATCCACACAAATATATTATTAATCATACTCAATATTCTCTGTTACAAAAGACTCCATTATATAGGAGTGAAGGAATAACAATCTTCTAAAAAAAAATTGTTTTTTGTGAAATAAACTCTCTTGAATTGTTTCAACAATAAACAAATATAATAACAAACTCAATAATAAAATAAAAATAATTGTTTTATTATTCTAACTTACTAACGACTATTTACCCACTAACATATTACATTTAACATTTTATATTTACAATAGGTAAATATCAATACTTATGTTATTCACTAACCAAATAATTCCTAACATTCCCCACCTTAGTGCAAACATGGGGAAAAGACGCCTGTGTACTATAATTGTTGCTTCCATGTTGCTAATGATCTGGATGGTTTCTAGTACAATACCAACAACCTCTGAATGGTTTTCCAAGTGGTTAACCAATAACCACATCAAAGATAGTTTTCCCATTGGATTACTGATAACCATAACTATAGATAGATTTTCCAGTAGATTACTAACAACCACAATATCATGATGTTATAGTACATTTCTTGAATCTCATAATTTTTTAATCTTCGGGAGATTATATAACAGGATCCATGATAGTGTATATTATTCACCCAAAAAAACTTAAA
The DNA here is from genome assembly GCA_019776745.2 of Taxus chinensis. Taxonomy (NCBI): domain Eukaryota; kingdom Viridiplantae; phylum Streptophyta; class Pinopsida; order Cupressales; family Taxaceae; genus Taxus; species Taxus chinensis. The sequence continues at coordinate 219,214,006 of CM034152.1, read as the reverse complement.
CAATGTGTCATTCCCCCCCCCCATAATGTGAATTTTCCATAACACAACACAAAGAAATCTAAAATCACCACACCATGCTGAAAATTAAAAAAAAAACACACATGTCACCAAACCAGTGATGTGACCTCATCATAGGTGACTGAAGAGAGGACGTTGTTTTTCTTCCATCCTCCATTGCCTCTATCCTCCAATCAATGACTATTTAGAAGAGGATATCATCAGACAAATATCCACACTCCTTTTGTGTGAGTTCATCTTCTCCTAATAATTCTTCATCAGTGGCTACATTGGCTTTATCTGTATGTTTCCCACTTAGTAGATCTTTGGCCTTTACCTTGCATAATCTGGTAGTTTGTCCTTTTTTCTTACAATAGAAACATTCCACTTAAATTTCCTTTTTATTAAAATTTCTATTATTCCTTTTTGTATACATGGATTTTTCTTCTTCTACATCTTCTTTAGTTCTCTTCTCTTCAGCTAGGAGAGCTGAAATCACATCTTTAAGATTTTTAGAAGGCATTTATTTATCCAAGATTAAAAAATACATTGTTGTATTTGGAAGGTAAGCTATTTAGTAATATTGCTTTTGCATCTTCATCATCAATAGGAGAATTAAATTCTACTAATTTTCTAGTTAGTGATATAAAATCATTAATGTGACTAGATATGGTGACTCCATCATCCATTTTGAATCTAAAAAACTGAAGTTTTAAGGAAAAATTTTCATTTACCTTCTTTGCACCAAATAACGTACTTAGATTATCCCACATTTCCTTTGATGGTTTATCTACCTCAACATAGTGCAACTTAGAATCTGAAAGAGCTAAGCCAATAATGGTTTTGGCTTTATATCCTTAGTTTCAAATTATGCTTCTTTATCTAGATCTGATGGTTTCTTCTTCTACTCATTTACAATCCTCCACAAATTCTTATTCATAAGTTTCATCTGAATTTTAACTTCCATATGTGAAAATTGGCACAATTGAACCTATCTACTAGTACTACAAATGTATCCTTTGATATAAAAAAACAACAAATAAAAATAGGTACTCACTGTTTTGATGATAACTTGAGAACCGTAGCTCCATTTTACAAATCGTACAATGTGTCACAAAGCTATTTTCAAGATATTTCTAGTGATATAGAGAATCATTGGCTATTTCTAAGGATTTTTGGAAATTCAGAAAAATCGTTGGCAATTTTCCATAATCACTGGTGATTGTGTTACAGGTCCAAAATCATTGGTGATTCCTATGCGAAGAATTGCAGAGAACTTCAGTAATTCCTGTGCACAAAAATTGCTTCCAGCAGCTCCTCAAATGGTATCTTTGATGCCAAATTAAATCTAAGTTCTATATTGTGCTATCAAAACACCATCAAGTGATCTACAATCTCATATAATATACACAGAAAAAATAGAGATTAAACTAAAACAACAAATCCATAAAAATATATTAAGAATTATAATCAATCTTCTCTATTACAAAAGACTCCATTATATAGGAGTGGAGGAATAACAATCTGCTCAACAAAATATGTTCTTTATGAAACCAACTCTCCTGAATGGTTTCAACAACAAACAAATATAATAACAAACTCCATAATAAAGCAATGTTAATTGTTTTATTATTCTAACTTAGTAACCACTATTTACTCACTAACATATTACATTTCACATGTGATATTTATAATAGGTAAATATAAATACTTATGTTATGCACTAACCAAAGAACTCCTAACACACTAAAGGGATGTAGGTTAGATATACATGGCTATTTTGATTAATTAATTTCCAATATTAACTATAAATTATCAAAATAATTTTCTAAAGTATGAAATACAAGATATGAACAAGAAAACATAATGGAATGAGTGAACTTATATTGCTATAGAGGATTCTGAGAAGTTATGGGACTACACAATGCTATAATAGGGAGATTTAAACTTGGAATTAGTACGAAAATTGATGTAGAGCATACACTACTTCAACACAATCAAACAAGTTAGAAGAATCAGATAACTAACAATTATCCTCCACTTGAAAGCACTCACTCTTTGACCAAAATTCTCAAAAGGATCATTAAAATATTTAAGCTTGTTCTCTAACCCCTAACTCTTATATCTCAACCTTCTCATTGATTATAATTTCAAGAATTAGTCTATGTCAACATCTATTGTAAAAATGTTTTTTTGGGCTCTTGAGACCAAAGCTTGAGGTGGAGTCGAGGTTGGATCAATCTACAATGCCTTTGAGAAAATTGTTGTTCATTTTATATACCCTTTATCAATTTCCAGGTGTGGGGCAAAAATTTGGGTTAACCTCCTAGTACAATTGTTACTTCCTTCACAAATCTCCTTTCCAAGCCTATCTCTCTCAACTATCCCTGCCCCAGGACAAAAACATTTATAAATTTTGAGTCAATGGCTTATTCCCTAAGAAAAAATTATCTTTTCAAATACTCATTTGGATAATAGGCCTCTATGCAAAATCTTAGGTATCTCTTATTTGCAAGAAATGTTTGAATTTCACTAAAACAAGGTTCCTAGTTAGGTATTTGATGAAGAGCTATAGTACTGTAGCAATTCTGACACCTTTCTCTCTCTCCTAAGAACTTCCAAATACAATATTATTCATTAATCCAATAGATGCATAGCTCATCATTTTGTTTACAATTTTTGTCTTTTTCAAATGAGTCTAAGACCCTTAAATTGCATTTTGATAGTAAACCCTAGAAGGGTTTAGTACAGTCACTCGAGAGGAGAAAAATGAACACTATATTCTTTCAACGGTCTTTTGAGGCTTATAACCAATTATAATAGTTATGTACCAACAACTCAATACTCTTAGTCTTAACAATGTGTCTCTTTATGTTAAATAGATACCAAAAAATAAGTTGAAACGTGACTTTCATGCCCTAAAACAAGGTTTCCTTAACTATATCAGATATATCTTTGACTTAATTTTGAATATTGACCTTACTAGGATTCATGTGAGTGAAAAAGGTATAAATATGTGTTCCACCTCTTCCATTAGCATTTCCTTCTACCTTTAAATTGAATCAGATTGACCAAATCAAAAATTCAGAGTCAAGTTCTCTTTTTCTTCACATTGTTATAGTGTTTTGAGTTGGAGTAAATCTTGATATCTATGAAAACTACAAGAATTTTTTTTTATGATTCACAAACTATGGAACACACACTTACAAGTCAATTCTAACTATTTGTAAACACTTTATTTTTCTCTAGCTATTCTTGAAGATCCTAGAATATCATTCATTCGATTGATCAATATGGAAAAATAGTTAAACAATGCATTATATATCTTCTTTGCTTAAATTATTTCTTATAACTAACCATCATGGGCCTATGACCAAGTCCTATAAGAAAGTTACATATCAAGAAGGTCTCACAACAAGATTAAAAGTTACAATAGCTCCCTACACATCATAATGGAACCCCAAGACAATAATAATATTAAAAAAAAACTTCTTAAAGACCTATTGAGACCCACTAGGGCATGTATACCTACCAAGAAATACAAAATGGCTCCAATAATGTTCAAAAATTCAAATTTTCTAAAATGGAGGGAAAAATCCATGGTTTGAATTGTTGACCTTAAGAGAACAAAAACAACATGAAATGAACACTATGATATTGTAATGATTCCTAAGACACCTTAATGACCTTAGAAACCCACACTTTGACTAAGTACACCTATCCTATCCTCAGGAGTAATACTCCTACATCATACTCCCAGGGAAAATTAGAAGCATTCCTATATTGTCTTTTCTTGCGAGATTATTGCTCTTTCTTCCTTTACTTCCAATTAAACATGGTCTTATGATAGTGCACCTTTACTGAGTTTGTTGCTTCATGGGTCTCAAGTGACTATACCATGCTCCTTACAAGTCTTCTCATCCTTGGATTATTTGTCTTGATGAACCCATATACTATGTTAGGACTACATACTATCCTTTCCCCATTCTGACTGATATTTTACACTTGATTCACCTCAATTTGTTAGGTTTCTTCATGTTCTTAAACTGTTACATTATCTTTTAAAACTTACTTTTTCTCTTCATGGTTCTTTCCTCCTACAAGATTGATAAATTCTAGCTTTTTCTTGAAGTATGCACCTTTACTTTACTACTCTTTCATCATTTCAAATGCTAAACCTGTATACACAACATCAAAGGAAGTATCAGACTGCAAATTTTTGGTTTTCTCTTCACTCTTGACTATTAGGTGTTAGGTGTTCTTCATGCTTGATCTCTCTTGGTCCTTGTATTCTTTGGTCTTCTTGGACTATGTTATCATACTTTTGATGATTTGGTTTCTCTTTTTTGGGTTCTAATTGCTTCATGTTTTCCTCATGTGTTGAGTTGTACCTTTCCTTGAATGACCCTATTAGTTCACCATTAACGTTTTTCTCATCATGATCAGTAGAACCATCCTCATATTTCATATTAAATTTATTTTTCAAGTTATTTTGGTATTCTCTTTCTCCACTTAGCCATTCCCACATCTTCTTAACTCTACTAGCTCTATTCTCCATCCCTGTATATTTTTCACCTTGCAAAAAGATTGTTTTTAACCCCATGAACATCACTCTAAATTTATCTGCATGCCATGATTGCTTATCCTTTAATGTATTTAGTGTATTCATAACTCCTTCCTTCACTAATGTATATGTGTTTTCCCATCCATCATGGATGGATTTTCTAACAAATGTTCATGGTCTAGCCAAGAGAATATGACATGCATCCATGGGCATTACATCACACAAAACTTGATCATGATATCTACCAACATAAAAATCAGCTAAGCACTACTGATTTAAAAAATACTTGGTGTTATCTTTGAACCCAAAAGGCGTTGTATGGACTAGCATGATTCATTATCTTCAAATTTATTTTCTCAACCATTTCTGTGGAGACTAAGTTATTGGTACTACCATTATCTATGATGATTTTGCAACACTTACCTTTTTCCTGGCATATAGTTCTAAAGAATTTCCTTCTATGAATTGGTTCTTCACTCCTTTTTCTTGCATTTACCAAGGCTCTTCTCATAATCAATTCTTCACCTACTTCTAGTTCCCCCACTAATGATGTTGATGTCTCACTCTACTCCTCATCTTCATGTGTGATCTAATTTATTGCCTCATTAGCTATGTTGTTACTTTATTGTGGATGTTCAAAATAATCTAATGATCTATGTCTCGAAAATTTATTGCATTTAAAGCACCTGCTAGTGAATTCACATCTACCTCTGTATGAGTATCCACCTCTAAATGTATTCTATGTTTGTGAATTGTTCACATATTCCTCATTAGTTTTCTGGTACTTTTTTCCTCTTATTGACTTTTGACCTTTTACTCTCACTCCTCATCCTCTACATATCAAGTATTGGGTTTTATTTCTTGACAACTTCTCCTCTACCTTTAGGGCTTCTTGATATGCCTCTTCTACTGACCTTAGATGGACAAAATTGATCTCATCTTGTATATTTAACCTAAAACCATTTACATACCTAGCTACTTCTTCATCATCATTGTGTATATGACCAAATCTCATAGCCAATTTGTATAAACCTTCAGTATAATTAGCCACACTTAGATCTCTTTGTCTCAAATTTTGTAAACTTTTGAATAAACTAGTCTGATAGTCTCAAGGAATGAACTTACCTTTCAAATTTTCCAATATCTTGTCCCACTTCTTGATTTTTTCCTTTCCTCTTCTTACTGTTTCTTCTTAAACAAATTCCCTCCATATTTCAGCATGTCCTGTTAATTTATTGTATGTAAATTTCACATTTTTATCCTCTCCAATGTTATAAAAATCAAATTATTTGTCCATCTTGGCTATCTAGTATATCAGTTCTTCTGGATGCAAGCTTCCTCCATATTTTGGTACTTTCATCCTTGACTATGTACTTTCTCCCATGACTTTACTTCTGGTCCGTCCTCTGTCTCTCTTTTTCGCCACTTATATTTCTCTCTCATCTTCATTTTCACCATCCAATGTTTTCCCTCTTCTCTAAGAAACTTCCAGTGCTCCTAACCTGTCCTGAATATTTCTCAACACTATAACCAACTCAACATCTCTTGGTTTCTCTCGATTTCCTCTTCTGACTACTCTTCTCGGTGGCATTTTGACAAACTCTTGACTTCTCTTCTCTTCTTACTACTTCTTTCTCTTTCCTCTCTCCTTCTATTTGTCAATTTCTTCTTGTTCTTTTCTCTAATACCAAATAATGTTGAACATACACTACTTCAACACACTCAAACAAGTTAGAAAATCAAATAACTCAAAATTATCCTCCACTTGCAAAAATTCACTCTTTGACCTATGTAAAAAACCTTTAAATATGCTAATTTTGATCAAAAGGCTCATTTTAATATTAAAGAATGTTCTTGACCCCTAACTCTTCTATCTCAACCTTCTCATTAATTGGAATATCAAGAATTAGTCTATGTGAACAGCTATTGCAAAACTTCCTTTCTTTGTTCTTAAGAACAAAGTTTGAGGTGGAGTTAAGGTTGGAGAAATATTAATTTCCTCTTAGAAAGTTGTTGATGGTTTTGGATAGCATTTACCTATTTCTAGTTGTGGGGTAAAATGTTAGGTTCAAATCCAAGTACAATTATTAATTCCTTCAAAAATCTCTTTTCCAAACCTATCCCTCTCAACTAGCCCTATCCCAGGACTAAAATAGGTACAAATTTTGATTCAATTGCTTATTCCCCAAGAAAATTAACTTTTCAAATACCCATTTGGAATTCAAGTCTCTGTGTAAAATTTCAGGTATCTTTCCTTTACAAGAAATGTTTGAATTTTATGAAAACAAGGTTCCTAGTTAGGTCTTTGATGAAGAGATATAGTATTGTAGCAATTATGTCAACTTTTTCTCTCTCCTAGGAACTTCCAAGTACAATATTATTGATAAATACATTATAGGAATAAGTTATCATTGTTTCTTACAAGTTTTGGCTTTTTTGAATGATTCTAAGACCCTTAAATTGCAATTTGATAATAAACCCTAGGAGGGTTTGGTACAGTCACTTAAGAGGAGAAAAATGAACACTATCTTCTTCCTATGGTATTTAAAGAATTACAACAAATTATAATAGTTTTTTACCAACAACTCAGTACTCTTAGTCTTAACAATAATTCTCTTTATGTTAAATATATACCAAAAAATTAGTTGAAGCGTGACTTTCCTTCTTTGAAACGAGGGTTCCTTGACTGTATCAGATATATATTTAACTTAATCTGAAATGATGACCTTACTCATATTCTTGTGAGTGCAAAAGGTTTGAATATGTGTTCCACCACTTCCATTAGCATGTCCTTCAACCTTTAAATTCAATTAGATTTAACAAATAACAAATTTGGATTCAAGTTCTCTTTTTCTTCAGACTATTACAGTGTTCTTAGTTGGATTAAATCCTAATTCACAAAACTCAATGTCCTCACTCAAGGATAACTATGAAAACCTCTTAGATTTTTCCTTACTAATTGAAATAATCATAAAAACTACAAACGAAAAGATTTATGATTCAAAAAGTATGGCACACAGAATTCCAAGTCATTTCTAGTTATTTGTAAACATTGTATTTCTCTCTAACCATTCTTGGAGCTCCTAAAATATCATTCATTTGATTGATCAATTGGGTAAAATAATTACACAATGCATTATATCTATTATTTTCTCGAATTATTCTTTATAACTAACCATCACAGGCTTATGACCAACTCTTATAAGCAAGCTACATATCAAAAAGTGCTCACAACAAGATTAAGAGTTACAATAGCTCCCTATACATCATAATGGAACCCCAAGACAATAATAAGACTCAAAAAAAACTTCTTAGAGACCTATTGAGACCCACTAGAGCACTTATACCTACTAAGAAAGCCAAAATGGCTCCAAGATGGTTCAAAAATTCAAAGTTTCTAAAATGGAGGGAAAACTCCATGGTTTGAATTATTGACCTTAAGAGCACAAAAACAACATGAAATGAACACTGTGACATTTTAATGACTCCTAAGACACCCTAATGACCTTAGAAAACCAAAATTTGACTAAGTACACTTAACCTATCCTCAAGAGTGATGCTCATGCATCAAAAGTGAGACTCTAACTACAAACGACCATGGGTCAAGATATTATCATTATTATAGGATCATACCATACAATATATCTTGTTATGTACAGTGTTGGACCTAGTTTGCTTCTACTTCTAGAACTTTATGTTGTGATTTCCTACGTAGATTTATCTTTAACAATCAAACCCTAGTTGTTGATCATGAAATGAATCTCTATAAACATAATTAACATCATTGTAAACCCTATCCATGTATGAAAAGTCCTACAAAAAAACATTAGTTAGGTTTTGGGCACCGATGTGTACTGCTGATGTTAGAACTACTTCAAAGAGGCCTCAAACTGCAATCTATTCTCAACCTAACATGTGATATTTAGATAGATCAAATAAATTTGGTAAAATTTTGTGGAATGTTTTCTTTTCCATTTTCTCTTACTAAAATACACGTAGGAGGGAAGTTTAAGTGTTTAAAAATGGGAGAGAATGTGTTCTTGGCATGGTAAGAAGCTTCAGACTTGATGTGGGTGTTGTCCTACTAACTGTGGAGGTTTTATTGTGAGATTTATAAAGTTATGAATTCCTTTTGTAAGTTTTGGAAGTAAGTGTATCAATGCATTACCCCGTGATTTCTAGGTTAGTACATGAGGTAATGTTTATGTATTTTTTATATAGGGTTTTGTATGTTATTTATATAATAAAGGTTGACCTGGATGAAATATATGACCTAAAAAAGGATATCAATTTGAAAGAAGAGTTTAATGACATGTCAGTCTAAGATCGTATAGGTTGGCTAGGATTGGATACAAATTCCTGTCCAAAATGTATGGCCCTGACTCAGAACAAAAAACATGCAAAATGAAGTTTGGATCTTGGTAAATCATGTTCGTTTATGGATTTTATGCATTGTATTCTCATAGTTTGTCAACATGTTAGTCTACAAGGATAAACAATATAAACAAGAGACCTTGAAAAGTGTTAAATGGGAGTGGAGAGATGGTATTTATCATAGTAATAGTGTGTTGTCAAATCAAGTTATTTCAAAGTGTAAATTTCCAAATTTGAGTATCTACAAAAAGTATATTCAAATTCAAAGTAGTTCTTTTTTTCCCATTATCTTAATACAAATTTTGTATGTGAAATTTCATTATTCATGTCAATCATTATCACTAAAATGACAATGTCAAATAAGTATTATTAATGTCTTAAGATAATTATTGTGTCATTTTTGTAATTTCATTACAAGGTTCAAGTTGTTATCATTTTAAATTCTTTTTATTTTGTATTTTCACCAAAAGTTGAAAATTATCATTTTGCAAGTGTCGAAAAAAAAAATCCTTAATTACAATAGGATACATTATTAGTGGAATCTGACGTCCAATTCAAAATTGTGGGGGGGGGGGGGGGGGGGGGGTGGAATCAAATCCAAATTTGATAAGTATAAAAAATGGATTATGGAGGCATTAGAGAATGGAGGAAAAGTAACATCCTCTCGCAAGCCAATAGAAGTGGGGCATCATAATAAGTTGGTGGCATGTTTGTTGTAATGTGATTGTAGTATGTTTTTTGTGATATGATTGAAAATAAGCACATAAGTTTATTATTGTTCGCATCATGTAATAAATTAACATAACTCATATGTAATCCCATGATCGAAAAATGTAGTAGGAAAATTAGATCACAATGCATTGCATCATCATGATACTTGAAGAAGATGAATAGATGTGTGTGTCCCTTTTAATACAAATGTTAGTGGTTATCCTATGAATTTTTTTTGTGAAGGTTGAAAATATGTATAATTCCTATTCAAGGTTCCCACAATGGTGTTGTTAGATGAGTTCCTAGTAGTGTATGGTTGATGATAGGTTGAAGAGTTATTTCTCTACCTTCAAAGGGAAAATTAGGGATGTGATCTGCTAGATAATCCCACTTACATGCTAGCCTAAAATTATCCTATTTGTTTTAACGATTGTAAATACTTTTGTGTGAAAAGGTAATTTTGGCATACATGTCTCCCTATTAAACATTAATAGAGATTTGTAGAATGTGTAATTCTTGTAGAGATACACCCATTATGGGCACTAATCAAAAAACCATCTCCACAAGAAATTAATTAAATATAAATGCATATCTCAAGTTTATACTTTATATATAATGTTATATAAATTTAATAAACTAATATAATTAGTTTGAAGAGATATTTGATACATCTTTTATGATTATAATCAATCATTCACCTTTATAAGGTAATTTCTTATGTGTGGAAGATATAAACAAAAAATTGGCATTTGATCATTTGAGTTATGATCATGTGAAGTGAGTTAGTCTAAGAAGAAGTGAGAAGAAGGATTATGATGGGATCCAGGTTTGGAATTTTTAGAGACAATTTGTTGAGTTCCTTTATATAAATAAATTGGATATTACATTATTATTTTTAAAAACTTTACGGTTTTCCCCATGTTAAATATTGTCATCAAGTGTTATTTCAATTTATGTTTACTTTTAATATTCGACATTTCTACACATATGTAATTATATTTAATTCCTATCACATTTATTGGAAAACTATTATCCTTTATTATCAATTATTATGACAATTATGAGCCAGGGTATATTTTGGGTTATTCTTACCAATAAGATAAAATACCCATAAATAAAATGGCTTTACTAGCATAATATATTGTATCTCTTGCAAAAGTGCATGATTGAGATTAACATGATTTTGACATTGATCAATGTTTTTTGCATAATCATGACATTTGTGTTCCTTTGTTGGCCAATAGTAACCTCGGCATAATAATATTTATATGGCCTTTCCATTGAAATGTACACCATACTCATTTTCATGTATCTTAAAAAGAGTTATTTATCCATTTTCATGGCTTATGCATCATAATAACTATCCAATGAATGATAATTTGAATAAATATCCATAATGATGATATATTTATTCAATTCATATTGTAAATGGAATTCATCCGATCAAGAGGAATTTGGTAGAAAAACTATCCTATAGAGAAAATTTTATATACTAGTATACCATCCAAGATTATTAGTGCTTTGAGTAGTAACCAAGACTTGTAAGGAATCAAGAGTATCTCTAGTGATTCATGTATGCTTAATTTGAATTATAATCATCATCAATATAACAAGGTATAAGGGAGGTGACATTAGCCATGGAATAAATTATATTTGTGAGTGACATTATTAATTAGGAAAAAATAAAAGTTATGATGAATCATTTTGGCATATTATTGTATGGAATTAGTCATTCTTCCTTCTTGCGGTAGATATCATTAACTTGATTAATACCTAATTGGGAATCATCAAATAATTTAAATGCATAACTTACAATGTACAAGAATCATATAGGCCAGAAAATAAGGCTTCAAATGTTCTAATGTTACTTGTACATGAAAATCCAACATTATATGTGAAGGGTATAATTCCGCCATGATCTAAAAGGAAATCAATTCTAGCTCTTACTCTAGTATCACACTTTGAGTCATAAAATTACATGTTCCATGTTTCTATACAAATAATATATGTCGTGAATTAATCATAAAATATTTCAATAATGGGGTAAGAGTCAAGCATTGTTGCCTCTACTAACTAATCTACAATAATTTGTTCTCAATAACCTTATGTATGTATCCATGGAATATATGTGTCATAACACAATTATATGTAGCACTATCATTATTTAACCCAGAATAGATAACCTTATATAAAAATACATACCTTGGACTAGTAAAATATGTTTTCTCTTAATTGGTGAGGTTGATATTGATTTGTTTGTATCTAACAAAGCTCACCATAAAAGATAAACTTTTAGGTATAACAATAGATTCAACAATAATATAAATATTAGGAAAAGGTAAACTATATTTGGGGGTACCCTTGTTTAAATATTATAATTTCATGTAAAAGTATACCTTTCCATTAGGTTTTGATATACAAACAATTTTTTCCATTTCATTTTTTAACAAGGAGAGAAATATTGAGATGCATATCTTTTTTTTTTTGCACTATCTTCGTATCATGGCATGCGATAATATTATACATAGTTATAGATATATCAATTCAAGGAATGTCACTCTAATCCCATGAAAATTAATTTAAAAAACTTATAATGTTTTTTGGATGGATTCCCCCTCATTTTAATTTTAAGAAACCTACAATAAGATACAATCAAGGATCATTTTCAATACCAAAATTATAGGTGTTATTTGATTCATTTGAAAGATTGAATCAGTTCTCAATGTAAGGTCTATTAGTGATAGTATATAAATCATCAAGTGATATGTAAAGATCATAATTATCACCTTAACCAAAATACATGTGACCATTTATGGTATGAGTAAACTTGTTCTTGTGAAATAAGGGAAGGATATCATCATATTTCCTTGGGTACTTGAGAAGTGACTATTCATTAGGAAACCCATATAATGAAGGAATATCTAGTATTTCAATAAGGTAAGGATATATGAGCTTTAGATTGGAAGTATGATGTATCTTGTTTACATATGAAGTGTAGATGAAGACCAAAGTAGAGGAATCCTTATGGGATGTATGGGGTATATAGCCAAGAATATGTCATGTAGTAATAGTGGGTAACATAATGGGATCATGAATACCTTTTTCATGTTTATTAATTCCATTTCCTTTTAATCTAATTCTTTGCAAACACTTATAGCTAACACAATATTTATGCAAAGAAACAGATGCAATGTTTTGTAAAGTTGGTTTTTGATTTCCGGAAGAAGATGACTACATGTAGGGAACATACTTATCCTTGGTATATGTTGTGGTATAATATTTAAAAGGCTCAGAGTTCATAGGGAAATTATATAAAGAACCTTGATAAATGGATTTTAAATGAGAATGTAAGTTAGATGGTATGAAATGTATGACATATATCTATTTTCATCATATTAGAATATTGTAATTGATATCATTAAGAAAAAGTGACATACATTGGAAAGTGTGTTTTATCCTAAGGTAATATGGAATGTAAGTTTCCCAATGAATTTTTGGGGAAAATTGTCAAAGACAAAAAAATGACATTCAATGGGGTGAGCTCATCTATTATTATATCCAAAATATTAAGAAAATATATGTTACAAATATTGAGACCTAATCCATGTTATAAAAAAGAAATTATTAACTAACGATTTTTGGACCACGAATTATATATATAAGGAGATATAATGGTATATGACATGTTGGGGAGGGAGGTCCTCTATATAAAACGATAATATCTCTTTATTTAGGCCCAATTGGAAGGAATAAATTTTTGCAATACACCAAAGAAAATTTTTTAGTAGGTAGGGTGCTTTAAAGTAACTTAGGAAATAAATTTTTACATTGGTATTTTGAAATTGGATAAGAAATTAATAGGAATAGACATTAGGTGGTACTACTGGGTTGTTATCCATTCCACCATGGGCTGGCACAACATGGCCTATAAAGCCCATTATAGAAATGTGGCAATCATGTCACACCAGATGGTAGTTATAACCATTAAAAGAAGTAAGGGTATAAGATGGATAAGACATGCCATCATATGAAGGTAATGAATACCTTAAGGAAAAAAATGTTTTGGTGACAAAAGGATTAGTTATAATAGCAAACATATGCCAAACTAGGTTAAGGATTGAATAAATAAATAGGTTTGCCAAATGATTCACCACAAAAGTAAATAAGTGTGATGATCCAAAAATAATGAAATTTAAACTAATTCAATTAACCATTTTTATGGATACTTATTAAAATAACATCAAACTAACATACTACAATTAAATTGGTGCTTGGAAACTCTTAAGTTATAGTGTAAACACCAGAGTTTATCCATACACCCAATTCTACATTTATTCCCTTCACTTTCCAATTTCTCATAAAACATGAGAATTGTGTTAATTATTTTATGGGCTTAAAATCATAACATAAATGATTAAAAATAGTAATAATGAATGAAAACATAGACTCAAAATGCTACAAATTGATAATGGAGTTCATCCATGAGAGATTACGTTTTTGGGTTCACAAAATGAAAAATTGATCCTATTAATGATGTAAAATAAGTAACAATATTACATAGAAATATCCATTATGGGTGATATGACCTATAAGAACTTCTATCTCATCTTCTAGGAAGTTTCCATTAACACTTCCTCTAAATATCAGATAGTTACCTTTTTTTCTCTAAAATGGGATTTCTCTCTCCAAAGTGGGAAATAATTTTCAATTAATTTAGTAAAAATGTCTTTAATCTAATATATTAAACTATTCCTATAACAAAAATTAAAAAACATGATCTCTACAATAAAAATTAGGAAAAACTCCTAACATTGTCTTAGGACTTAACACAGTCCTATCACTAACTCACTTCATATACTACTGAGCTCCCTGCATATCACTCTCAACCCACTAGGAGAGTTGGTTGAGAACTTATCATTTGATATGGGAAAGTTGGGTTTGAATCACCTACACCTCTCCACCATATATGAATTATAGTGGGGATAATCCCACATGTGAGGGAACTAGGTAGTTGGAGGGCTTAAAATAGCTCACGGATCATGTTTGGAAATGGGGTCGCAGCCATGCATTGACACTTGTTTAGTTAGTGGTGGATCTAACTCACTTGTAGATCAGATCTTATCTTTGTGTGGTTGGTTTTTTACTGCATTGACAACTTAGCACTCACAAGATGGTTGTTTTATTTAGTCCACAACATTGGTTAGGAGATCACCCTTAGGACTCGAGCTTGACTGTTAGTCTATCACGGATATTTCTCCTAATGATATCTCCCTTTGATTTCATTTAGGTGATTTGGATTAATTGTTTATGGTGAGGTAGTTATATGATAGGTGAGCCCTCTTCACTCAGCCTATAACATGACATTGATCTCCAGCCATTAAAATTCAATTGGCCTACTAAGCTTGTCATTGTGACTCAACCCAGTGAGTTGGCACTATGAATTTTCAATGTTGATGTAGCTCACCCCTCAACTTGGTATGCAACTAAACTCCTAGCTCTTCCCTAGCTCGGTGAGCTACATGGAAACGTGGTGAGGTGGAAAAATAATATGACTAACTAGCTTGGTGATGTCATTATAGTATCAAGGTGGCTAGGCCCCCCTCCCAATAAAAAGTAAACCCCACTAGATATTGGGCCCCCAAATGACACATTTTTTGGGCCACACATATGAGTGTCAAATACCGAAGGTGAAATTTTCTTTTTCTTGGGAGCTCTTCTACTTGTCTCTTCCTCATTATTCCACTTGGAATTTTCATCCTATGCTCCAATTTTACCTATTGAACTTAAAATTTTGTGGGTAGTATCTTTGTCATATGTATGTTGGTTTCCTCTATTAAAAAGGTGTCAGAAATATATTTAATATTAGTTTCATATGCATTTGGTTTGAGGGTATTAATGGAACATCTAAACTAATAATATCCTTTGGATCATAAATCCCCGTTGCAAAGAATTTGTATGACCAAAAGTTTCCACTCTCAAAAAATGAAGGTATAACTTCCTAATTTTTGGTCCTTTCTCTTATCCTTTTAACAAAAAATATTCCTTTTCCCATGTGGTAACTGAGGAGAAAAATCAATAGAAGGTATTATTCTCACCTTGGTCATTGATCATTGGTGACAATCTCTCTCTACATGAGGCTATCACCCCCTATAGGGGCTAATTATCCTTATCCACAAATGGGAAATTCTCCACATAAGGGGCTAGTTCTCATTTTACCAAGGAAATTTTCTCCACAACATGGGAAAGTTCTCCACAAAATGGGAAAACAATAGTCTCTCTACATATGAGGTTGATTCTTCCATTACAACGCTATATCTCAGAGTGTACCAGAAATTGGTTCGACTCTCCGTTTTCATAATCCAACTATCCCAAACTGGAAGGTGATGAATAAGTATCATAAACACTTTCATATCTCTATCATTTGACCCTCTGCAATATGTGTCTCAGTCTCTTTTATAACAGTTTCTATTAGCCATTGCACTACTAAAGGCTATAAAGGATATTTATTTCTCCTTGTTTAACAAAAAATGTAAATAACCAATGGTAACAGAAGTAATTTGCTTTATGGATATATGTTAGCATAACTACCATACATTTAAATCCACTTGTACAATTTTCTTCATTTTAGGATTTTATGCTTTATTACAAAAATAAATGGATTTTATCTATTAAAAATTCCCATATTCAAGTCTTATCAAGTGCATAGAATAAATTACACATTGTATAAGTACAAGTTTCAAACTCTAAGAAATGAATGCTAACATACATTCATGAAATAATAATACTTGTTACCTTTTTTAATGACATCATGCAACCTCTTCTTCCATCTTATAAGATCATTATGGACCTTGGCTCTAATTTCCTATTACATGTCTTACAATTGGTTTTAATCTCAACATTTGTTTTTGGAGAACTTCATTTTTAAGTTCCCTTTTACTACAAAAATATTCTTTACCCATCTTCTCACGGCTATAAGAAATGTAATAAAAAATGATAATTTACAATATTAACATGCTTGTGAGAAGGAAAACAAAGTAATATAACTTTCCATCAATTTCTGATGTCGTCTCTCTTTAACTGGAAATGTAATCTGGTTTCTACCTCTACATTTTACTCAAACAATGAGTTATTTTTCCTTGTATATAAAATAATAAAAATGTGAATATGATGTGCCCAAACTAAACATGTTAAATACATTTTAGCTATGTAAATTTTTTATTCATAAAAGGTAAGCAAATTTCTTATAAACTCATTTTCACGAGTGATCCTTTGTGGGTTTCATTGGATAGTATGATTTTCTGTACATGGTTTGATATTTGATTTTTGTTCCACTTTCATCGTACAAATCTATGGGTGGATTTTCCAACATTTTCCAATCCTATTTCCACTTGTCTAACAATGAGTACAATTTTTTTGTTATTTCCCATATCTTGTTTAGGAGGATAATATTTATCAATTTTCCTTAATAAGTATTTTATTTTCCAACACATGGCCACATGGTGGTTACTTAATCCACAAAGGTTACAATGAAATGAATACCACAAACTTTTTGTTTCTTGATCAAGCTTTGCATAGTCAAATTCCACGTTGGAATATTTACCTTTCCCATACTTTTTATGACTTTTACCTATGCAAGATTTATGAGGTGAAACTGTTTTCTTTCCCCTTTTTCACTCACTCATATCATCACTTTGTGAGACCTGCCCAATATTCAAAGAAACACCATCCTCATTAGTAGGATTATCATAATAAATATTGTTTATACCTTTATTATTCTAATTTTAGAGCTCTAGTGGTAAATTCTCTTCTGTTGTTTTCGATATTTCCCCTATTTCTCTCTCACCACTGTCATATCCCAATCTTGCATAACAGGGTATTTCCTCTACATGTATTGGATTAGAAATACCTTGCAGATTTATTCTAGGGTATTTTCAATCAAAACCCATCATATTTAGTAATTTGGATCCAATATCTCTAGTATATTCATGATGAGAGGAAAGTAAACTTGATGATTTACTTAGTGCATTCATATATGGTAGAGGGTATGATATTTTTCTAATAGACTTATCTGTCTCCTCCATTTCATAACCAATTTTATATATTTTTAAGATCTTATATTTGGCTTGCAACTCATATTGCAATGTTTCAATGACACCCAGGAATATTTCTCCTTGTTTGGTCCATTTCTCTTAAAGTTCTAAGTTTTCATCCTCTAAGGAATGTCATATTATTATCAACTAATAATTCTCCTCCTAAACGTGGTAGTTGATGGCTTCTAGCCCCTTAAATTTGAGAGCATTATATATAGTTAACCTACTGCAAAGTGTATTAAAATCCAAATTAAACCCAAGTAATAATCACAAGTGGAAAAGTGTTAGCAATGCTTGAGAAATCCTACTCTAATACCAAACCTTATCCAAAAATAGTGAAATTTAAACTAGCTTGTCAACCATTTTTAGGGATACTTATTACAATAATCTCAATTTAACGTACTACCTTCAAATTGGCACTTAAAACATATGAAATGTTAGTGTAAACATTAAATTCTATCCATACACCCAATTCCGCATTCATTCCTTTCAATTTATAGTTTCTCATAAAATGTGTAAATTATGTTAAATATTTTAATATGCTTAAAATCAGACCATAAATGATTAAAAATAGACACAATTAAGGAAAAATGAAGAATCAAAACACCACAAATTAATAACAGAGTTCGTCCGTTAGGGACCACATCTCCAAGTTTGCAAAATTCCAAATTGATCCTATTAATTATATAAAATAAGTAATAATCTTACATCAAAATCTCCATTATATGAAATCAAACCTACAAGAACTTTTGTCTCATCTTTTGGGAATTTTATATTACTTCTTCTTGCAATGATCATAGAATTACTTGCTTTCATTTCTCCAAAATGTCCTCCTCTTTCTTCCCGAGGTGGTTTTCTCTCTCTAAAATGGGAAAAAATACCCATCAATGGGAAAATGTCTTTTCTCTATTGTTTTACATTATTCCTGCAACAAAAGTAAAATATCTCTATCTAGTAACAATGGGAAAAAATTCCAAACATTTTCTTAGGACTTAACATAGTCCTATCACTAACTCGCTTCAAACATTACTGAACTACCTTCATATCACTCGCAACCCACTAGGAGATTTGGATGATTTCTTATCAATTACATGGGTGAAATGAGTTCAAATCCCCTACCTCTCTCTACCATGGATGCATTGTATAATGGGGGAGTTGGGTGGTTGGAGGGCTTCAAATAGCCTATGGGTCATGTTTGGAGATGTGGTTGTGGCCTTGCATGGACACTTGTTTTGTTGGAATTTGATCCAAATTTCCTAGAGCTCGGTGCTTACCTCTATGTGGTTGGTTGATTTTTTCATTGACCACTTGGCACTTGTGAGGTAGATGGTTGGTTTAGTCCAAGTCATTGCTAAGAAGCTCACCTTTAGGACTTAGGAACTTCAAGTCTTTTGTGGATATATTTCCCAATGATCTCAGCCTTTTATATTAATTAGGTGATGTGGCTTGGTTGTTTTTTTTGAATTAGTTGGATGATAGAAAATCCCTCCTAGCTCATCTTATATATTGAAATTGATTTCTATCCCTTGGAACTTGGTTGGCCTATTGAGCTACTCATTGTGATCCCCACTAGTGAGGTGACATAATGAGTTGGAAATGTTGATGTGGTTCACCACTCAACTGGGTCTGTAACCAAACTTTTATCTTAGTCTTGGCTCGACAAGATACTTATAAATGTGGTGAGGTAACATTATCATATGGCTCACTAGTTTTATGATGTCACTATAGTGATGAGGAATTTGGGTCCCCCCCTCGTAATAAAAATTAGACACCATCAGTTGTTAGGCCCCCAATCAACATATGTTGTGGGCCCCACATATGAGTTTTAAATACCATAGGAAAAAACTTATTTTTCTCATACACTCTACCACTTATCTTTCCCTCAATTTTCCACTTGGCATTTTGCATCCTATGCCCCATTTTTTCTAGTTGAACCTAAAATTTTGCAGATGGTATCTTCCTCATATAGCCTCGTTTTTCTTCCATTCAAAAGAAGTCAAAAAAATCTTGGATACTAATTCTATATGAAACTATTTTTAGTAGATTTAGGGAACATTTGAACTAGCAATATCCTCTAGATCATGTGGGAATTTGGTTCTTTACTTATTGCAATTTATATTGGGATTATAATCTAGAAGTTTATTAAGATTATTAATTGAAATTTAGATGAAATACACACACACACACACACACACACACACACACACACACACACACACACACACACACACACACACACACACACACACACACACACACACACACACCAATTTATAATATAGTTCAATTAGATAATTATCCAAATTAGAGTAAAGCATGAGAAATAAAATAAGCTTAGATATTTTACTTCTCTATAAGCTATATTAAGTTTGATAAAGTAATTAAGAAATTTGAAATATGCTACACATGCATTTTCTTTTATTCTAGAGGTATAAACTCTATTGGGATAAAATAGTTTCTTTTCAAACAATCATTTGACATTTTCATCCAAGAATATGATAAACGTTTTGAATTTTTTGTGCCCTTGCAAATGACTAAGCTATGTCTTATTATAATGTATAAGGTCTCAAAAATGTGTGAAACCATTTGTAATAAAATGAAACAACTCAAAAATATGATAATAGGTGAATTCCCTACAAAATTTTACTTTTGGCTAAATTTTAATTTTTACAACATTAATATGGGTACTAATGTGAAGATGCCGACAACAACTTGTAGTACTTCACCTATAGATGTAATATTTTTATGAATGAAACTACATCCTATAACCCACTTGTTCAAAAATATTCCTACCTCTTTAACTTTAATTAACTAAGAAAGAAAATAGAAATATACTAACCTCAGAAGATGGGGGGTTTAGCGATACCCCATAAATATTGATTGATGATGATCAATGTTGCAATTTTTGAAATATGTATACAAGATATTTTCCTACGAAGAAACCTATGATCAAAGAAACTGAACAAGATATGATTAATAAAATGGATAAGAGAGATGCTCGACAAAGGCTGATTCCATGAATCTAAAGGGATTCCTCGAAGGGATGTCAGCTTGCTATTTAAACAATCAATTAAATTGAGATAAATAATCAATACATGATAACTGATATAAAAAAGATACTTGATATATGATGATCTGATACAAAATAGATAGAAAGTAAATAAAAGATGGATGAGTGATGGATTATGGATCTAACTCAAGCATGAAAGGTGGGTATTCTTCCTGTTCTTCCTCAAATGCATCCCTAACAACTTCAAATTCGATGAGTATGTAATCAAATTATGCATGCCAATAGTCTTCTACTACTTGGCATATTTTGTTAGTGAAATCAAACATTTTGTCCAATTCTTCTAAAGGGGCACACTAGATGGCACACAAAGTTAGATCATGTAAGATATCGTATTACTCCTAATAAAAAGGGTGTGGGATTATCATCAAGGAATGAATGTTGGTAATTTCATGAGAAGGGCCACAAATTTCCATCTAACATTGATCCATGTTTAGAAAAATGTTAGTAACAAAGGAATAATTTGATACATAAGGGAGATTTAGTGAAAAATGATGAAAATTGCAGGAATCACTGGTGATTGGGCCAATCCCTGTTGATTCTGGTGCTTTGTAATAAGTTAATAAATTTAAATATATGATGATTAATACTTGGTTTTATAGGATTTTAATTTTTCAGAGATGATGTAAAAGAGATGAATGAAAAAGTAAGAGGTACCTGGAGGTTGATGTGGAGTTAAAATAAATATCAAACCACGTTATAGAATGATCTATGATGGCTGATGAAATCTGCAAACTAAGTGGTGAAGAGATGATTACAGGTGATCCAAAATTGCTCTAAGATATTCAGTTAACAAGGATGATAATGTTTGATGTTGATTATATTTTCCAAGTGTTAAATTATGATGCATAGGAAGTTGTGGAACCAAATCAAAAGAAAGAATTTGTGAATTGAAGTTGAGGATCCTGGAGAGAGGCTGGAAAAATTTCTTAAATAATCATTGGCGATTACCTGGATCATCGGTGATTTCAGGTTGTTTGATTTTTCTTTGGAAAATGGTTGGAATAGCTTTCTAAATCAAGGTCTTTGGTTTAGATTTTGAGGGGTGGATTTGTTAGACTGTTAGCAGACATGTTCTGTTTATTTTAGAGGGTGAATAAATAAATTATATTATACTAATTTAGGTGTGTGTGTAGATGATTTTAATAGGTCTATAGATGATAATGATAGGTTTGTAGATGATAACGATATGTGTGTGGATTATAATGATAGGTGTGTTAAGATAAGGGGATTAAAGGCACTCTTAGATGGATTTTAGGGAGTAAATAGATTTAGGTGGTTTAGAATTAGTATATATGATTTTTATAAATGTGATTAAATGGTATGTATGATGAAATATTCATACATTTAATTAATTGATTAAAAATGGGGGGTAATGAAGGACATAAGTATGGGATGTAGATTAATTAATAAATTGGTAAAAAATGAAGGGTGTATATTTTCGATATCTACATTTGCCCCTTTTTCCTAGTGGTTTAATGGAAAATCTTCAGAAAAACAATGATAAGTTGTTTGAATTGTAATCCCCCCTCAAAATGGGGTGACTGCAACATAGTGTAGGGAACACTAGTTTGACAGTTGTAATAGGATAGGAGTATCATGTGTTTCATGTAAAAATTTACCCCAGTCCCAAGGGTACTGAAATAGAATTTGCCACCAAGGAATCAAATGATAGGGGAACCAAAGGGTTTTGATACCTATAGAAATATATTCTGTGAAGGAATGATAAATAGATGGGGAAAGTCAAGTGGTGAGGGCCAAAGGGTACATGTCCCATAGTCATATGACGAATCCTGATGTTGATTCTGATGATTTTATAAAATGAGCATGGATGTCAAAAATGGGTTGAATCACTAGCGATTCATGCCAATCGCTAGCGATTTCGGAGAATTTGTTGATGATTTGGGAAATCATCGGCGATTGCATCAAGGTAAAAGTAGGGCTATAAATAGTTGATTTCAATGTTTTAGGCTCATTTTTACTGAGTGTAATACAAATTTGTAGAGTGAGTTTGAGTAAAAAAATGTTTTTGAGCAAAAAAGTTGATATTTGGACATTATGGCTTCGAAGAGGAGGCACTGGAAATCCACTATGTAGGAGGTAGGTCATTTTAACCTGCTTTTGTGTGTTTTTGTTGATTTTAACTAGCTTTCAGGATTTTTTGTCATTTTGGGGGTCGTATGAATGCCCTAATTTATAAATGTAGGGATCACTAGCGATTCATGCAATCGGTAATGATTAATGTGAATCACTAGCAATTCAACTGTTATGTGGTAGTTTTGAATTTTTTATGATAAAACATGATTTTTTAAGAAATGTTTTTAATTTTTTGTGGTGTCTGTGGTTCCAATTTTGTGATTTGATGTTCAATGTATTAATTAATTCTAATGTTTTTATATATTTAGTTAATTTTGATATTAATTATATTTTGTGATGATGTTGATGTTGATTGTTATTGTTATTTTTGATGTTTTAGATGTATTTGGTGTTTTTAGGTGATGATGTTCAAGTTGTTATCATTTTAAATTCTTTTTATTTTGTATTTTCACCAAAAGTTGAAAATTATCATTTTGCAAGTGTCGAAAAAAAAAATCCTTAATTACAATAGGATACATTATTAGTGGAATCTGACGTCCAATTCAAAATTGTGGGGGGGGGGGGGAATCAAATCCAAATTTGATAAGTAGAAAAAATGGATTATGGAGGCATTAGAGAATGGAGGAAAAGTAACATCCTCTCGCAAGCCAATAGAAATGGGGCATCATAGTAAGTTGGTGGCATGTTTGTTGTAGTGTGATTGTAGTATGTTTTTTGTGATATGATTGAAAATAAGCACATAAGTTTATTATTGTTCGCATCATGTAATAAATTAACATAACTCATATGTAATCCCATGATCTAAAAATGTAGTAGGAAAATTAGATCACAATGCATTGCATCATCATGATACTTGAAGAAGATGAATAGATGTGTGTGTCCCTTTTAATACAAATGTTAGTGGTTATCCTATGAATTTTTTTTGTGAAGGTTGAAAATATGTATAATTCCTATTCAAGGTTCCCACAATGGTGTTGTTAGATGAGTTCCTTGTAGTGTATGGTTGATGATAGGTTGAAGAGTTATTTCTCTACCTTCAAAGGGAAAATTAGGGATGTGATCTGCTAGATAATCCCACTTACATGCTAGCCTAAAATTATCCTATTTGTTTTAACGATTGTAAATACTTTTGTGTGAAAAGGTAATTTTGGCATACATGTCTCCCTATTAAACATTAATAGAGATTTTTAGAATGTGTAATTCTTGTAGAGATACACCCATTATGGGCACTAATCAAAAAACCATCTCCACAAGAAATTAATTAAATATAAATGCATATCTCGAGTTTATACTTTCTATATAATGTTATATAAATTTAATCAACTAATATAATTAGTTTGAAGAGATATTTGATACATCTTTTATGATTATAATCAATCATTCACCTTTATAAGGTAATTTCTTATGTGTGGAAGATATAAACAAAAAATTGGCATTTGATCATTTGATAAACTTTTATCTTAGTCTTGGCTCGACAAGATACTTATAAATGTGGTGAGGTAACATTATCATATGGCTCACTAGTTTTATGATGTCACTATAGTGATGAGGAAGTTGGGTCCCCCCCTCGTAATAAAAATTAGACACCATCAGTTGTTAGGCCCCCAATCAACACATGTTGTGGGCCCCACATATGAGTTTTAAATACCATAGGAAAAAACTTATTTTTCTCATACACTCTACCACTTATCTTTCCCTCAATTTTCCACTTGGCATTTTGCATCCTATGCCCCATTTTTTCTAGTTGAACCTAAAATTTTGCAGATGGTATCTTCCTCATATAGCCTCATTTTTCTTCCATTCAAAAGAAGTCAAAAAAATCTTGGATACTAATTCTATATGAAACTAGTTTTAGTAGATTTAGGGAACATTTGAACTAGCAATATCCTCTAGATCATGTGGGAATTTGGTTCTTTACTTATTGCAATTTATATTGGGATTATAATCTAGAAGTTTATTAAGATTATTAATTGAAATTTAGATGAAATATATACACACACACACACACATACACACACACACACACACACACACACACACACACACACACACCAATTTATAATATAGTTCAATTAGATAATTATCCAAATTAGAGTAAAGCATGA
The DNA here is from genome assembly GCA_019776745.2 of Taxus chinensis. Classification (NCBI taxonomy): domain Eukaryota; kingdom Viridiplantae; phylum Streptophyta; class Pinopsida; order Cupressales; family Taxaceae; genus Taxus; species Taxus chinensis. The sequence continues at coordinate 219,189,001 of CM034152.1, read as the reverse complement.
GAAATAAAATAAGCTTAGATATTTTACTTCTCTATAAGCTATATTAAGTTTGATAGAGTAATTAAGAAATTTGAAATATGCTACACATGCATTTTCTTTTATTCTAGAGGTATAAACTCTATTGGGATAAAATAGTTTCTTTTCAGACAATCATTTGACATTTTCATCCAAGAATATGATAAACATTTTGAATTTGTTGTGCCCTTGCAAATGACTGAGCTATGTCTTATTATAATGTATAAGGTCTCAAAAATGTGTGAAACCATTTGTAATAAAATGAAACAACTCAAAAATATGATAATAGGTGAATTCCCTACAAAATTTTACTTTTGGCTAAATTTTAATTTTTACAACATTAATATGGGTACTAATGTGAAGATGCCGACAACAACTTGTAGTACTTCACCTATAGATGTAATATTTTTATGAATGAAACTACATCCTATAACCCACTTGTTCAAAAATATTCCTACCTCTTTAACTTTAATTAACTAAGAAAGAAAATAGAAATATACTAACCTCAGAAGATGGGGGGTTTAGCGATACCCATAAATATTGATTGATGATGATCAATGTTGCGCTTTTTGAAATATGTATACAAGATATTTTCCTGCGAAGAAACCTATGATCAAAGAAACTGAACAAGATATGATTAATAAAATGGATAAGAGAGATGCTCGACAAAGGCTGATTCCATGAATCTAAAGGGATTCCTCGAAGGATGTCAGCTTGCTATTTAAACAATCAATTAAATTGAGATAAATAATCAATACATGATAACTGATATAAAAAAGATACTTGATATATGATGATCTGATACAAAATAGATAGAAAGTAAATAAAAGATGGATGAGTGATGGATTATGGATCTAACTCAAGCATGAAAGGTGGGTATTCTTCCTGTTCTTCCTCAAATGCATCCCTAACAACTTCAAATTCGATGAGTATGTAATCAAATTATGCATGCCAATAGTCTTCTACTACTTGGCATATTTTGTTAGTGAATTCAAACATTTTGTCCAATTCTTCTAAAGGGGCACACTAGATGGCACACAAAGTCAGATCATGTAAGATATCGTATTACTCCTAATAAAAAGGGTGTGGGATTATCATCAAGGAATGAATGTTGGTAATTTCATGAGAAGGGCCACAAATTTCCATCTAACATTGATCCATGTTTAGAAAAATGTTAGTAACAAAGGAATAATTTGATACATAAGGGAGATTTAGTGAAAAATGATGAAAATTGCAGGAATCACTGGTGATTGGGCCAATCCCTGTTGATTCTGGTGCTTTGTAATAAGTTAATAAATTTAAATATATGATGATTAATACTTGGTTTTATAGGATTTTAATTTTTCAGAGATGATTTAAAAGAGATGAATGAAAAAGTAAGAGGTACCTGGAGGTTGATGTGGAGTTAAAATAAATATCAAACCACGTTATAGAATGATCTATGATGGCTGATGAAATCTGCAAACTAAGTGGTGAAGAGATGATTACAGGTGATCAAAAATTGCTCTAAGATATTCAGTTAATAAGGATGATAATGTTTGATGTTGATTATATTTTCCAAGTGTTAAATTATGATGCATAGGAAGTTGTGGAACCAAATCAAAAGAAAGAATTTGTGAATTGAAGTTGAGGATCCTAGAGAGAGGCTGGAAAAATTTCTTAAATAATCATTGGCGATTACCTGGATCATCGGTGATTTCAGGTTGTTTGATTTTTCTTTGGAAAATGGTTGGAATAGCTTTCTAAATCAAGGTCTTTGGTTTAGATTTTGAGGGGTGGATTTGTTAGACTGTTAGCAGACATGTTCTGTTTATTTTAGAGGGTGAATAAATAAATTATATTATACTAATTTAGGTGTGTGTGCAGATGATTTTAATAGGTCTATAGATGATAATGATAGGTTTGTAGATGATAACGATATGTGTGTGGATTATAATGATAGGTGTGTTGAGATAAGGGGATTAAAGGCGCTCTTAGATGGATTTTAGGGGGTAAATAGATTTAGGTGGTTTAGAATTAGTATAAATGATTTTTATAAATGTGATTAAATGGTATGTATGATGAAATATTCATACATTTAATTAATTGATTAAAAATGGGGGGTAATGAAGGACATAAGTATGGGATGTAGATTAATTAATAAATTGGTAAAAAATGAAGGGTGTATATTTTCGATATCTACATTTGCCCCTTTTTTCTAGTGGTTTAATGGAAAATCTTCAGAAAAACAATGATAAATTGTTTGAATTGTAATCCCCCCTCAAAATGGGGTGACTGCAACATAGTGTAGGGAACACTAGTTTGACAGTTGTAATAGGATAGGAGTATCATGTGTTTCATGTAAAAAGTTACCCCAGTCCCAAGGGTACTGAAATAGAATGTGCCACCAAGGAATCAAATGATAGGGGAACCAAAGGGTTTTGATACCTATAGAAATATATTCTGTGAAGGAATGATAAATAGATGGGGAAAGTCAAGTGGTGAGGGCCAAAGGGTACATGTCCCATAGTCATATGACGAATCCTGATGTTGATTCTGATGATTTTATAAAATGAGCATGGATGTCAAAAATGGGTTGAATCACTAGCGATTCATGCCAATCGCTAGCGATTTCGGAGAATTTGTTGATGATTTGGGAAATCATCGGCGATTGCATCAAGGTAAAAGTAGGGCTATAAATAGTTGATTTCAATGTTTTAGGCTCATTTTTACTGAGTGTAATACAAATTTGTAGAGCGAGTTTGAGTAAAAAAATGTTTTTGAGCAAAAAAGTTGATATTTGGACATTATGGCTTCGAAGAGGAGGCACTGGAAATCCACTATGTAGGAGGTAGGTCATTTTAACCTGCTTTTGTGTGTTTTTGTTGATTTTAACTAGCTTTCAAGATTTTTTGTCATTTTGGGGGTCGTATGAATGCCCTAATTTATAAATGTAGGGATCACTAGCGATTCATGCAATCGGTAATGATTAATGTGAATCACTAGCAATTCAACTGTTATGTGGTAGTTTTGAATTTTTTATGATAAAACATGATTTTTTAAGAAATGTTTTTAATTTTTTGTGGTGTCTTTGGTTCCAATTTTGTGATTTGATGTTCAATGTATTAATTAATTCTAATGTTTTTATATATTTAGTTAATTTTGATATTAATTATATTTTGTGATGATGTTGATGTTGATTGTTATTGTTATTTTTGATGTTTTAGATGTATTTGGTGTTTTTAGGTGATGATGTTGATGTTGATGTTTTAATGTAAAGAAGTTTTAATATGTTATAGATGATATTTTTGATATTTTTTGTGACAATATTAATGTTTTTTTATGCGTGTTTTTTGTTTGCAGGCAGATGTGAAGCTTATGACCTGAGATCGTATCCCTCTTATTTTGGATGAGATGAGAGAGTATATGACTGATGACAATTGGGAGCATATTGAGGTTGTTATTTTTAATGGAATTAGGGATTATAGACGTATTCACATATGCATGAGTTTGATGTTGGCCTTACTAGAGTAGTGAAATATTTCCACCTGTACTTCTTGGTTGCCCACTGGGGAGACCACTATTACTTTGGAGGATATTCATCGCATCATGTGATTACTTATCTATGGAGAGGGAATTTATATTATCAGTGAGGTTGAGAGGATAGATGTGATGATGAGATTTTATGGTGATGAGGCATAGTTTGTGAGATATCTGTTAGGGGAATTTGAGTACCAAGAATTGTATGAGCCTTAGAGAGAGGTGTGTACCCAGATGATGCTAATGATGATGGCCATTTAATGTTTCTCTCTGCCAGATTAAGGGGGTGGAATATTTCCTTGGCTGATGATAGGTCTAATGATCGAGATGATGGAGCACTGCATAGTGTTTTTGTGGGGGGTGACATTACTTGCACAGACATTCATAGAGTTGTGGACCTGGAAGGCCCAAAAGTGTTATGGGATTGACGTTGGAGTTCCATTACAGTTTGGGCGTACGAGAACATTGTTATTTTTCATATATTGGGCATGTCATGGGGTATTGATGAGATTCATGCAAGTTTTATGAGATGGTTGCAGGACAAGGGACAGGTGTAGAAGAAGAAGAGGGCCAATTTTTATAGATATTTGTTAGCAAGACTATAGGTGGGGGATGTGGTGTGGAGGTCATACTTAGATTTTCATGATTGGCTTGAGTATCCTTATGAATTGATTGGCCTACAAAAAGACATGTGCGTCTAGGTTTGGAAAGTAGGGGAAGATGAGCTATTGCATTTTGATCAGGTGAAGAGACACTTCAAACTTGTACAGGGTGTACCTAAGGATCCTATACAATATAAACATGAGGACATAGATATAGAGACTCCAAGCGTAGTGGTGATGAGGCCTATGCTTATTGGTGAGAAGAAAGGGGATATGAGCCCTAACGATGAGGATTAGATAGTGCCCATTAATGATACATGACTCACTCTTGAGTATAAAACATGGTGGACTTGTGCCTTGAGGGATTTTGATAGGACCTGGGTTGTACAATGGGTGAAATTGATTCATGCTCAGGTATGTTGGTGTGTGTTATTTTCCACATCATTAGGTGAGATCGTAGGTCCCTGTGTAATTTAGGGGTCATTATGAGATTCCCTTACACATCAGTGTGTCAGTGTGTCATATGCATCATTGGGAGTTACACTTCTATTATGGAAATGTAACTCCCCCTCTCTACTTGAGTTGTCATGATTGCAACACTGGGGGTTACTCAACACCTCCTATATGTATACCCCATTTGATCTATGAGACAGAGGAGAGTTTTATGGCTTAACTAGGTTCTGCCCATGTTTCAAATCTTTGCATACACATTTGGTTGATGCTCGCTCCTCCTAAGATATCTTCACATTGTCATTCGCACGTCCGTTGATGTGCCCATCATCCCTTGTGATCCTCTCTTGTGGGTTTTAAACCCTCTTTCATGGTATCAGAGTGGATCTTGTGGATCCGTGCACTCATCGGTGTTTATGTGCATGTTTTCTGGCTTCGGACATGATATCCATATCTCGTTGGGTGTGTCGTAATGGTTATTCCGACCGTGCTCTTCTTGCATTGATTTTGGGCATTTATACCTCTATTCATGTTTGTGGGTTCCGGTTTCTTGCTCGGGTGTTTGAGGTTGTTGTTCGAGTTTCTAGTGTTTTCGGGTTTAGTGTCTTTGACCAATCTATTCTCTGGGGTTGTATGCATGTTTTGTGGACTTCAGGTTGCAGATTTAAGAGTTTTGTCTTCCAGCTATACTACAACTGCTCGCCTTTCTTGTTTGCATGCATCCTCCTCCTGGTGAATCGAGCCTCTCTACATTGGTTCGGTGGTTCAGCTTTTGCATTGGCCCATGTTTCGAATTATTGGATGACTATCGTTGCTGGTTCATGGATTGTGAGCCTTCAAATCCCTATTTTTGCTATGCTAGTTTGTGGATTGTGAGCTATCTCAGACCTCTTGCCAGCTCATGGGATCTCTACTTGGCGTCCATTATTGCTCGCCCTAGTCAAACACAATAACACAACAACCTTTAAACTTCCTCCACGTGACTCGTAGCTGCCTTGGACTTTCCTCTCTTGGTTCAACATTTCATCTCCCACTTGTTACAGCCACCATGAAGAGATTCTGCATTGGAAACCATTTCAAGAAGTCCCAGCATTCCTTCCTACCAGCACATTTTTTGTTGCAGACCTGCGTTTTCTACTCCCACCTTCCTTTGAATCCTCCACACATGGCTTCGGGAATTTCTACCTCTGCAACCTGCATGGAACCACATCCTCCTGCACAGCATTAGCATGTTTTTCACCTCTCCACACACAACTCAGTCATTACTATTTTTAATGGCTAGTTTCAGTCGTTTTTAACATCTCCTCCAGCTCATGCAACTCGCCTGTAGCTTCCACCAGCCACTCCAACTTCACACATGGCCTTACAATTAGTGTTGTAGCTCAACTTGGCACTCGAACACCACTCTCCTCCAACACATGGTGTTGAATCCTTGTGGTTTGGCTCTGCATCCTTGGTCGTTTATACCTCTACAGCCTTGGACGTTTTTTGCACAAACTTCCACCATGGCTTGACACCATAACATGGGCCCCACTCCTTTTATAACTTGTTTGAAGGATAAAACAATCCTTTTTTTTTATGTTTTTAAGTTAAAAAAATTCATTTCACATGGCATGTAATTAATATTCTAGGCTTTATTTGCTTGTTTAATTGCCTTCCTACGAGCGTTGAAGATGGAGGGCGAGGTCCTGGGTTGGCAGGAGGCTAATCCCCCCTCGCAAACAAAACAAACCCCTGCTAAAATTTAATGCCATTTCCAATGAGCATACATACGACACCCTTTGCATGCGTTTAGAGCACTTTTTTAATGCATTTGCAGTGTTTAGTGACATTTTCCATTAGTTGCGGGAATCGTTTTAATGCCATAACTTTTGACTCGCAGCTCATTTTTGAGTGCTTCTTTAGTCAAAGTTGCATGATTTTTCACACATTACGTGATGAAATTATCAGTTTTGTAAATACACTACTTTATAAAGTGCCACATTCTAGGGGGGTTGATTGTACTCTTGGGCTTTCACACGTAGACGTATTATCGGCCGAGTTCGACATCTTACTTTTGTGGATCTTACATTTTTCATCATGGAGAGTACTCTTTCCAGACTTGAGCATTGTAGGATCACTTTACAGCCTTAGCCACTTCTCACCAGGAGAGGGAACTATTCAGCTTGGTGTGCTTCCATGGAATGTTACTTTTCCCACGAGGGTCTTATACCCTTTTTGCTTGGGCCAGTTCCTACACCCGCTGATCATCATCATATAGAGGACTTATTTGACACTTGTGACCATGTCTTTGGTCACATGATGATGCATGTCTCTCGATCTCTCTGGTTTCACGTGGTAGAATCAGATCCACCTCACCGTGTCTGTAGCATTATTCAGTCCCTCTATGGAGACCCTTCACATACTGTCATCGTTGTTATTGTTTTAGATTTAGTTGTCTCCTCTATTTCTTCATGTGATGATATTTTCGCTGATACAGACTCACTTGGTTCTACTTCTGATGATGAGGATTGTACATCCAGTTCTGATGTCGAGAGTACTATAGAGGACTTCTCTCCTCTTTCTCTCACTATTCCAGATAGTGTTTACACTTCCCACATCTCATCAGATATCGAGCAGTCTCCTTCTCAGTCTCATACATTCATCACACCCACCTCTTTTCCACTTCCTATGTGCAAGGCCCCTTTCACTCCTATACCTTCATTGGATGACTCATACCTATCTGACATCACTCTTCTATTTGTTGAGCCCCCTCATTGGGATGAGTATCTGTTTGACCTCAGTCGTCTTATCGTAGAGTCTACTTGTGATGCACTACAGATCCCTCATCCATCTACAGGTATTTCAGAGGAGTTCATAATCTTTGTTGTTGGGAGTGCCCCTTCCGAGAATCATGTCACTTCCACATTTTCAGAGACCTTCATTGATCCACCCTCAGCTTTGGATCCCTTTTCTGTTGTGGAGGATGTTCTGTTCCCTTCACATCACTTGGACATCCTTTTTGCGGGTGTTCCTCTTTTATACTCTGACAGTTCTTTACTCATGACATTAACTTCAGTTCCTTGGCACTCACTCGCTAGACCTATGTCACAATTGTGTGCACCACACTCAAAGTTCTTAATGTTGTTGCATTCAGTTTCCTTTATGGAGTGGGTGGACTTTCAGCATGTCATTTCTATCCTTCCCAAGGGTAGGCACATAGTTTGTTGCAGGTGGTTCTTATTCAGTCCAAAGGTAGAGGATCTCGTCATCGACATTAATTTAGAAGACTTCATAGAGATGTAGAGTTCAGATCCATCCATGGCATCTTCTGCATTCCTCTCATCTCCCTCTTCTTCTCTCTTCTTCTTCTTTCTGAGATATTTCCTCTTTGTACATGGGTACCTTTTAAGGCTCGTCTATGGCCGGGACCCATATTTGGTATCTTTCTTAGATTAGAGAGTGTTTTGTTCTCTTGTGGTGGATGTTTTTCCCACTAGTTTTTCCTTCACTTCTTGGGACCTTTTTCTTGTGCATGGGTACCTCATCAGGCTTTGTGCTGGGACCCATTTCTCATTTCTGACTTACCACCTCATCCTAAGTTATGATGAAGGGGGGTGTTGGTGTGTGTTATTTTCCACATCATTAGGTGAGTCATCTCACTTAGGTGAGATCGTAGGTCCATGTGTCATTTAGGGGTCATTATGATATTCCTTTACGCGTCAGTTCATTAGCACATCAGTTCGTCAGTGCGTCATATGTGTCATTGGGAGTTACACTTCTATTGTAGGAATGTAACTCCCCCTCTCTACTTGATTTGTCATGATTGCAGCACTGGGGGTTACTCAACACCTCCTATATGTACACCCCATTTGATCTATGAGATAGAGGAGAGTTTTATGGCTTAACCAGGTTCTGCCCATGTTTCAAATCTCTGCATGTACATTCGGTTGATGCATGCTCCTCCTGAGATCTCTTCACATTATCGTTTACACATCCATTGATGCGCACGTTGTCCCTCGCGATCCTTGTTTGTAGGTTTTAAACCCTCTTTCAGGGTAGAGGGAGGAACATAGGAATAGGATTTGATTTAGGTATCTAATTATGAGGATGATGAGGAGAAGAAAGGTGATGATGCTTTACTGGAAGCTATTTCAGAGGTGATAGCTGAGATGACCGTGATGGAGGGAGAGAGGGATGCAGCTTAGAGAGAGAGATAGAGGAATTCCTAGGAGTTATGGATGATTTGATTGCTGAGCAAGACAATGCAATGAGTGAGCAAGACAGTGCATTGACTGAACAAGTTAGGACCAGGATTCAAATATCTTAGACAATCACAGATTGGGATAAATATCATGAGTAGGGGGATTGATTGAGGAAGGCCTCTATGAGAGAGACAGAGGACTTCATGGGAGTTAGGGATGTTTTGATTGCTAAGTGAGACAATGCAGTGAATGAGTGAGATAGTGAAGTGATTGAATAAGATAGGCTCAGGATTCAGTTAGCTTAGACAGTTGCATATTGGGATAGATATCATGAGTAGAGGGATGGATTTAGGAAGGCCTTTGGGATTATAGGTTCTTCTATTTCTGGTGCAGATTTAGAATTAATGGTCCAAGCTAGTGGACAGAGGAAATAAGATAGTAGGGAGAGAGTGGAATTTGTAGCCTCTAGGATGATTTTTATGGCCTACTATCAAACATTACAGGTAGAGCTACAGTATTATGTTGATATGGTGATCTTTGATTACCCAGATACTACATTACATGTTGATAATTTATGTGCAAAGGTGGCAGGCCCTAGCATGAGTGCAGGGAGTGTGGGTCACCCACCTTAGAGATGAGAGAGAGGAGAAGGTAGCAGGGGAGGATCTAGTGGCGATGATGGAGCTGTTGGTAGTGTAGGTGTCCAGGGAGGAGAGGGTAGTATTTTCCCTACAAGAGAGTTTCTTAGAGACTTCCATTTTACTGATTCAAGATATGTATTGATGATAGATTTTATGTATGTCTTTTAGAAGCCTTGGTTGTATATGAATTTTTTATTTTTATTTGTTGTCATATGACATCAATGATGATATATGTATTTCATACTATATATATATACATATATATATATATAAATATAATGGTGATGTGGTTTATGACATATATCTCTTTTAATTTTCATATGTTGATGGTTTCAATGTATATGGTGATATATGTTTTAAATTTGGATATGTTAGTGTTAGATGGATTTTGATAAATGTATATGATGTGATGTTAAGAAATATGGTTTGTAAATATGTTTAATAAAATGTATCTAAATGTGGTTGAATGTTTAATTAAATCAATCATGACATGACTTAAAAATGTGATCTCAAAATGGATTGTATCGAAAATGCGACTAATTAGAATAGGGTAAAAAATGAACTAATTATGCCATTATGGATTTGAGACATATGCGATGGTTTTTGAAAAATTGAAAGCTCTTGCACTTGTAGATTTTACAAAAGTTAAATGAGATTATCAGTAGGTAGTTACACAAGATCTTGATAAAAAGTGAAATGAGACATGAAATGGGTTTGTATGTGTAAACTAGTGTCGGGAAAGGTTTTTCCTTTTCAACAGGTTCAGAGGGAAATGCCCTGTCTTTACATATTTGATTTTGAAGCAAACTGGTCAATGTGGAAAGTTTTCTATGATGGGAAAGTTGATAATTACAGGAAGATTTTGACATTTGATATTTTTGAAGGTTGATTGAGGGAATCCTTTTACATGGGTAGCCATCTTTTAAGGATATGGTTTGAATCTTTGATTTTAGACTTTTAGAAGATAGTCATCCTTTGAGGGATTGGTCTATGATTCTGATAGGTAGTTTTCCTTCAAGGGATCAGTCTAATTTTTAAATTTTTTATAATGCTTTTATATTTTGAATAGTTGTCCTTTGAGGGATCATTCTATTACATTTTTTATTTTTATAAGAAGCATCCAATAATTTTATATAATTTTTTTAGCTGAGGGAAAGACCCTAATAGACCATTTTGAGGAAGGGATAAGATGCGTATATGACCTACACACATGTGCCCCATATCATGTTTTCAGCTGGTAAAGGGTAGGTGAATGTAATGACTTAAGAAGTTCCTACAAAAGATGAACTTGTCCATATTGAAATATGCGATGAACAAAGTTGTGGTGCTCATCTTTAAGGTATATTTAGGATAATGACGGATAACCACATGCTGTCAAATCATTACTATGATAAGATGGATGGTTTTCTGAAGTGATAAGATCTTATATGTAACTACTATCATAATGATCAATCATTTAATACTAGAAAGGCCATAAGTGCAAGGAATTCAGAGGTTTTTTTTTAGGTTCACCATCAAGGGAAGCGAGATGATAGGATCCTGACCCATACTTGTGAGTGATAACGTATGGACCAATCCATTTAGGGGAAATATTTCCACGTTTACTCCATTCTAATTGAATGATATTTTGATTTTCTTTGATTACAAGATCACTAATTTTAAAATCACACTTTTTTATATGTTTATTATAAGCTTGTTTGATGCATTATTGATAGACTTGATGATTGAGGGCCATTAGACATTTTTCATATAATAATTCAAGTTGTACTAAGTAGTCTTGGTGATATTATTCATCTGGAATGAAGTCTTTAAGTCACACATAAAGTGATGGGATCAGATACGCCACCTTCAAATCTATAGATAAGTGAATAGGGAGTAGATCCCATAGGATTACAGATACTTGTTCAATAGGCCCAAAGGGTAAACGAGATTTGAAGATGTTAATACCTGCTTGCATCGTCTAATATTTTCATAAGAATTTTGTTAAGAGTTTTATTAGAGGATTCAAACTATCCATTTTCCCAGGGATAATATAGTGATGAAAAGATAAGTTTAATGTTGAATGTTTCAGAGAGCTTTATAAGTTCTTTATTCTTAAGATATTTTCCATTGTCTATGATAAATTTATGGGGAATGCCGAAATGGCATATGATGTATTGATATATGAAATTGGTGATAGGTCCTTATTTAGTTGAGGTTAAAGGGATAACTTCAACCCATTTAGTGAAATATTTAGTAGCTATGCTAATGGAGTGATGTTGTTTAGATGATTTTAGATTGATAGCACCATTAAGGTCTAACCCCCATTGAGATAAGGGCCATAGGTCATGAGCGGGTTGCAATGCTTGAATGGGGACATGGATGAGATCCAAATGAGGTTGGCCTTTGACACATTTCTTAACATATGCACAAAAATATTTAGTGATAGTAAACCAGTAATACCCATGCCATATGAGATGTTTTGCGATGGAATTTCCAATGAAATGTTTTCCATAAATACCATCATTAACTTCTTCGATTGCTTTGGTTGATTGATGTGATTTTATGCACCTTAACAGAATACTATCAAAACCACATTTGTAAAGGATACCACCTATGATTTCAAAGTGGGTGGTGCATTGAAGGAAAGATCTTTTAGCATTTTTTGATAAGTAAGATGGGATTTCAGATTCGGAAAGGTAGTTATAGATCTTATTATACCACAAATCAATTGGATCATCGTCAATAACGTTGATAAGAGGGAGTTAATTTTGATGTGAGGGGTAATCTAATCATTGAATGACCATAGATACCTTAGGGTTACCTTTTGACTCTTCAGTTTCTAATGAAATGATGGCTTCTAAAGAGGCCATTATATCTGTAAATTTGTTAGAGGATCGTGGGATGGTTTGGATGGTGTAATGATCAAAGGCTCTGAGGAGAAAGTCAAATTTGGCTTTATATTTTTGTAAGATTTCCTTTTGACATTGATATTATCATTTAACTTGACTGATGACAAGTTGTGAATCTTCATAGATTTCTAAGATGTTAACACCTATGAGAATAGTGGTAGAAAGGCCCATGATCAAGGTTTTGTACTCTATAATGTTATTGGTACATTCAAAGTTGATTTTGAATGATAACGGAATAGGGATACCCTAAGAAGGTATGATAAAAATGCCATCCCCTCCCTCTTGTTGGCACTTAGAACCATCGAAGAAGAGGTTCATTTTGACAAGGAAAAACTCTTATTCATCAACATTGTTGGTGGATTCATTAGGAAATCATTTGTGAGGAAGTTGATTTTTGGGAAGGGGAGTATCAACGAGCTCATATGTAATAGCCTCGCCCTTAGTAGATTTTTGTGATATAAAATTGAGGTCAAATTCAGTCATAAGAATAAGCCATCTAGTTATATGGTCACTATGATATGGTTTAGGGTGCATGGCTTTTAGTGGATTGAAGCTAGTGATGATGTAAGTTTTATGATTAAGGAGATAATGACGTAACTTATAAGTGGCGAAGTATAAAGCACAACATATTTTTTTAAACTTCAGTGTAATGAGCTTCATATTCATGGAGTGCGTGATTGATATAGAATATAGCTTGTTCATGAACGAAGCTGTCGTGGTGAGAAAGCATGGATCCTAGAGCATGATCTAAAGTAGATATGTATAGATAAAATGGCTCCCCTTCATGAGGTGGAGTAAGCACAGGTGGTGATAAGAGGTATTGTGTAGTTTCGTCAAAGGATTTCTTACAATCAGAATCCAAGTAAAAATCTAGGTCTTTGCGGAGATGATGTTGAAATGGTTGACAACAATCAAAAAGGTGTGTTATAAAGTGTCAGATGGATTGGATTTTACCTTGGAGGCTACCTAGTTGTTTAATATTTGATGGACGAGGCATTTCAATAATGGCTTTAACCTTTGCTGGGTCAACTTCAATACCTCAGAAAGATATGATAAATCCTAAAAGTTTTCTGTTGAGAACATGAAAATAACACTTTGTGGGATTCAGATGAAGGAAATAATAAATTAGACGAGTAAAGATGGATTCAAGGACACTAAGGTGATCTTTTCATTTTTTGGACTTTCCTAAGATATCATTAACATAGTCTTCGATAATTTTGTGAATGAGGTCATGAAAAATGTAGGTCATGGTGTGTTGGTAAGTAGTTCCTACATTTTTAAGACCAAATGGCATGATATGGTAGAAAAAGGTTCCCCGAGGAGTGATAAAGGAAGTCTTGTGTTGATCATCAGTGGAGATAAAAATTTGACTATAACCAGAAAATCCATCCATAAGGGAGAGCGTTTCGTGGTCGGTTTTTAGGACAATGAGCTTAACTATATTTGGAAGATGGAAATAATTTTAAGGACAAGGTAGATTGAGATCCTTGAAGTCTGTGAAAATTAATAACTTCCCGAGGATTTAGTTATGGGGAGGATATTAGAGACCCATTGTGGATAGTCAATGGGTATGATAAAATTAGTGAATAAAAGATGTTGCAACTCTTCTTTAATAAGGAGAGCTATATGGGGATGCATCCTACGAAGTTTCTTCTTAACGGACTTAGCATCTGGATATGTGACGATGTTGTGTACGATGATATTAGGATCGAGACTAGACATAGAATTGTATGACTAGGAAAAATTTTGACTATATTTTGATAAGAAGGTGGTAAAATCCTTAAGTTCTTGTGGATTAAGTGATTGACCGACATTAACTATCTGGGGGTCTTGAGGGTTTCCTAAGTTAACGTTGATATTGTACTCATTGAGAAGAGTTGATGTGTCTAGTGGCAAGGATTTCTGAAGGAAATGATCCTTAGCTCCCATATGGGAAAGGGTTTCTTGATCATTGTGACATTGAAGGATATTAATGGTGGGTGAATCTTCCTCAATCATTTCTATCTATATGAGAGGAACATTTTTGGTGACATGGTTAGATCAATAAGTTAAAGGACTTAAGGAAATATTATTGACTAAAAAAACTTAGGCGGGATGGATATAATGTTGTCTATGTCCATAGGATCTTCAGGGGTTTTAGGTGATGATGTTTCTAGTTCGGTGATATGTATAGATGTATTGATATTAGATGGATTGAAGATAGGTTTCTTATAACCTAGGAAATATTTCTAATAAGTTTCAAGGGAGCAATTGACAATCAAGTCATGTATTCCCTATTTATAATGGCTAAGGAAACAATTATTCAATGTACAAAGGTGAAGGTACATATAAGAAAAATTTGGATTATCTAGGGATTTGAAGTCTAATGTGAAAGGAATGGTATAGTGTGGATTGATAGGATGAAATGAAGGATGATCAAGTCCCCCATAGAGAAGGTTTTTTGTAGGTAAGTAGGATCATAAGAGATAACATCTCCTACGTTAGGCTCGTACAAGGGTTTCTTATTAGGGTGACCATAAGCCTTAGGTGAGGGGATGGAGTTAAGCATGAGAAGATGATACTCCCCACATGAGAGACATTATACAATGTCAATAAGGGAGGAATCATTTTCTAATTTGGAGGAAGGGATGGATGTGTTGGTATTTGCTTCATCAGATGATTTTGATGTGAATTTAGGTACAAGGACATCATTTGGGAGATATTTTATATAACAATTAGTAAAACAATTTGGATCTGTGGGGACTGTAAATGTTTAACCCTCATGTTCATACTTGAGACATTGGTGAAGTGTAGAGGGAACACACTCCATAGTGCATAGCTAAGGGCATCCTAACAACATGTTATATTTGAACTCTCCTTCTATTATATAGAAAATTTCATGTAAGGTTTTAACACCAACTTTAATTGACATGATAACATTACCTAATGTGGGTGCAATAGTGTCATTAAAGGATCATAATAAAACTAGAGTTTGACCAACGGCGGAAGGAGATAGTTTAAGTTTATTTAGAGTAATTGATGATATAATGTTGATAGTTATGCCCCCATAAATCATGACCCTTCTAATAAGGACATCATTGATCTGAGCAGTGATAAAAATTACAAAGTCATGCTCTTTAGGATTAAGTGAGGGAATCTCAGATGGCTCGAATGATATAGTTGTGGACGCTTTAAGGGCACCTACAAATTATGTGAAATTTAAAGGGTCATCTTCTAATATTTTTATTGATTAGAGAGCTTCAATCATTGATTTTTTTATGAGAAGTTCATGTCTACAACAGCTCATAAAGTGACATTTTTTACATGAGCATGGTGTAACTGTTTAATAATGAACTTTTGTATTGAGGTGGATGATGAGGGAAGTGTGATGAGTATTTTTTGGCAAGAAAATTTGTCTAGTGGACAAACTTGTGGATTTCCTGCCAATGCTCTGGGAATCTAAGTCCATCTACTTAACCGGTGCAGCTTTCGTATATGCATGCATGAGAAAATGTGGATTTCTATGGTGGTCTTTCGACCGAGGATCCAATAGGGGCACTCCACTGACCCTGTGGTAAAGCTAGCAATCTCTTGTTAGGGAATAATTTGTCTAAAGAGTGGAAAGGGGAGAGAAAGAGGTAGGAGAACTAATTTTGCAAGTAGAAAATCATATTCTTTCACACACACTAGTTAGAAACTTCAACACATGCATTTATTGGAAGAAACAACTCTACAAATAGCAAAAATAGCAAATAGAATTCACTGATCACCAAGAATCAAGAAACCCCTTAGTCAAAGAAAGCTAGAAACTCCTTGTATTTATTTCTCAAATCAAAGTTGTACATAATGTGGGAATCAAATAAATTTTAGAGTCGAGGATAGTAGAAGAAAATGGCTATCTCCTTTTCTTTCTCTAGGTACAATGCAATCTTGAGTTTACAAGATCAATTTCCAACCCTTTGAAATGGGAATGGTGTTACAATTTATAGAGTAGAATATGACTCTTCATCTACCCCCTAATGCCTTTTCATATGTCCTCGCACAACTTAAAACTTTTCAACTTCCTA
Source organism: Taxus chinensis (assembly GCA_019776745.2). Classification (NCBI taxonomy): domain Eukaryota; kingdom Viridiplantae; phylum Streptophyta; class Pinopsida; order Cupressales; family Taxaceae; genus Taxus; species Taxus chinensis. The sequence goes on along the minus strand of CM034152.1, from coordinate 219,172,653 downwards.
GGAAACTTTTAAGTCCATTTTTATAACGTAAAGGTGACCTATTACATTATGAACATTAATACATATGAAAAAGTGCAACCCCAACGCTAAATTAGAACATTTGAGAAGAGAGAGAAAGTTGGGGAAAAGAGGATAGAGAAAGAGAGAGAGAAGAAGAAGAAGAGGAGACATTGTTCCTAAGGAATTCTGTTGATCCTAATCAATGGAAAGCACCAAATATATCGAAACTCTAAATCTTCGAACTCCTTGCACACTATGAATATCCTTCAAATCAGCTCATGAATGCTTTCCAGGTTGAGTGAACTGTTCCAATGTAGTCATTTTTACCCCCATCACAAAAGGAGGGAATCCCATGCACATCGATCTATCACCCAACAAAAGTTGAGCGCTCACCACAGGCACACACAGGTACCGAGTCTCTCTTTTATTTGAGTTTAATGGGAAGCATCATCTATGATTAATGCAAGAGTTTTTACGAGGGAGGTTGAAACATACAAGAACCATAGGGCTTAGAACGGCCTCTAGATCCTTGCAGTCACTTTGGACCAAGTGTTTTAATAGGATCCAGAACATGCATTATGACATAAAGAATTATACAAGCATTCATTCATAGCATGAAAGGAAGGAGAGATCATAAGAGAGAAATATGCATTAGAACCATTGATATTCACGTATGTATTATATTAGTAACCTCATTACATTCATTGATTCATTACATAGTGTCACAGAGAGCAGACCGTAGTCATGCATATTACTGGACTTGTGTAACTAAGCTATCAAAAGAAAAATTACAACTCCAAGCCCAGGACATTCTAGCCTGGATGCAATTATCCATTAACAGAATCCTCGCATCATCTCTGTAGGGATCCACTCACTCTTTAGATCTATATATCAATTCCCACTCTCTCTAACCCGCTATATCTCAAACTTGTATATCTTTTATTCCATAGGCACTTGTATTTATAATTCTCCTACACTACCAACTCACCTTCCAGTACCCTCATAACTGATGCTAAGTGTCAAATGTGGTCCTTCATGTGAGCATGCCTCTCCAGGTCTGAGCTTTCCACTTTATCTCATGATGTTCTTCTAGAAGATTACAAGGCATGCCCCTATCGGGGCCAACCTGTCACCAAGCTAGCATCTTATCCATGTGCAACTGATCATGATTTTCACATGTTTTACCCTAGGTACTAGAAATGACTAAGTCCCGAACCTCCTTTCACACATTGCGCATGCTATGTGCTTCCTTAAACCTTTCTCTTGTGTGCTTTTGCCTTGCACACCTTTTCATAATTGGGACCTTGTGTGCCTAGGTGCCTTCATACTTGGCCAATAATCTAGGGGTCCAACATCACCCCACACTATGCCTATTCTCCATCCTTAGAAACATTTTACTTGACCAAGATGCATGTTGTCTAAGGAATCAATGAATATTCTTACACTTTACAAAGAATAAGAAATGAAATAATTGGGGAATGAATGAAGAATGGGGGGAGCATCAATTCAGCAAGCTAGGGAAATCTTTTCACAAATCACCCTCTAGCTTATTCCAATCTTTGACCTCACCCTGTGCCTTCTGATAGAGGTCACCCACCAGGGTACTCAATTCATCAATACTTAGGCCAATTCCCTGGGTGCCCAAAGTGTCCATGATCTATTCCATCTTTTTTCCCAGGTCCTCGAGTTTATCCATCCTCCTAGTAATCTGGGGGTATAGCTCCTTTAGCCGGGCCTTAATTGACCTCCTTAAAGCCTCAATTGCCTCTGATTTCTTCTCTACTTCGGCTAGAACCTTATCCCTCTCCACTCTGTTCCCCTTTTTCTTTTCTCGGAACTCTTTTAACTCTACTTCGAGTGTGGTGACCAAGGATCTTGCCACCTTATCCCTATCTATGCATGTATCATACGTGGCTTCTGCAAATTGGGCAATGACCTCAACCTCCATGAGTACTTGGCTATACTTGGAAACAAGCACTACCACTTTTAATCTATCCTCCTCTTTCAAGCACGTGGCCACTTCTTCTACAGATTCCAAGGCCAAGGGTCATCTCTCCATAGTGAGGATGATCTTCTAGACACTCCAGGAGGGATGAGTACTTATGTGTAGGTGGTGCTAAGTATGGGTGCTTCAAAAGGATGGAACCTTTGATAGACTCCATTTTCTTGTACACTTCCTAAACCTTTACCTTCTCTTCCTTTAACTCGCACCTTAACTGTGTGTTGATCAGTTCTTCCTATTTCAAGCTCTTGGCCTTTTCTACCAGATCTTCTTCCTTCTTCCCTAACTTCCCCTCTAGCACTCTGATCTTATCATTGCACATGAATAATCTAGCCTTGGTCTCAACCATGACCTTATTAAGTGCATTTCATACTTACTCATCCGAGAGCTCCTAAGCATTCACTAAGGGATTGACTCCCTTAGATTCTGGCAATGTTATGAGCACCCCCTAGCAGACTTCGAAGTTTGGCTCATTAATGTGGGACTCAAACACCTAAGAGAGCATCTTCTTGGTTTTGGGGTATGTGCCATCCTTTTCAAAAGACCCCATGGCTAGGAGGCTTTCCGCGGGTACAGTGCTTTGGAATCACATGTGTAACACCTTTTTTGTGTCATCAACATATCTCATTAATTGTCTCTATTCTGCATCAAGAGTTATTCTTCCCGAGCGTGTGCCTTTGGGTAAGATTATTGTCAGAGTGGGGCCTCTTAGGCTATCATTCTCTTTTTCGATGTTCTCCTCCTTCCCTTCCTTCAGCACTATGTCCGCGATGTGCTCCAACTCTTGGTCTACCAGGACTTCAAGAATTTTCTGAGCTTTTCTTTCCACCACCTTAGTGATCTACTCATTCGTACAACTTATGGCTCCCTATTTTTCCCTGGCAACCTCCTCATGCCCCTTCATGTCTTCGGTGTCTTCCTCATCCTGTGCACCCTTGCACCACACAAAGATGAACTCCTGCTTCCCATCTCCACTCTCCTCTTCTGAGTTGTAGACACTAAACACATGTGGCTCCTAGTCTTTCTCTGCATCTTCTTCCTTTTCGACATCTTCCTCACTCTCATCTTCTCTTTCTCCCAAGTATTTTTTGAAGTTGTCGGTCACCTCAGAGTCAGCTTCCTTATCCACCCTCTGCTTTTTCCTGAGAGGTGGCTCCTAATAAAGGGATTTCACCTTATCTTCTTCCTCAGGAGACCCTTTCTTGGTGATGGGTTGCCTAGGCACCTCTACCTCTGGCGTCTTTTGCTTCACCAGAGACTTCTTTCTCTATATGTAGGTGCTTGGCTTTACGCTTATTGTTGGAATTCTCACTATCTAAGTAGTCGGCACACTTGGTGCTTTTTCCTCTCTTCCCCTCTTATTAGGCGTAGGCTTCTTTCTCTCTAAGGGATCCTTAGGTATGGAGACTTCACTCTCTAGATACACACCCTTCTCGAACTTTGGCCTTATACGGAGGTATACACGCGCCGCGGCTCCTCCAACAATGGGTAGTGTTATCAACCTAGTCATTGGATCTCGTGCGACATGTAATTTTCCACGTATGCGTGCTTTCCATTGGGGTAAGTTAGATTCTTTCTCATCTCCATATGTTCCTAGTCTAGACTACCTATTTCCAGCCTTAGCTTCTTTGACTCCTTAAATCTATTCACTCCCGCCTAGAAGTATTGGGTAGTGAACACATAGGGAAGCTTGCACCAGGGGCTCCATGACTCATCTATTAGCTTGAACCTACCCAAGTAGAAATGTTGATAAATCATGAACTTGGCTTCCCCCTCGGTGGCTGTTGGGAGTTGTTCAGGGATTCTCCACTCTACCCCAAACACATTTCTCAGGCGTGTGTACCATTTCTCCAACTGCACCTTGTGGGGTGTTTTCATTGTATCACAGGCATACTTTTTGAACCTCTTTTCGGGTGAAGGATCCTTAGCGGGGTACTCCCATACAATTTTTTTCAGTGCATCACACACCTCAATCTCCATGAATACAATGGTGAGTAAGACATTGCTAAAGAGGATCTTGTCCCCTTCTTTCATGCATTTAATGATTTCTTCTGCAATGTATGTGGATAGGTTGTATATGGTTCCTTCTATAGTCTTCTTGCAGACATGTAGCCAAGGTTTGTTGACCTATGTCTACCTTTCCTGGCCATTTAGCTTAGTTACCAGATGTGCGGCCATTTTCACCATGGGGTCCTTGATGTCTGAAATGTCGTAATATCATGACCCCTTCTTGCAGGAATACTCAGTGATGGTCTCTTGAATAGCCTCCTTGTCACCAAGATCATCTTCCAAAGTTATCTCCCTCACATATGAGGCCTGTAAATTGTGAAATAAGTTGGGGAGTCACGTGCATCTTGCACCCTGCAAAGTGGAAGTAATCTTCATGTACCCATGACATCAACCATTGGTACAGGAACTCTAGCTTTCCAAAATAGGGCAACTCATAGAGTTGTAGTAGCCCTGCCTTCTCCATTCTGACCTTAACGTCATCATTGTATATTGGCAAACCCTCTGGTGTTTGTTTGTTAGTGGGGCACACTAATTATAATTCCATTTCCTTTTCTATTACATTTGTGCGATGATTATAGTCACTAACAGGTACACTTCTTAGGTGTTATTCCCATTCCTTACCCATCATCACCCCATCTGGGTATTACATCTCTGCATACCATCCTTCATTTGTGTTTACTTCAGGTTCTTGTTGTTTGGCCTTGTCCTTTCCCTTTCCTTTCTTAAGTACCATGGTCAAGGTCTTCTTATCACTCCTACTCTCTCCTTGTTACTCTGTCTAACTTCTTTAATCCTTCGATCTCAAATTTGTGATACAACTCTTTTAAACACGTGCCCTAGTTTTTTGAACCCTAACTGGGATAAAAATCTTCACAAGACAGCACCTCTTTGACTCTTTCCACACCAGTGTAACCCCTTCTGGTTCACAAACTCAAATTGGCTGCTCACACTTCAATCCCACATATCTTCCTTTACTTGATCGAATCTGAAAACCCTAGTTTATAGAACTCGCTTATATCTCAAACTCCTATATTTCACAAAGTAAGAATGAGAGTGCCCCGATTGTTTACTTATAGTGTTTCTCTTTTTTGAACATTAAATGCTACTTCACCTACCACCATACTTTGTTCATTTAATGTAGATTTTTCAAACAAATCCCATCTTCAGCACCTTCACTTACGCACTCATCCTACGTGAAAACTCCTCCAACCTTCTGGTGCGTAACAAATCCAACCTGATAGGAGACTCTTGCGCACGCGAAACCCGTGTCGAAGGCACTTCTTCTATCCTAATTATTTCTCTCTCCTACCTCATGTTACTTTAAATTCACTTTTTCCTCCTTAGTATGTGGGATCTACAAGTAGCTTTACCCTGACACCAACCATTCTTCCATCTTTCTTTGTATACCTCTTTCAACCGGGCCAATCAAGGATTTTCAACACAACTTCCTAAATACTTTAATCATGCACTCCTTTACATTTCTCCACCCCACACTTAAAATGATGTGCGGTCCTCTGTGAACTCACAAATTCTCCAAAAATAGCAATAAGGTTACTAGCGCCTAAGGTGTAAAGAAAAACAAGAAAGGGAAAATGCATAAATGAAATTTCTAAACTAACTCGAAAAATTGCCTTATTTACAAACACCAAGAAGACTTATTTATAGTAGGGCTTCATCCTATTCCCATTGAAGTGTCCAGGAAACTTTGTTCCATCTAACACTTGTAACTATCATGCGCCCAAATCAAGGATGTACGTGATTGTGTAAGGACCCAACCAATGGACTTTCAACTTCCCTGAATGGCGCAGAAACTTGGAATCATATAGTAACACCATATGCCCAACCTCAAACTTCTTGTTTCTAATGTGGTGATCATGCCAAGCCTTTTTCTTTTTCTTTTCTGATGTTTGGCTCCATCAGGTGAGTGATCATCTCTCATCCAATTTTATTAACTCAACAATTCTTTCTTCCAGTGCTTGTTCATCGGCTAACCCTCCTACACGCACTATTCACAGAGAAGGAAACATAAATTTAACCAGAAAAATAGCTTCCACACCAAACACCAATTGAAAAGGTGTGGCTTTGTTCAGCCTTTTATATGATTTCCTGTAAGCCCATAATACTACCGATATTTTTTCATCCCAATATTGTCTTCCTACATCACAAATTTCTGTCAAGGTATGACTTAGTATCTTGTTGAATGCTTCTGCGGTTCCATTTACTTGTGGGTGATAGGGAGTAGTCTTGTGATGAGCCACCATCAACTCTGATAATAGGATCCTCACGGTCTCATTTAGGAAATGTGTACCCCTATCACTATTCAAACTCAACAAGCATTCATACCTCGTGATAATGTTATCCCATAAGAACCTTGCCATTGTTGTTGTCGTGCAGTCTTTAGTCGAGGCTACCTCTAACCACCTTGTGAGATAATATGTGAAAGTGATGACATAACATGACCCATTCCTACATGTTTTTGGTGGAATAGGTCCTACAAAGTCTATCACCCACTTTTCAAAAGGCTTCACGCTAGGAATAGGGTGTAAAGGCATCTCATCTCTCCTCCCTAGTTTGCCAATGCGCTGACAATGGTCACATGATTTATAATAGTCTCTATAATCTCTGTACAAATTTTTCCACCACAAACCTGCCATTAATATCTTGCACGTGGTGGCATCACCAGCATAATGCCAACCCGCACTTCCTCCGTGTGCTTCCTCCACGATGGCTAGGCGCTCATGCTCTAAGACACATCTACGCAAAACTTCATCACGTCCCAAATTGTATAAGTCTCCACTGATTAACATGTAGGGCGCGACATGTATGGCCAACTACTTCTTTTCCAATGTCTTCATTCCTTTCGGTGCCACACCTTCCTTTAAAAATATAGCAATCTCTTCCAAATCTGAGGGTGTGCACTGCAACCTGAATAGTTGCACATCTGGCATTGCTTCCTCAATACTATACACGTCATCCCCTGAATCAATTCTTGATAGATGGTCAGGCCCACAGTTGATTTTTCCAAGCTTCACTACAATGGTGAATTCAAACTCTTGAAACAACAATACCCATTGACATATGCATCCTTGTAGAATAGGATTATTCACTAAATATTTTAATGACATGTGATCAATGTAAAACACAAAGGGTGTTGCCAGCAGATACTGTCTAAAATTGAAGAGCACGTAGATCATTGACAATGCCTCATGCTCGGTTGTGGTATAGTTTTGCTCTGCTCGTTACAAAACATAGAGGGTGATCTGTCATCACCAATCCGGCACTATGATAATTCTTCACCGGGAACTCCTCGTGCTATGATTATTTACTAATGCACAGACTTTAGTTTGGTGGATGTAATCTGGAAGCAAAACAACAACCGAACACAAGAATACCATTGACTATGATAAGACAGAATGACGACAAATCTGAAATATCAAAATAAATTATAATATTAACATGAAACTGTTACAATCTCACCCATGAGATACTTCAACAAGACTATGGGAGAAACTTTACAATTACACCTCTTGATGGCTTCTTCAACACACCTTTAACTGATGGCTTCCTTTGCACACTTCCTACAATATTTCTCACTACTTCTTTCTATGCTAAATGAGGGGGGTGGCCTCTCTATTTATAGAACTTCTAGGCTTATCCATCCTATCTCTAAGATAGGATAAGAAATCCACTCTGACGAATCATATTCCATACTTTAACTCTTATCTGTACATGTAAGCTTATCTGTTAAGATAAGATAAACCTTATCATTTTACATGGGTTCCACATTTTTAGACTTTTTTCAAATAAAATACACAAAATATTTATGACCTCACTCCTTGTCCTTATTACCAATATAATATTTCTAATTCCTAATCATGTAGACCCTACTTCTCTAATTACCCAAACTTTGACATTTTAACATTACCGGACCACTTACGAAAAATATTTACTTTTTACAACATTCCTATTGTACTTTGACTGTTACCATACTCCACATTATTGGCGGCACCGTATTGACGGCACTGTTATCTTCTATCGAATGCTACTACTAATTACACTTAACAACATCCTATTCCTAATACATACATTAATGAAATATAAATTTTGGGGGAAAATTTTAGTGTCGACATCTTCCCCCTTCCTAGCTTCTACTCCGTCCTCGGAGTAGACTATTCTGGTGCTTGGAAAATCTTCAACTTGTCGTGGTTGACCCATTTCGTAATGGGAATGCCATCCAATTCCTCCAGTCGGTACGTACCATTTTCATGCACAGCTGCTATTTTGTAGTGCCCCATCCATTTTGGAAGAAATTTTGTCTTCTTTTTTTGTATCTGGAATCATATACTAGGACCAAGTCATTCACATGAAATGGAGACCATCGGATCTTTTGATCAAAGTATTCCTTCTGCTTCATTTTCTTCTTATGGCTTGTATCCTTTGCTATTTCCCTCATTTCCTCTAGCAAATGAAGATGTACCAACCTTTCTTTTACTGAATCACTTTCATCCATCCTTTCATTTTTCATAACTCTCACAGTGGGAATATCAAACTCAATAGGAAGAATTGGATCAATGCCATAGGCCAAATGAAATGGGGAGTATCCTGTTGCGTACTTTGATGTTGCCCTATATGCCCACAACGCTACATGAATCCTTTTATCCCAGTTATGTACCTGCAAGGCTGCATCTTTTGCTAGAATTTGACACAGCACAAAATTTGTTCATTCCACCGATCCATTTGTGCTTGGCTTGTATGTTGTTGCCTTCCTGTGCTTGATAGAAAACTTATTGACTAGGGCTTCTACCACCTCATTAATGAAGTGGCTTCCTTGATCTGTTACAATTTCTAATGGACAACCAAATCTGGTGACAATGCGTTCATATATGAACCTTGCCACTTCATCCATGGAAGCTGTTTTCAATGGCCTAGCTTCAACCCACTTGGTTAAATAATCTGTGGCAACTACAATATACTTATTTTGACGTGATGTAGCTAGAAGTGGACCTACAATGTCTATTCCCCATTTTTCAAAGGGACCAAGGGGAAGAATAGGACATAATGGAGCTGATGAAGTCTTACGATTACCATGTGTTTGACAAATATCACATGTCTTACAATAATTATAACAATATTTAAAAAGAGTGGGCCAGTGATAACCTGCATCCAAGATCCTTCTTGCTGTAAGTTGTCCAGAGAAGTGCCCTCCACATGTACCATTGTGGAATTCTTCTAGCAGCTCCTTTCCTTGATCATGTCCAACTGCCCTCTTGTACTTTCCATCAAGTCCTATTCGAAATAATGCTCCATGCAGAATAGAATATGGATGACTGGCTTGAGTAATCTTTCTCTTAGTCTTTGCATTGGCACCATCAGGAAACTTGAATTCATTTAGATAATTCCAAATATCTATGTATTCACTAGGGATTGTGTCAAGGGAGAATAATGCTGCATCGGGAAAATCATCATCATCACAAGATGATCCTAAACCATCATAGGCTCGAGAGAGTGCATCTGCATTGACATGCTTCTTTCCTGGCCTATCTATAATATCAAATTCAAATTCTTGTAGCAAAATTATCCATCTTGCTATCCTCCCTGATGGGTTAGGCTTATTGACAATATATTTCAGAGCTTGATGATACGTTACAACTATAAATTTCTGCCCTAGCAAGTAATTTCTAAACTTCTTTACAGCAAAAATGATAGCCAGAGCCTCTTTTTCAATTACAGTATAGTTTACCTCAGCACTGCTCATTTGTCTACTCCCAAAGTAAATTGGATGTTCATTCCCATTTTCGTCCTTTTGGCTCAAAGTACTACCTAGTGTTGCATCTAAGGCATCAGTGTACACAATGAATGGCTTGCTCCAATCTGGATTCTTCAAAACAGGTGAAGACACCAGGGCTTCCTTCAGTTGTCCAAAAGCTTCATGCACCTTGTTTCTTCTATTCATAGGAAATGGTAAATCTTTGATTTTTGAAAATTTATCAGGATCAGTACCAATATCATCTCTGGATACAACATGCCCTAACAAAACTCCTTTAGAACATCCAAAGACACACTTTGTAGGGTTTAGTGAGGCTTGTGCTTCATCTAACCTTTGAAATGTTGTCTCCATCTAGTGCAGGTGGTCCAACTTGCTCCCATAGATGCAAAAATCATCCAGAAATACTCTGATGAAGGTCCCAATGTAGGGTTCGAACACCCTATTCATCAAACGCTGGAATGTTGTTGGAGCATTACACAACCCAAAAGGCATAATTCTATAAGCAAACGTTCCCCAAGGAGTGGTGAACGTGGTCTTCAGCTGATCTTTCTCTGCTATACGAACTTGGTTGTAGCCACTATATCCATCAGCAAAACTATAGCACTCCTGGCCAGCTACTTCGTCCAAGATCTAATCTGAAAATGGAAGAGGGTAATGATCCTTCTTTGTTGCCTTATTGAGCTTCCTGTAATCAACAAAAATGCGTAGCTTCCCATTCTTTTTTATTGAGATCACAATGGGAGAAACCTATTCTGAATTCTCCACAACAAATATGAGTCCTGCATCAAGCAACTTATCTATTTCTTCTTTTACAGTCTTGGAAAAATTAGTATTCATTCTATATGGCATTTTCTTTATAGGCTTAGCACCATCTACCAGCTCAATACAATGTTCTACCCAACTTACTTGACGGAGTTCCTTGTAATCAAAAGTGAATAGGTGTATGTACCTTCGAAAGAGCTGGAGGTAGGATTCCTTCTCACTCTCCATCACAGCATCACCAATCTTTATTTGTTGGAGACGATCATCAACTTCTTCTTCAGATAATTTTTTAGGGTCATGAGTTGGTGTGACTGGCAGGATATCCATGACTAAAACATCTACCTCGCTTTCTTCATCTTCAGTGTCCACTTCACTGGTACTAGAGTAATCAGAGGATGTCCAATCATCAGTTTCATCACTTGAATCCACAGGTTCTACTTTATGATGTCGAGGGATCACGTTTATCTTCACCCTCTCTCTACCACGTCCAAGTGTCATGAAACCTTCATTCCAGTAGTTTCTTGCATGAACTCTCCTTAGCCATGGTCTTCCCAGCAGCATTGGGTACGCAACAGTACCATTTTCATCACCTGAAATTCTACCACACATACAACACCCATAACAGATATTGCCACATTTGAAACTACACCTTTTGGTTTAGTTTTTCCCTTATTTAATGACCTTAACATAAGTGTTGAAGGGCGATCAATTTTTAAACCCAACATATTCATTACAGACTCGGTCATTACATTAACTTCAGCACCTCCATCAACTAAGACATTATGAATTGAAATACCATTACATAATACCTCAGCTTGTGGACCATAGGGATCTACCTCTGCCTCCAAAACAGGGACCTCAAGCTCCTTCCTTCTTCGAGCATTGAGTCCACCTCACAACTCCCGCCTCTTCTCAGAAGACATAGCCAAGAGTTGACCATATGTAATATTTGCAGGCCTTTTGGACAGATCTTCCAAGATGGAGTATGGTCCTTGCCCCTGTGAAATCAGAAAATCCTGCACACCCAACTTTCTTCTCCTATGTTTCTTACTAGTTTCTTCTTTCATCTTCTTAGGATCATTTCCATCTTGATTATATTTTTCTTTCTTTCTTTTTGTTACAAACACATCTACTTCGTTATTTCTTCTCTTATCTACTACATCAAAAGAATTCACAAGTGCTTTTCCTTTATCATTATCTCCCTTACCAGATGTAGAAGCTCTATCTAGACAATTATACTTATAATGACCCTTTTTATAACAACCATAACAAACAACTTCAGAAATATTTCTCTTTGGACCTCTATCTCCTCCCTGAGAACTAAATTCCTTTCCTTGAAGAAGATTAATAGTTAACTGACCCATCTTTTTGAGCAGATCTTCATACTCAGTAGATGTATTAGGAGAAATATTTGTGCTCACCGGGAGTGGTTGTGGATTCAGGACTAAAGGTGTTAGTGTAGGCTCTACTTTAGCAACAATTTCTTTGGGCTCCTCTTCCATGCTTTCTTCTTGCCTTCTTGCAATCTCCTTTGCTTGTTCAATGGTAGCTGGGCGGTCATACTTCACTCGTTTTCTGATCTCTGGCTTCATCCCAAGAATGAAGTGCTTACAGAGGATATTATCCACACCATTCATCAACCCATCCGCTAGTCCTTCCTTCCGGATCTGGGCATCGAGCTTCCTCCTTAGCTCTAGAACATGAGCATGATAATCCCTTATCTTCTCCTTCTCTCCATGGGATAGCTTTGTGATCTCGAACATGAGATCTGCATATTTCTGTTGTTCACCAAATTCTTCAAGAAAACTTTCGGTTAATAAATCCCATGAATTTTTCACATTATCACCTAGTGTTTCAAACCACCTAAGTGCTGAACCATCCAAAAAGGTAGGAAAAAATTCAGTCCATTGTTCCCTTCTTATAAGGCCATTACAAATACAAGATCGTTTAAACTCTTGAATGAAAGAAGAAGCATCTTCATTAGATTGAGCTGAAAAAATAGGAATCTTTCCCATTTTCAAAAGTAACCACCGTGAAATACCAACCCACAAGTATAATTAACAAGACTTATGTGCACAAATAATTGGAATCACTATACTAGAAAGTGACTTTACACCTTTCTATAGTAAAATAGAAATGACCACGGTAAACTATGGTAAAACTTGACTTACTATGGTAAAAACTGACTTTACTGTGGTAAACACTATTCACGGTAAAAAGTGCAGTTACTGCGGTAAATACTATTCACGGTAAAAAGTGACTTTACTTTGGTAATTACTATTCCCAGCAAAAAGGACTTTACCAGGGTAACTACTATTCATGGCAAAAATGACTTTAACATGGTAACTACTATTCATGGTAAAAATGACTTTACCATGGTAACTACTATGCACAGTAAAAACAAGGTTACCCTCCAATTAATTTTTACTTAAGTGGGAATATCTCTCCAGAAAATCCACCAACGAGGAATGGTCCCCGGCAACGGAAACCAAAATGTCATCACCAATCCGGCACTATGATAATTCTTCACCGGGAACTCCTCGTGCTATGATTATTTACTAATGCACAGACTTTAGTTTGGTGGATGTAATCTGGAAGCAAAACAACAACCGAACACAAGAATACCATTGACTATGATAAGACAGAATGACGACAAATATGAAATATCAAAATAAATTATAATATTAACATGAAACTGTTACAATCTCACCCATGAGATACTTCAACAAGACTATGGGAGAAACTTTTAGCAATTACACCTCTTGATGGCTTCTTCAAACACACCTTTAACTGATGGCTTCCTTCGCACACTTCCTACAATATTTCTCACTACTTCTTTCTATGCTAAATGAGGGGGGTGGCCTCTCTATTTATAGAATTCCAGGCTTATCCACCTATCTCTAAGATAGGATAAGAAATCCATCTCCTACGAATCATATTCCATACCTTTACTCTTATCTGTACATGTAAGGCTTATCTGTTAAGATAAGAATAAACCTTCATTTTACATGTGTTTTCCCATTTTTAGACTTTTTAAACCAAATACCAAAATATTTATACCTCACTCCTTGTCCTTATTAACCAATATATAATTTCTAATTCCTCATCATTTCGACCCTACTTTCTCTAATTACACAACTTTGACATTTTAAACATTACCGGACCACTTACGACAAATATTACTTTTCAACATCCCATTGTACTTTGACTGTTACCGTTCTCCACAATTATTGGCGTCACCGTAATGACGGTGGCCGTTTATCTTTCTATCGGACAGGATGGGGATTCAGCAGGTCAAAGTGGGGGAAAAAGTGGTTGGAGGATGGCGGGGTGGGGACGCGAAGCGGGGAGGCGAAATAAGAGGCGAAAAAATGGGGCAATGAAGAGGGACTAAAAAGCTTGACGGACGCACCAGGGGGTAGTAGGGATCAGTGGAGGGAACGTGGAGGCGAAATGGGGAGATTAGACAGGGGGGACAAGGCTGTAGGAGGAAGAGGACAGGGGAGTTTCGGTTAATAAATCCATGCATTTTTCCAACATTATCAACCCTAGTGTTTTCAAACCACCTAAGTGCTGAACCATCCAAAAGGTAGGAAAAAATTCAGTCCATTGTTCCCTTCTTATAAGGCCATTACAAATACAAGATCGTTTAAACTCTTGAATGAAAGAAGAAGCATCTTCATTAGATTGAGCTGAAAAAATAGGAATCTTTCCCATTTTCAAAGTAACCACCGTGAAATACCAACCCACAAGTATAATTAACAAGACTTATGTGCACAAATAATTGGAATCACTATACTAGAAAGTGACTTTACACCTTTCTATAGTAAAATAGAAATGACCACGGTAAAACTATGGTAAAACTTGACTTACTATGGTAAAAACTGACTTTACTGTGGTAAACACTATTCACGGTAAAAAGTGCAGTTACTGCGGTAAATACTATTCACGGTAAAAAGTGACTTTACTTTGGTAATTACTATTCCCAGCAAAAAGGACTTTACCAAGGTAACTACTATTCATGGCAAAAATGACTTTAACATGGTAACTACTATTCATGGTAAAAATGACTTTACCATGGTAACTACTATGCACAGTAAAAACAAGGTTACCCTCCAATTAATTTTTGCTTAAGTGGGAATATCTCTCCAGAAAATCCACCAACGAGGAATGGTACCGGCAACGGAACCAAAATGTCATCACCAATCCGGCACTATGATAATTCTTCACCGGGAACTCCTCGTGCTATGATTATTTACTAATGCACAGACTTTAGTTTGGTGGATGTAATCTGGAAGCAAAACAACAACCGAACACAAGAATACCATTGACTATGATAAGACAGAATGACGACAAATATGAAATATCAAAATAAATTATAATATTAACATGAAACTGTTACAATCTCACCCATGAGATACTTCAACAAGACTATGGGAGAAACTTTACAATTACACCTCTTGATGGCTTCTTCAACACACCTTTAACTGATGGCTTCCTTCGCACACTTCCTACAATATTTCTCACTACTTCTTTCTATGCTAAATGAGGGGGGTGGCCTCTCTATTTATAGAACTTCCAGGCTTATCCATCCTATCTCTAAGATAGGATAAGAAATCCACTCTAACGAATCATATTCCATACCTTAACTCTTATCTGTACATGTAAGCTTATCTGTTAAGATAAGATAAACCTTATCATTTTACATGGGTTCCACATTTTTAGACTTTTTACAAACAAAATACACAAAATATTTATGACCTCACTCCTTGTCCTTATTACCAATATAATATTTCTAATTCCTAATCATGTAGACCCTACTTCTCTAATTACCCAAACTTTGACATTTTAACATTACCGGACCACTTACGACAAATATTTACTTTTTACAACATTCCCATTGTACTTTGACTGTTACCGTACTCCACATTATTGGCGGCACCGTATTGACGGTGCCGTTATCTTCTATCGGACGCTACTACTAATTACACTTAACAACATCCTATTCCTAATACATACATTAATGAAATAGAAATTTTGGAGGAAAATTTTAGTGTCGACAGATCAATAGTCCCTTCACCTATTTATGCAAGCACTGCTCTAATGGCGGTCCCTGAGGCATCTACATGGACATGGAGGGGCTTGTGCCAAGAGGGAAAACATAAAATAGGCATGGTGATAACCCTATCTTTTAATGTATCAAATGCCCTCTATTGCACCTCTCCCCAATGGAAGGCACTTTTATGTCTAAGCGGCTCCTCTAAAGGCATGAAAATCTTGGCATATCCGTTAATGAAATTTCTATAATAGCTCGTATGCCCAAGGAACCCACGCACTGAAATATTGCTAGTAGGCTCCCTTAACCCCAAAATAACTGTAACCTTAGCGGGATCTACCAACAAGCCCTCCTTACATATGATATGCCCCAATAAAGTCCTAAAGGGTATAGCAAACACACATTTCTTAATGTTGAGGGATATCTTCAACTACCTACATCTCTCAAACATTAACCTCAAATTGTCACAATGGTCTTTAACCAGACCATATATTGTCCAATCATCCAAATAGACCTAAAGAAACTTATGGATGAAGTCCTGGAACGCTTGCACCACTATGCGCTAAAAGAAAGCTGGCGCATTCTTCAACCCAAAGGGCATGACTATATATGCAAAACTTCCCCACTCAGTGGTGAAAGTTGTCTTCTCCTAGTCTTCCTTTGCAATCTAGACTTAGTGGTACCCTGAAAATCTATTTGTAAAGGAATAGATTTTGCACCCAGTGACTCCTTCTGATTACCATCGAGCTTGTCCACTCTGATTCTTCCACTGCCTCAATGATCCCAAAAGCTATCTTTTTTTCTATCTCCTCCTTGACCTTCATGTAGAAGTTGGGATTCATCCGATAGGGCCTTTTTTTAACCAGGCGTACACCATCCTTCAGTTTTCTCTTCATCTCTCCCAAAGAGTGGTGACTACCTTTTAGATCATGGTACCCACATAGGAATAAATTCTCAAATTCATGCAGTAGATCAATGATCTTTGATACTTCCTTCTCTGTCTAGTAACCCCCAATAATAGCTTCCTTAGGTTCTTCTCCTGAACCGATGTTAACTCTCTTCGTATGGCAGGCGTGTGCGTGAGTATATGCACTGTCCACTACCTCACACATCCCCACAGAATGGATAACATCCAAGCTTTCTGATTCCTCTCCATCAATCACATACACAAAATTTCCCTTCTCCTTTTCCAAACACGTGCACTCAAGTTGTATCTCTTCTACTTCCTCTTCTTCAAAATGCACCTCCAGTCCTGGTTCACCTAGTAATTCCCTATCTTCCATCTTGGCATTATTCCTCATGGTAAGGTGCTTGATACCCTACAAGGCCTTATCAACTGATGGATTGGTACTCCGATATTCAAAATTTTGAATAAGGTCATCTGCGACTTTTGCCAATTCCTTGTCTGGCGGCGTGTCTCCGAATGAATATACCATGCACACACGTAACCCTACAGTGTAGAATACAACTTTTGCACCTAGAGGGATGGTGGAAAATCTTCCACACCTTATCTCTAGACCCATTCACACTCCTAGATATGGAGAGAGGTGTGCTCCTTCCCATGGTACTCCTTGATGACAGTGGGTACATTACTCCTAGAAAATATGAGAGAGAGAGCAATTCTTACCTCGCACCACTCTAAAAGGCTCTCGTGATGTGTGTCCCACAACCAAGCTACTGTGCCAATCAAGACATAACTTAACATCCCCATTCATTCCTTTCTATCCTTCCATTGAGCTTCTAGCTCCTTCAAAAAGATCTCATGGAAGGATCCTCCTAAATACTTGAGAAATTCTTTTCCTCCAAGGTACCTAACTATGTGCACCTTAGTCACCTTGGTCAGCAACCCTCTCAACTGCTGTCCCATTAATTTTTAAGTTCCATGGACCCAATTATCTCATGCCACACTAGTGGTATCACTCACTGACTGAGTGTCTTCAAACTAGATAACCCCATTAGTAGGGTGTATCATCTCAGGGTCTCTGATTGAGCGCACATAAATCCTATCCAGAACTTCCTCTCCAAATGGTTCAATATATGGTGCCGACTTCCCATCATCCAAGGGTATAATGACCCTTTCCTCCTTGTTCTCGAAGCTAATGTACCCTTTGTTGAACTGAAGGTCCACATTGTTCTTGTAGTACCAAGGGCATGCAAGTAGTGTTGGGAAATTGGCCGCCTCGGTGAGTGCCAAGACTTTGAAGTCCCTAGTAAACTTGGCTCCCTAGATAGTGATAGCTACATCCTTCAAGACACTGATGGGCATTTCCTTAGTCTTTTTTGCCATATACAGCACATCTGAAGATGGCTGTAATGCAGGGCTTCCCATCTGATGACATGCATCCAAAGCCAGAACATTAACCTCCGTGCCTATGTCAATGAGGATATTGTTGAGAAGACATACATCTACAACTGCATTCAACATAATCTCCCTGTCATATTCAAGGTTGTGAGGGGGAAGGTTCATGTGCAAGACCTGTCTCTCGCACTCTTCTCTGGTGCATGGTACCTTCTCTCTCAACCAGGATTCTAGCAAGGGAATGATATTCTACTACCTTAGCATTTTACACACTTCCTTGACCTCTTCCAGGTCATCCTTTTGCACCTCGACCCTCCTTCCTTGTTCCTCCCTCCTAGATTTCTCCTTTAGACAATGGATCTCCCCTTGTAAGCTTTGAATAACATACATGGTGTCTTGATATATCTCCTTTTGATGCGCAGGGTCTGGATACTTTCCATGAACGACCTCCTCCCTTGAAACCAAGGTTTTTTTGTCTTGGTACCTCTCTTGTGCACGTGGCTTCTACCCTTTTTGTTACCAAGACAGGCTCCAAACCTTCATCCCGTGTTACCCGAGGCATCCAATGTATGTCTTCCTTCTTAATACTAACCATTGCAGTGCCCTTGTCCTTCCAGTGCTGCTGATTCATATGCTCAAATAATTCCGGGCACTCCTCATACTTATGCTTCTTTCGACACCATGAGCACTACAACAGGTCCAGGAACTCACATTTGAAATGTTCTGTAGATCCACAGTTGAAACATGTTCCATGCGGGAACTCACTCCTTCCTCCACAGTTACCTCTACTAAGGAATCCTCCTCGAAAACCTCTTCCATGCACACCTCCTTCTATGCACTCCTCATAACGGTGATTATTATCATTGGAACCACTGGCAACACTAGTTTGGCACACCCCATGATCAATGGCCTCATGGATTTGATCGATGAGCCTACAGGCCTTAGTATCATGGGTTGTAGAGGTGTAAATTTTTCAATAACAAGACACATTCTTCCTGATCACGTGCTGCAGTGAGGGACATCTACTTACATCATGATCCCCATGAAAAATTTCACAATCTACTGTCATAGCACATACCGTCCTCTGGGGGAAATTATCCTTAACGTGTCCCTCTATTTCTCAATATGTGCACCAAAAACCACTGTGAGTCTCATAGGTTGAGTTCCCAAATAATTTTTCCAACTACTTTACCATAACAGCAATTTGAGCCTCCAAGAATGGGCTAATGTCAGTATCAATACTACCAACAACTTCGGCATGTAGGGCAGCTTCCAATGGTTTGTGTGGGTATTTAAAATTTTTATGAGACAAGGCCCTTCTAAAAGGGGTGATCAATCCTCCCAAAAACCACTATGCATGCTAAGAAGGATGAATATCATATGATAATTTAGACAAAAGAGTTTTAAAATGTGCATCATACTCCCCTACATTCTCTATCATTCCTTATTAAATCTCCTCCAAAGCGCTAATGCTCTTCTGCTCAAACTCAGGAATGTGGAACTCTACCAAGAATGATTCTTTACAGAAGTATAGTCCACCACCATTTGATGAGGGTCATACTTCCTATACCAGCTATGTGTGCGCCCTTGCAACGTGGTTGTAAACTGGCTAGCCTTTCGTTCTGGGGTTGTGATGCCCTTCACGTGCCATATCAGTTCACACTTGTGAACATGTTTCGCAGCATCCTTAATGCCCCTGTAATCTTGTAAATACGGAGACATTTCAAAGAATACTTGAGGTGGTGGCATGGGTCCCTATCCTCCTGAGCCAGAGCCTTGGTTCCTTTTGGTGTTTCCTTCATCACCTGATCCACCTAGTCCACTAGGTCCTTTGCCTCTAGAGCCACCAGATCCACCAGAACCACTAGGTCCAATAGGGACTGTAGGAGCTTTACCAAGCACCCCCATGGTCCCACTGAATTATGTGCCAATGGACTATGATGTCGCTCCACTACCACTAATGTGTCCCGCGCCACTCCCTGATGTGAGACTGAAAGATTGTACACTTGCTCCTTGTCCAAAGAATCCTCCAAATACTAGAATATGTGTAGCCATAGAAGAAGAAACTATAAAATTATAACGTCCAGGCATGGATCTGTCTCTTCCACTAATATTAACTAGGTCAATAACACTTTTTCCTGGTTCACGAAAACCAAGCACCAAGGCTCGATCACTGGGTGGGCTCAGATATGTGCCAACAACTCTCCTTTCACCATGCAATGAAATCTCACTAGAAGCTGAAGGGGTATCCCTCATGCACTTGCCAAGATGGAGTAGCACAAACTACTCAGGTTCCACATCTTTCATGTGAACCTCAACTCCTTCCCGTAATGTCTATCTCCATAGATCCATCACACTAGCATCCTCGCGTCATCTAATAATCTCCCTTTCATGCACTACACTATACTTGAGCCATATCTCTTCCCTCTCCTTCTCTGTCGTGATATCTTCCATCTTCCTCCACCCAAACTACCTTACCCAGAGCTCAGAAAGGTCTAGCCAGCCATTGGGAAAGCCTTCTAAGTCATGGTAACCATCAATATCTTCATAGCTAGAGGAATAGCACATAGAAATGTTCCTCTAGGTTCTCGTAGAAATTCAAACTCAGCAACCTCCAGACAAGAGTATGTAGAAATGGTGTACTCTAGAGTGTAATTAGTCAGTACTCCTCTACACCAATGATCTACAGCATGGGTCTACGTCAAATCTACATCCTACAACCTTTAGTAGCCTTCTTTGTTCCACATATATGATCCATAATGCCAACTTGATCTAGACACATAGGCTAAAATCCATTCATATAGTTCTATTAGGAAGCAGCAGAAGAAGGTATCATACAGATCATGGTAGAGGTTCTCTTCTACCCATCTACATGCATGAAACTCAGGTCCAATGTTGAATCTTTGAGAAAATTCATCCTCCATGCTCTTGAACCATGATTCAACATTTTCCAAGGTTAACCACTCTGTCATTACTCACTAAATAGATCATGATGTATGCTAAATCCCACTACAACTTCAAAAAGAGGTCCCGGCAACGGAACTAAGATGTAGTCATTTTTACCCATCACAAAAGGAAGGAATCCCATGTGCGCTGGCCTATCACTCAGCGAAAGTTGAGCATTCACCTGAGGTATGCACAGGTACCGAGTCTCTCTTTATGTGAGTTTAATGGGAAGCATCATCTATGATTAGTGCAAGATTTTTTATGAGGGAGGTTGAAACATACAAGAACCATAGGGCTCAGAACGGCCTCTAGATCCTTGCAGTCACTTTAGACCAAGTGTTTTAACAGGATCCAGAACATGCATTATCAGAAAGAATTATACAAGCATTCATTCATAGAATGAAAGGAAGGAGAGCTCATAATAGAGAAATATGCATTAGAACCATTGATATTCACATATATATTATATCGGTAGCCTCATTATATTCATTGATTCATTACAGAGTGTCACAGAGAGCAGACTGCAGTCATGCATATTACTGTACTTGTGTAACTAAGCTATCAAAAGAAAAATTACAACTCCATGCCCAAGACATTCTCACTTGGATGTAATTATCCATTAACAAAATCCTCGCAACATCTCTACAGAGCTCTGCTAACTCTTTAGATCTATATATCAATTCCCGCTCTCTCTAACCCATTGTATCTCAAACTTGGATATCTTTTACTCCATAGGCACTTGTATTTATAATTCTCCTACACTGCCAACTCACCTTCCAGTGCCCTCAAATATGGTGCCAAGTGTTGAATGTGGCCCTTCATGTGAGCATGCCTCTCCAGGTCTGAGCTTTCCAATTTATCTCATGATGTTCTTCTAGAAGATTCCAAGGCATGCCCCTATCTGGGCCAACCTGTCACCAGGCTGACATCTTATCCATGCACAACTGATCATGATTTTCACGTGTTCTGCCCTAGGCAGTTGAATTGAATAATTGCCAAACGTCATTTCGCACACTGCGCATGCTATGTGCTTCCTTAAACCTTTCTCTTGTGTTCTTTTTCCTTGTGCATCTTTTCATAACTGGGACCTTGTGTGCCTAAGCGCCTTCATACTTGGCTAATATTCCAGGGGTCCAACATCCACTAATGACCGTAACTCACATCCTGTGTATGATATACTATTTTTAGTGAGAGGTGATTTTTTTCTCTTTTTGACCATCATGATGTGATGAACTCCCTCATTCGATCTTGCACACCCTACCCTTACCTCAGCCACTTCTATAGGGTGACTTACAATTTTTAGTAAGCACCCATATAAGAGACTTACTATTTTTAGTAAGTGGTCATTTTCACTATTCTCTTCTCTGAACACTTATTCTGGCTTCCTCGTGATCTTCAATTCATGTTGCCTTTGTCTCAGCTTCTTTTGATGATGACTTTCCAAACATAGCAAGTCTATATAAGAAAACTTACTATTTTTAGAAAGTGTGTTTCAAATGCTAGATTTTCGATGGAACATAATTTTTTGGACTCGTCTTGTCGTTACAATCACACCATTTGAATTTCACATAGTTTTGTTGTCTGGAATGATTGGAAATAAATTTTGAAAATTTGACCTAGCAGTGACTTTGGGCATGGAGCTACCATGGTGACCATTAATGGAGCTTGAAATTTATAGGTATGGTTTTTCTCTCCATTTGAGATGAAAAAAACTCCCTTGCAATAGGTTTCTCATTTGGAGCTCATGTGCAATATTTTAGCTCACTCCTATTGCCAGAATGATGGGAAATTTGACGAATGTAAACTGGTGCATAAAGTGGGATTTTTATTGGAGAAAATGATTCAGAGCACCATTTGACCTCTTGTTTGTTGCATCTTGATCACCTTGAAAAATGAGGAATTTTACAAAATATGGAATCTTGATCCAGCTTGTATCTTGTGAGATATGAAGATTTCTCGATTAGGTGACATCACGGTTATTTGGAAAAAAAACTACATTTTCTCTTCGTTCTTCGTCATTTCACTCCATTTTTTTTTCTAAGACCTACATATTTCTATGAATTCATGGTTTGGAGAGTTGGGAGATCATTATGGAGCTGGTTTTCAACAGAAATGGTGAACAGGGTGTCTGGACAAGCAAGAACATGGCCATGGCATGGTGACGAGCTGTGAAGGAGGAATGAGGGGGAAGAAACAACTAAGCGTTGGATTTAAATTTTCAAATATATGTACATGGAGGGGCTGGGTGCATTTTTTTTCCCTAACCTCAAGGACTTGAGGGACATCAATTTCCATGGTTTTCAAGGTGATGACATGTGTCCTCGATCCGACGACAGGGGATTTGCTTGAAAAATGCACCTAGGGAATGAAAGTCAGTCACGTGGGTGTCTAAAAGACTCCCCATAGGGAGCTGGGTGAATTTTTACATGTCTTATGTCCCTCATCTTAGGGACATAATGTACGTCAGTTTCCATGGTGGCCATGGAGCTGACACATGGCACTTGATTTGACAGCAGAGAATGAATGCTCCAAAAATACACCCAGAGGCTGAAAGTCGGTCACATGGATGTCCAAAAGGCTCCCCATAGAGGGATGGGTGCATTTTTCAAGGTATTATTTCACTCACCTCAGTGACATAATGGACATTAGTTTCCATGGTGTTCCCAGAGCTGACACGTGGTGCTTGATCTGACGGCAGGGAATGGATGCTCCAAAAATGCACCCGAGGGCTGAACTATCAAGTCTAGAGGTCACATGAGGGTCCTAGAGGTCACATAGGGGCTGAGAGGGATTCAAGGGGGTTAGGTGCACTTTTATAACCTTGATTTACCTGACCTTGAGGGACGACAGGGGCACAAAATCCCGCCAAGCTCCAAGAGCTGACACGTGTCCTCCTAAAATTTGGCTAAGTACCGAACTTGTGACAGTGATAACTTGAGATCCCAATGGAATTTTTCAAAAAAAATTTATATGATCCTGACTAGAAATGTAATTTTGGATCCAATTGTGGGGGTATAATGTCTTTATTCAGCCATATGTTACCTAAACCATTAGATTTTTTATTTGAGACTCTATTTATGCCTGTGAAACACTGTCTGCCAATCCTATGCGCCAAGGTGTTATGAAAAATATTATTTCACCATCATGTAGTTATTGGAATTATATTTCCTTAAATGTTTTGTTTTGATTCTAACTCCATCCAGAGCTCCCGGAATATTCTTCTGAAGCCCAACAGTTGTTTTAGGCTTGTGAACTGCCTAGGCTTGTGCACCCTGTTTTCACTCAGACTGCCCCAAGTCTTTCAAAACTTACCCAAACCTTCCAAAACAATTTCCATGATGTTAGAAGGTATTAAAATCACCACCATGTTTAATTTGACCTTTCTTTCTACTCTAGGGGGGTTGATCTAGTCCTAGAAAGACCAGTGATAACCCTTCTCACAACTGCCTATAGATAGCATCTTTTTAGAACTCCCTAAAATCACCTAGGGGAAAAATTTGACATCAAATAGGGGGTGATGGTACGCACCCAAAATTACACGTGCTACATTTTCTGGAAAACGGTTACAAAAGTCCCTAATGATGATTCAAAATCCTTTCGAGAAGGTGTTTAAGCCCCAAATCCCACTTGCAATATATCTTTGTAGCCTAAATAGCCTTACATAGCTTCTCCTTGCATTTTTCTAGTTTCCCCTTCATTATGTGCTTATTTTGGCCTTAAGTGTCAAAACCACCACCCTGTTAGGGTGGCGATTTGCAAACCGCCACCCTGCGCAGGGCGGCAATCCTAATTGATTTTTCCAGAATCTTCACATGAGAAATTGCATGCGATGATTCACTTAAGTTTATCTTTTGAACGTGTCCATGAGTTGAATTTGCTAAAAATAGCTTCATTTGCTTGGTTCTCCTAGTTCCTTCTATTTTAAATAGATTTAATGAGTGGAACTGCCTATTCAATTCCTTGTGCATGAAGTAACCTTCTAGCCTCCATTCCTATATATTCTATGCTTGTATTCAAGAAAAGGGCCTGAGAATTTTGTGTGTCTTGCATTGTTGTGCTATAATAATCTTGCTAGGGATTGCATAGCCAAGTTTAGATCTCTTGTACTATCTTTCTTCTACCTGCATTACGCCCAGATTGCTTCCAAGCTGTCATTGCTCAAGCGCCATCCTCTTGTTTCCATTCTTTGCATTCCCATCCTTGGACTCACATGAACGCTCAGAGGAAGAAAGGAAAGAACTGAGGGGACATATACTCATACTTCTAGATTTTCCAAATCTCTTTCTCTTCTAGGTTGGAGTTGTGTATTTGTTTGCTTTGTTTTGTCAAATTGCATATCAAATAGAGTAGAGAAATAATTCATTTCAATTAATCAGATAGTTACAATTATACCAATTCAATAGGAAGTTTTCTCTTCAATATTGCCAGGGCAATAGTGGGTGAGTAATAGCTCTGTTAGAGTCAGGATTTATTCTTCACTTTTGAGGTAGATTTGGAGAGATTTTATTTGAATTAGAGTATATTTTAGATTTAGATTCACAAATCTACACAGATAGCTAGCTACATCTAGCCAGCTATTTTTTTTCTTTAAATTTTTTGTTAGATTAGATGCATTGTCTGAAAAGTTAGAAAATCACAAAAATATTTATTTCCATATATTAGCTTGTTTATTGTTTTGTTCTTATATATTGTGAAAACACCAAAAATATAGTTTAGATTTCATTTGATAGATAGTTTATTCACCAAAAATGAATCAAATTCACTTTGTATGACCATCAACGGTCCACAGTAGGAAAAGACCTACGGTTTTGATCCTTTGGTCCCACAACCCAATGGGTCAGAGTTAGTAACTGACATTGACACAAGTTTGTGCTTAGCAACCTTACGCACACCCACCACATACACAGAGAAAATAAGACAGTTAGAGACTTTAAACATAGCTACTAACAAGGCCTACAACTTTTGGACTGCTCCTAGGAATAGGATTTGACTGCATGTATGACCATTCCAGGGCCTTAGCCTCAACGAGTCTTTGGTTATTACCCACAGGTCCCGCAACCCAATGGACCTACTAGTCAGTTAGATATTGACAATAGCCTATGTACGCAGGTATTCATATCCTCACTGCTTCCACCTGATATCATCACACAACTTTCATTTTTAAACATAGTAGCCGATCAGGCTAAGACTTTTTGGATGAGACCAGAGAATCACCCTTAGTTCCTACAGATCCGCTACATCTCTTGTCTCAATTTCCATGACCTTTTCTGAAAACCCATACGAGGCACCTGTAGGCTACTTTCCACGTATTCCATAACCCACCAATAGAATCTTGGCTGAGCTAGACACCAATTCGAGTCTCCAAGTAGCTATCATATCAGACCTTTCCATTACACCCCTTCAAGTTAGGAGATCATTCTTTGCTTTAGATTCACATATTCCATTATTGCGTGACGAAGACATAAGGTTACCCAATTAGCTTGGTCATCGCCATCACTTTCACTCCCATTTCAAATTCCACACCAGCTATCTCGGCACGACCTCGGGAGGTCAGGTGCGTAGAAGGTCGCGTGTTGATTTTGTGTCATACAAATTGGTGAACCCGGTGTGAAGGGCTAGTCTCTAAATGTTTCCACTTTCATCCATCCTTTATTCTGTGGGTATTCTTATACCCCCAGAATATGTTGGGATATGACGAGTATGGTTGACCCATCCTAGATTTTGGCTTGTACCAACACCATTCATACATACCACATTAGTCACCTTTGCTTTCAACTTGGGCAGACAACCACTCAGCCACTCAAAATCCTCTACTTCAAGGAACCAATGTTGGTTCTTCTATGCGCATTGAAGAACTGGATCAGATCACTCAAACTTACCCCCTTGAACAATAAAGTTCAAATAACATGAAATTTACTGGAGAAACTAGTTCATCTCCTTGGGTATTGTTTCGATAGCACATCACCATGCAATCTGATCTACTCCCCCATCTTGATGAGGAGTATCTAGCACGATATGCTAGGAGTGAGCAGAAATTTCAACAAATGAACCAATATTTTAATAGGTTACAAGGGCAAGGTAGTGTCCCACTTCAAAACAATAACGCTACCCCGCCACCAACTGAGAATACAACCAATGAGGGGTGGCAACATCGTGAAAAATTCATAGTGGGAAACCATATTCCTCAACAACCTGCAAGGGTTCAGCTAAAGGAGTCTAAGCAGGGCACCACCCCGTCAACAGGTGATGTCATTTCAGATTTGGTTGATAAGGTCAGGGAGTTAGAGCTTGCCCAGAATACACAGAATTCATATGTAGGGCAAGCATGGACTCCTTCTTACCCACAGAACCATGGGAAAATAATGACTGCCCATAACTCGCCAGTTTACATGAATATTCTGAACCATGTGGACTTTTTGACTGGGACAGGTACCTTGGGTATGCCTCCTCAAGCCACATATGGTCATCTACAACAGGTGCCATCTAGAAGTGCATTCTCAAATGCTATACTACCTGAAAATGTGACATTCCCTGGCTTCACACCTTCAGCTCCATATCAAAGTAACCAACCCCCTTATATGCACATGTATTCTAAATCTCCATAGGGGGACATGTACACCTACCCAGGTCCATATGGAAAAATGTAAGGAATGTCATATGCCCCACCAAATATTTATGTTGTCCCATTTCAGTATCCAACGCAGCCCCCACCTCCCCAACAAGCATCTTCAATGGTGGAAACATATGCAATGGGGACTTATTATGAATATCTCAAAGAACCCCTAGATTTCTCCATTCGGGCTGTCATGCTCAGGAGACCCTTGCCTAATCTCTTAAATTTCAAGGGGGAGGGTGATCCAAATTCTCACATCAAATCTTATGCAATGGCCATTCAAGATCTACTCCCATGGGATGTAGTCATTGCAAATATTTTCCCTAAGACACTTGAAGGTATTGCTCTCGACTGGTATTATACGATATCGGAGGCTTCGATACACTCGTTCAAGTAACTAGTGTTAGATTTTATCAAAGCCTTTGATATGAACAAGCTTTTGTAAATAGGAATAAGATAATTTCTTCATATCAAACAAGAACATAACGAGTCTAAAACTCACTTCATTCAGAGGTGGTGACATGTTCTCTACTCTTCCACAAGTGCTCCAAACATGGACCAAATGGAACTTTGTGATTTGTTCCTCCACTCCCTCAATAGAGAGATGAAGGAAGAGGTTCAAAAGTTCCTGCTAAGGAGCTATGAAGAGGTGCTAGAGGGTGCTCTTTGGATCAACCAAGTGGCCATCAACAGTGGTCGTAAGACCTACGGAGCAAATGGGAAGTTAGTTATCCCTTCTCAAAACACTCCAGGCTACTCTAACAATACAAATATCAATCAAGGACCAACGATTATTAACAAGAATCGTGGAGTCACGACCAACGGTGTGACTGACTAGGCCAAAAAGCCTAATGTTGTTAGTCCCACCAGTAAAGGTACAATGAATAACAACAACAATGGGAATAATAATGACAGCAATCAGAGGAGAAAAAATTTATCACCCTCAGTAAACATTGTGGATTTTAATCATCCCCAACAACAGAAACAACCTCAGTCACAAAGATAAATACTGACCCCAAGCCCTAGTCAATACCCCAGCCAATTCCAAAACTAGGGGAAAGGATTCCAAAGTGTTAACTATAACAATCAACAACCAAAAAATAACCTTGGTTTTGGACCACAACAAGGAACCAACCAAAGGCCTCAGGATTATAATCCTAACTTGTACTGTGGTTTCCCTAGGGTCCATGGGCATGACACAAGAACTTGTCGTGATTGTAATAAGTTCTTTCAACATTTTCCAGAAGACCAAAGATAGTTGTTTATTGACATGTTTCTAGCCAATCCAACTACACCTAATCAAAACACCTATATGGGACTAGTGTCTCCATAGAACACACCATTAGGAATCTTTAATGATCCTCTCCCCATGCGTCTGAAGGACAGAAGACTAGATCCTAATGGTTTGAATAAAGGCATTGTAATAGGGACTTATGATCGTGAAGCCTCAACTTCGTTAAACCCATAAGTGGCACCTCGTTTGGATGGTCGCCAACAAACGAAGATCATATGTTTGGTTGAGTTGGACCCTGAACTCCAGATTAATGCTACAACAAGAGCCAGAGACTATTCATCGTGGCTGATCTTGATTTACCCAGTTGTCTCGAATAATGGTCATGACATGCTAAGCAAGCCAGTAGGGGCTTATGACTTGATGAGTGATCTAACCAAGACCTTTTCACACATTTCCTTATTAGATCTACTGAATAATTCTCTGACTCATCGAGTTGCTCTCTTGGAAGCGCTCAGTCTCGGCCATTTGGCTAACATTACCCCACCACTAGAGGTGCAAATAAACCATATAGACTTTGACATTTTCCCTCCAAGACAGCCCAAAAGGGATATTGGGTTTGTATTTGACATAATCAAGATGCCTACAGATGCCAAAATAGCTCGTAGAGGCGATCCAGGCCTATTTTTGCAAGTCTGGATCTATAACAACTATGTGAAGCATGCAATGATCGATGATGGGGAAGTATTTAACATCATTCGCTTCCCTTTTCTTCAGAAGTTAGGATATGGGGAGACTAATTGCTCCTTGACACAAAACACATTAAGAGGCTATGATAGTCTCAAGGTGACCTTGATTAGGACCATAGTATTATCGGTCACTTTTGGACCCAAGACAATGCTTACTAAGTTTTATATTATAGATAGGGAAACCAACTATAATATGATTCTTGGTCACCCTTGGATACAATGCATGAAAGCAATCTCATCCACCCTATTCCAAGAAGTTAGATTCCTACATTTAGGGAAAGTCTTTATCGCTCAGGGTGATCTAAAGCCCTTTGAAATACACTTGGCCAACTTGAAGAAAAGGCTAGGGGTCCACTCTAATTTTGAGCTTCCCACTAACCAGCTAAAAAAAATGGCAAGCATGTTACCAAAAGAAAATTTTGTTCCCATGACGGAATTAGAGGTTACAGGTTTGATCAAGGGTATTCCGACCTTCAAGAATGAAAGCGTTGTTGTAGAGATAGTTTAGCTAGGAACTACAACAAAGATTGTTTAACTGTTAGAAAAGGATTTTCATATCCTTCTTCCCTTCGATTCCATGGGTATGGGATGTGCTTTGGGACCTGGTTCCCTTCATGCAGATGAGGTTTTCATGGTAGATGTAACCAAAATAAAAGAGGAACTTACAAAGGATGACTCAACATCTATCTTTCTAAGTGATTACTGGACTCTCCACTTTGATGGGGCCAGTTGTCACTTCAGTGTTAGGGCAGGTGCAATCCTTACCTCACCCAAAGGAAGGGTCTTACATTTTACTTTCAAATTGAATTTTGCATGCACAAATAACGGGGCTGAGTATGAAGCTCTTCTATTAGGTCTCATTATAGCCAAGAGAATAGGCATCCTAAATATTAGGGTGTTGGGTGATTCAAAACTAGTCGCAAATCAGGTATTTGAGGTATACGGGACTAGGGCTGAACACTTACAGCTCTATAAAACTACCATGTTGGACCTAACTAAGGGATTTGATTTCATTTCAATCAAGGTAGTTCCACATGAATAGAACCTTTTGGTAGACTCTATAGCGACTTCTGCCTCACGCTTCACTCCAAGTAATTATTTAGAGGACATCAACTTCACGGTTTCACTCCGCACTGAATCCTTGATTCGCAAAGTGCAGGTGGCATCAATGTTGACATACATGGAAGCTGGGGGCCATTTTGACTCTACGGACCCTATCAATGGGGATGAGTCAACCTTAACTTATTTAAACACTTTGGCAGAATTACATCTTACTTGTCAAGAGGTAGAATTTTCCTTAATTCTACATTCCTCCTCTTATTTTGGAAATCCAATGATTGAGTCATCTCCGGGAAGAGATCTTTAAATTTACGAGGTAGAAGAGGAAGGGACTTGGAGTTACCACTATCCTCGCCTGAGTTTGAGAAGGGTAATGCCTCCTTAATTGAGGGAATGATTCATGTAAACATCGGAATGGAGGAGGAACTAAAACTCTTAAAACTAGGGTCTTCTTTAACTCCAGAGGAAGTAGAAATTCATACCCAAGTCCTTAAGGAACATTGAAAGGCCTTCGCATTTAGTTATAAGGAAATGACGGGAATCACACCACACATTGCAGTTCACAATCTTATTACTAAGCCAGACGCTAAACCAATTAACCAGAAATCAAGACCTATGAAACCAAAGGTAGCCCTTATGGTAAAAGAATAAGTAACGAAGCTTCTCCAAGTAGGATTTATCAAGCCAGTTGATTATTCACAATGGGTATCTAACATTTTCCTCGTTCTCAAAAAAAATGGAAAGATCCATATTTACATAGAATTATGGGACATCAACAAGGCTTGTCCCAAGGATGATTTCCCGCTACCATCCATTGATGTTTTCATCGATGCAATGGCTATATTTGAGTTATTGTCCCTCATTGATGGGTTTTCGGGATATAATCAAATCAAAATTTTCATATAGGATCAAGCTAAAACTACATTTATAACTCCTTGGGGAGCTTATTGTTATGTTGTCATGCCATTTGATCTTAAGAATGCTGGTACTATGTACCAATGAGTAATGACCTACATATTCCATGATCTTAATCATAAGATTATGGAATCCTACATGGATGACCTGCTGGCCAAGGCCAAGAAGCACTGTGATCACCCAGAGGTGCTTCGTATCATTCTCTCATGATTGATTGAGTATGGAGTCACATTGAATCCAGAGAAATGTGTATTTAGTGTAATAGGTGAAAAGCTCCTGGGCTACATTATATCTTCATGAGGAATTGATGTTGACCCAACCAAGATATGGGATGTGTTAAAAATGGTTCCGCCATCAAAAGAGTCTGGTATTAGATATTTCCTTGGGAAACTTAGTGCAATCCAAAGGTTCATCCCTGACTTGACCTTTGTCGTTCATCTAATCAACAATTTGTTAAAGAAAGATTATAACCTAGATAGGACAGAGGAATGTGATGAGGCCTTTAAGGCAGTTAAGTGATTTTTGTTATCCCCTCCCATGCTAATGCCACCAAGGTTAGATCACCCTTTGATCTTATATTCATGGGCTATAAATGTTTCTTTGGCCTGTATGTTAGCACAAGAGGACGATGAAAAATGAGAACGGGTTGTTTATTTTATCAGTTGGATGTTACTCGATTATGAGACGAGCTACATTTAGGTAAAAAAGGAATGCCTTGTCATAGTTTTTGCAACCAAACACTTAATACATTACATGTTGAATCAGGAGACAAGGTTCATCATCAAGACAGACCACTTATGGAAATTCCTCATGCAAGGATCCTTGTCTAAAAAGGTTTGGCACTTCATTACATTAATGGGTGAGTTTGAGCTAACGTTTGTAAATCAAAAATCAGTTAATGGTCAAATCATTATAGATTGGTTGGATGATAATCCATTATACATGGGTGATTTGGTAGATTTGGAGTTTCCCGATGAGTGCTTATACTTCGTTGAAACCAAGCCCCCTATCTCTTTATGTCCTTAGTACACCGACATCATCAATTTCATCATGGACCACACATACCTAGAAGGGGCAACGTCACAACAAAGAAGGTGGTTATGCATAATTTCCGCCAAGTACATTATCCTGGAACAAGTGATTTATCACAGAGCTTTTGATGGGATGCTATTGAGATGTGTTGATTCTGAAGAGTCTGAAAATATTCTTTATAAGTCACATAGTGGGGTATGTGGTGGTCACTTTGGTAGCCAAACTACTTCCCAAAAGATACATCAAATGGGATATTTCTGGCCCACCCTTGAACAAGATGTGGTAGAGTTTATGTGTAGATGCCACAAGTGTCAAGATTTTTCCCATGAAATCCATATACCGGTGCAAGCTTTATAACTGATCGCAACTCCATGGCTCTTCTCCACGTGGGGCCTAAATCTGATAGGGAAATTCTCTCCCTCATTAACAGATGGCCATAATTTAATAATTACAGCCATGGATTACTTTACCAAGTGGGTAGAGGCCATGCCCCTTACCACGGTCCCTAGCTCTGTAATTGCTAAGTTCATCTTGAACCAGATCATTTGTAGGTATGGGGTGCCACAGGTCATTTTTTTTATAATGGCACATCTTTCAAAAATGACAAGGTGCGTGAGTTGTGTGCAAAGTTTAAAATAATTCATCACACAGCTTCTCTCTATTACCCTCAGGCTAATGGACAAGCCGAGGCTACCAATAAGACTTTAATGTCCATTCTTCTAAAAACAGTTAAGGAGAATAAACGAGATTGGCATTTGAAGCTTTTTCTGGCCTTGTGGGCCTACTTAACATCGGTTAGAACACCAACAAGAGTGACTCCCTTTTCTTTAGTGTTTGGCGTTGAGGTAGTTCTACCACTGGAGGTCAAACTACCCAGCCTCCAAATTTCATTACATGGGATCCTAGGAGAAGAGGGTTATCGAGAAGCTTGTCTCTCCCAATTAGAAATCCTCAATGAAGTTACATTGAATGCTAAGCAATGGCATAGTGTATACGCTGAATGCATGGCTCGACAATACAATAAAAAGGTATATGAATGTGATATCTATGAAGGAGATTTGGTGTTAAGGCTCGATAGCCAAATTGACAAGAAGACTGGTGAGGGAATAAATTTCAGACCTAGGTGGATAGGTCCATATTGAGTGGTTGAAGATTATAAAAATGACACATTCAATTTGTGTACTCTAGAAGGTTAGGAGTTTAGTGAATCCGTGAACTCCCTTCACCTAAAGAGATACTACGCATGATCCATCAACATTCTCATATGTACATTATTGCATCTGTATTACATTTTCATTTGTCTGTTCATTTTGTAAATTTGTGATCAAGGGACTTATTCTTATATCAATTCCTAAAAAATTCTGAAAAACATTGACAAAACATTCAAATCATATCTCTTCAAATTTTCATGGTGTCATCAAATGTTTCCAAATCATTTATCAATCCAAACAAAACAAGACAAAGTTTTGATAGTAACCATACCAAGGCCTGCATATTGGGTTCTACTTTTGGTCTCTTCTTAGGATAGGTGTCTTTTGTTCATGGTCTATTCTAGAAGCTTCATGGTGTCACATCTATCCCATAAAAATATCTTTTGAAATAAGAACATTCTAAACATTCTTCCCAAATAACTAATTCAAATGCAAATCAACAAAAAAAAGTTATTTTACACATTTCTTTTCCTTACCAACCTTCGGTGTTGAGCCTACGTCTCTTACTAGTAACATAGGGTTGGGAAAGGAAGGAAATTCCCTTACTCGCCTATGCTTTGTCCACGGTGATGAGCCTGTGCTTCCTACTGGTAGCAAGGGGTAAGGTGTAGGGGGTGTCTTTGAAAAACGTGAAAGTCATAAACAATTAAATCAATTACTATGAAATCTTAAGTCAAAACAAAGTGAATTAGATGTTCAAAATTCCAAGAAGAATTCAAAACCTTAAAACCATATTTTGTTAACCAAGTGGCCATCTATGGATCCAAGTCTAGATAAACTGTAGAGCAATTCACATTCTAAACTATGAGGTAGCATTAGTGGGGTAAGGTTGTAGCATCCCAATTTAGCTCTGTCAAACCTTTTTCTTCGTCTCACCGTTACCATTCAATAAATTTCAGGGCTTGTTCCCTTTCTAACTCTCGGTTTTGAGCCCTTGCATCTTACTAGTTGTGTGGGGTTAGGAGTGGAGCAAACATATATATTCATCATGTCATCACTTTTTTTCTAGAAAAATATGAAGTACCGAAGATTACAAAAGAAACTAAAATTAAGATCACATTGTGTTTGCATCATCATATATCATCATCATAAAATACAAAAAGAAATCATTCTGTTTTCATTTCATATCTACCGCATACATTTTGAAAAGCATAAAAAATTAGAAATATTAAACATCTAAGAGTACACACGTGAATCAAATCATCAATGTAAGACAACTCTATGCAAGGAATAACCAAGCCAAAAAGAGATATATGTACATATCATGGTGTGTCCTAGTTTTTTACAATTCCATCGCACACTAGGTACAGTCAAAATGCTTGCAATGAGCACGAAATACCAAAACATCACATATGCCTCACAAAATAGAGACTAAGCAATAAAAGCACTATGCCTATCCACCCCTTTGAGGCCCCTTATGACTACTCTAGTTATGAATTTCTTAGGATTTATTCTCAAAAGTATTCAAAAAGAAAAGGGGCAAGGCTAACGCAAATCCATTCCAATTCAACCATTCTTAAAAATGAAAAAAATGGTCACTGTGGGCTCAGAGCTCAAAAATTACCAAGTCAGTATGCACAAATGAATTTGAAAATAAGTTTGTTTAGATATATATATGTTGTTATAACTTCATTTTGAGTGTATGTGTTCACAAGGATGGAGTGTTAGCGGAGGTATATTTCTATATCCCCTCATAGATGGTAAGTCCTCTTGTCGTTTTAATTTAGTGTTTATTTTTCAATATTTTATCTATATGAACTTGAGTATTCTTTTCTCTTGCAGGTAAAGGGAGTTTGGACGGTGAGATTTTGACACACGGGCATGTAAGGTATATCTTATAACTCCTCATTTTGGTAATGCCATACTCGAACTCTACATTTTACGCCTATTCATGGCTAAGACGCTTCTCCGAGGGGGCAATATGTATGCACCAAAAACTGCACATGCTATATTTTTGGAAAACGGTTACAAAAGTCCCCAATGATGATTCAAAATCCTTTTGAGAAGGTGTTTCAGCCCCAAAGCCCACTTGTAGTATATATTTGTAGCCTAAATAGCCTTATATAGCTTTTCCTTGCATTTTTCCAGTTTTCCCCTTCATTCTATGCTTGCTTTGGCCTTAAGTGTAAAAACTACTACCCTGCCTGGGCGGTGGTCCTGATCAATTTTTCTAGAATCTTCACGTGAGAAATTACATGCGATGATTCACTTAATTTTATCTTTTGAACGCATTTGTGAGTTGAATTTGCTAAAAATAGCTTCGTTTGCTTGGTTCTCCTAGTTCCTTCTATTTTAAATAGATTTAATGAGTGGAACTACCTCTTCAATTCCTTGTGCATGAAGTAACCTTCTAGCCTCCATTCCTATATATTCCATGCTTGTATTCAAGCCAAGGGCCTAAAAATTTTGTGTATCTTGCATTGTTGTGCTGCAATAATCTTGCTAGGAATTGCATAGCCAAGTTCAGATCTCTTGCGTTGTCTTTCTTCTACCTGCATTACACCCAAATTTCTTCCAAGCTGTCATTGCTCAAGTGCCATCCTCTTATTAACATTCTTTTCATTCCCATCCTTAGAATCACATGAACACTCAAAGGAAGAAAGGAAAGAACTGAGGGGACATATACTCATACTTTCGGATTTTCCAAAGCTCTTGCTCTTCCAGGTTGGAGTTGTGTATTTGTTTTCTTTGTTTTGTCAAATTGCATATCAAATAGAGTAGAGAAACAATTCATTTCAATTAATCAGATAGTTACAATTAGACCAAGTCAATAGGAAGTTTTCTCTTCAATATTGCTAGGGAAATAGTCGGTGAATGATAGCTCTGTTAGAGTCATTATTTATTCTTCACTTTTGAGGTAGAGTTGGAGAGATTTTATTTGAATTAGAGTAGATCTTAGCTTTAGATTCACACATCTACACAGATAGCTAGCTACATCTGGCCAGCTATTTGTTTTTCTTTATATTATTTGTTAGATTAGATGCATTGTCTGAAAATTTAGAAAAGCACAAAAATATTTATTTCCATAGATTAGATTGTTTATTGTTTTGTTCTTATATATTGAGAAAACACCAAAAATATAGTTTATATTTCATTTGATAGATAGTTTATTCACTGAAAATGAATAAAATTCACTTTGTATGACCATCAATGGTCCACAACAGGAAAATACCTACGGTTGTGATCCTTTAGTCCCACAACCCATCGGGCCAGAGTTAGTAACTAAAATTGACATAAGTATGTGCTTAACAACCTTACGCACACCCGCCACATACACAGAGAAAATAAGACAGTTAGAGACTTTAAACATAGCTTCTAACAAGGCCTAAAACCTTTGGACTACTCCTGGGAATAAGATTTGACTGCATGTATGACCATTCTAAGGCCTCAGCCACAACGAGTCTTTGGTTGTGACCCAAAGGTCTCACAACCCAACGGACCTACTAGTCAGTTATATATCAACACTAGTCTACGTAGGTAGGTATTCATATCCTCACCATTTCCACTTTATATCATGACACAACTTTCATTGTTAAACATAGAAGCCAATCAGGCTAAGACTTTATAGACAAGACCAGAGAATCACCCTTAGTTCCTGCAGCTCCGCTACATCTCTTGTCTCAATTTCCATGACCTTGTTTGGAAACCCATACGAGGCACTTGCAGGCTAGTTTCCACATATTCCACAACCCACCAATAGAATCTCGGCTGAGCTAGACATCGATTGGAGTCTCCGAGTAGCTATCATATCAGACCACTCCATTACACCCCTTCAGGTTAGGAGACCATTCTTTACCTTAGATTCACAGATTCTGTTATTGTGTGTCAAAGACATAAGGTTGCCCAATTAGCTTGGTCATCGCCATCACTTTCACTCCCATTTAAAATTCCACACCGGCTGTCTCGGCACAACCTTGGGAGGTCAGGTGCGAAGAAGGTCACCTGTTGATTTTTTATTGTACAGCTACCACACTGACATATTTGACTTGGGGTTCCAGGGAATGATAAAACATGAAAATTTCAGCATAGGGGTATAGGTGTCATTCTAAAATATTGTTGATTTCCCCGTTGCAAATTTGCATGACAATAGTTGGCTCTAGCTTGGGGCCATGACATGGACTGATCATAGTGAAGACATGACATGGGAATATAGAATCTCAATTTTAGACCATATAATTCATCGACTAGTGCCTTATCCATTGATCTTTGCGGAGTCATGTACAACCTATAACAAGAGAGAAAGAGAGTGAAGAAGGAAACACACACGCACATGAAAAGGATGAAAAAAAAACACATGACATACAACAAGAAGGGAAAAACACGCAATAGAAAGGGAAACAAACCTAATAATCACCTATGGTACAAGGGGAGGGACAACTTGCTTTCACTGAAGCACTTTTCATTTCTCAAAAGTTACCCTTGAATGGAAAACACTGAGTGATGATGTTATGCGAAACCATTGACTAGTTCCAGAAAGCAACCTCCCCTCATCAATTTTTTATGGAAGCCAGGTGCTTCCATGATTTTCCTTTTACTTTGTAGGAGTGAGTCCATGTGATCTTTTTAATGCTCAAGTCTTCACTTGGAAATTCCACTACCTTCATGTTCTTTGAAATCAGTTTCATAGTGCCAGTTTCCTTCCATGTTTATCCATATATTTGATTCTCCATCAAGGGTGCTATTACTAACCCAGAGCTGATTTTTGTTCTAATTACTTTGATATTCAGAGTTACTTTCTTTCCAGGGTCTATGCTCATTGACATCTTCTCCATGAGAAACATTTGATTCATCCTTTATCTCTACTCCATTATGAGACGTTTGATTATTGATGGGAGGATTGGAGGAAAACTCATACGTATCTTATATATCTATGGCACAAGTAAGAGATCAAGAATAAGCTCAGGGTCTTTCGAAACTTCTACTGTTTCTAATATTTCTTACACTGAGTTATGCTTCGTCGTTTCCAGCAGCTCATCTTTATACGCCTTTGAAGAATGCAACTCAAGGAAAATATCTAGAGGAATTACCTCATCATCTTGGAAATTGTTGTGCTCTACCGATCCTTCATAAAAAATAGATTCATCTTCAAAGGCCTCGAAACTTCTTGCTTTAGTTTTTTCAACATGGAAATATTCTTCCTCTTCAAATGGGAAATTAAATACCTCAATTTCATCATTGTATCCACCAACCATTGGCTCAAGAGGGAGATTAAATTTCTCTTCTATATTTATTTCACCATAGCCTATCCTGACACTGGTCGAGGTTTCCAAGTCATCTTTATGTTTGTCTTCCAGATTCATGGCTTGCATCAAAAATTCAAGATTGGTCTCAGGGTCTTTTGTTTCTTTCGCAGCTCTTAGTAGTTCTTGTATAGATGGTTCTTCCCCACTATTTGAGGGTTCATTAGAGACTAGCTTGGTCTCTTCCTGGGTGACATGATCAAGGGAGTCATCATCTTCGAATGGGAAAGACAAAATTTCTTCATCACAGACAAACACATAAGATAATTTTTCTATTTGAAAATCGTCAAGAACCATTTCCTCTTCCTCATGGTCTACATCATCTGGCAATTCAGGGTCTCCCTCTTGTAACTTGAATCTCCTCAATACTTATTCAAATTCCAAATCTCTCTGGGAAGGAATGTCTGGACCTATCAAGATGGGGATATCCTCCTCCTCAGTTTCCACAAAGTGATTCATCTTCCTACTACCTTGGTATAAATTGTTAGCTTCTAGGCTTCCAGAATTTCATATCGTGTACCTCATCTTATTTTCGGGAAGTAATTTTTACATGTCTCCCTTCACTTGTATGGTTTCAAAAGACCAATTCATCTGAATTTTACCTCCCAATTCTCGGCAGAAATTTCTACTCAGCAACATTCTGAATGAGGTCAGGACTTCTACTACCAAAATCATCGCAAAAAATTTCTTTTCTAGAAATCTGGCAAGAGCCACTTATGCATCTTTGACCTTACCTACAAGTGGGACCTCTCTTGACTCCAAAGAGTAACGAGAGCCACTGGGTGGAATCATGGTAAGTTTGAGAGCTTTAGCAACCTTCAAAGGCATCATGTTATCTGAGGCACCAAAATCTATTATGCAATTGTTTAGTACATATTCTCTAGCAAGCAGGTAGATGTAGAAAGGTTCAACTTTATCATTCTTTGATGCGCTCAGAGAAAGCATGTTCTATAAGGGAGGTGTCGGTGGGTTTGGTAGTACTCCTTTAGGACAATGAGCTACATCATTGGGTGTTAGACTACCATTTCTGATGTATCAGACAAATCTCTCAAATTGTTTAAGATGAGTCCTCAAATATTCAGTTTCAGTAAATTTGGACATTGGCTTTATTTGCATATTCTATGAAATCAAAAGGATTAGATGTAGAAAAGGGGGGTGAAGGGACTGATTTTGGAGTATGGACAAGCTTAGGAGTAGGATTTGATGTTTGAGGTATTGATGATATTTTTAAAGTCTCGCTAGGAGCTTTCAAGGTATTAGATTTTGCAGGAGCAGATTTGGATTTAGAATTGGGAGAGGCATCAAAAGACTTACTTGGAAAAGTGGGAGCCTTTTTACTTGTTACAGGATCATGCTTCAACAATGCTGACTCCATAGAAGATGGAAGTGAAGGTCCTCAACTGATTTTTTTTTTTGTGGAGTTGCCATAAGAAGATCATCAACCTTCTTTTTCTTAGTAGTGATGGAGGAAGATGCTCTTTTCTCATACTAATAATTAGTGAATACCGCACATGAGAAATTAGGTGTATCTTCTTCATCTCCTTTTTCACCTCCATAATACTCACAGAATCTTATTTGTGTATCATTCTCAAGCTCATCAACTTCTATGAGGTCATCACCTTCACTTTCTTGTTGAAAATATTCTTCACTTTCTTGAAATCTGCAATTTACGTTCATGGGTAGGGCCTCCAAGGTGATCCTTTGGGGTGCTCCTGCAATCTAATTTATGTTGCTTCTTTGAGAATATACTTGTTAAAATAATTCTCTCTTCAAATATGCCATCTCATTCGCCAACTTTTGTAGGGATGGATTGGTTATCTCATCTTCAGGATGTTAGGTCTTTCCCTTTGATGGATTCTTGATCTTTATAGAGAGGGTGATATTATCATCAAATTCAATAGCCATACTTTGTGCTTCTACAATGTTCCTTGGTTGGGATCTTTGCATAAAAAATCCTACTTCTCATGATTGAGCATTGAGGAAGAATCTCTTCACATTATTTTTAGATGGTGAATCCTCTTCAGGTATCCTGTGAAGCAACCATTCAAAACGAGTCATGAAGTATCTAATGGTTTCATTTTCTCCTTTCTTCATTTGAGCCAACTATACTAGGAGGTCTTGACAGTCTTCAATTGATTTAAATATCTCTATGAATGAATACTTAATGTCATTCCAACCCATGATGGACCAGGAAGGTAGGAGGTAAAACCATTCTGCTAGTTTTTCTTAGAGGGACTCTATGATCAGTCTCACAATGATGTCTTCATGTTGGACACCAAGAATTCCGCATGATGTTGTGAAAGTAGTGATGTGTTCTTTAAGATGTTGTGCATTGTCTCCTTTGAAATTTGGAAATTTCTTATGGGAACCCGTTGGTAGATCGTGAAGAGGAGGTTCAAGAGCAAGTAGGCATGTATTACTTCCCCACAGAACAATGGGTTGAGGTCTTTCTTCTTCATCTTCCATTTTCGTTTCTTCTTCTGCTTCATCTCTTGATTCTATAAATTATTCTTCATATTTTTCTTCTTTTGGGAACTCAATTCTCAAGGTTGATTGAAAAATGAAACAATTTAAAGGGGGGTATCAACAGGAGTCTTGACAGGATTTCCTAGTGAACTGTTTGAAGACTTGGATGGAGAGGAGGATTGAGATAAGAAGTATGGATTATATCTAATTCATTCTTGCTGATTTTTCAAAGTCTCGAAATTGGAATAAACAACACCTCTTGACTTTCTCAACCTGGTGTATCTTCCTTCAGCCATCTTTTGGAAACCTTTTCAGTGGGAACACGAAATGACAGTGTGGAATGTGAAAATTCACGTCAAGAAATCAGCAGTGTATCTTTCGAAAATGGACTTTCATGAACTCCTTTCATTATTTTTTCAATATTTGATTTTTTTTTGAATTTTTAGACCTTGCGATCGTATATTGGGTGCAGATGCTTCTAAATCTACCCCACGGTGGGCGCTAAAAACTGTTGGCGAGAAAATTTGTTGGGTGGAAAAACTTGTGGATTTCTTGCCAATGGTTTGGGAATCAAAGTCCCTCTACTTAATCAGTGTAGCTATCGTATATGCATGCACAAGAAAATGTGGATTTCTATGGTGGCCTTTCGATCGGGGATCCAACAAGGGAACTCCACTGACCCTACGAAAAAGCTAGCAATCTCTTGTTAGGGAAGAATTTTTTTAAAGAGTGGGAAAGGGGAGTGAGAAAAGAGGTAGGAGAACTAATGTTATAGGTAGAAAATTAGATTCTTGCACACGCACTAGTTAGAAACTTCAACACATGCATTTATGGGAAGAAACAACCCTGCAAATGGCAATAAGACGAGATAGAGATTCACTGATCACTCATAGTTTCTAAGAATATCCTCAGTCAAGGAAAGGCTACAAAATAATTCTTATTTTGATTGATGCTTAAATCAAAAGTTTGTAGATAGTGTGGGAATAGAAGAAATTTGAGCGTGGGGGGAAAGTTGAAGAAAATGGATATCTCCT
Organism: Taxus chinensis; assembly: GCA_019776745.2. NCBI lineage: Eukaryota > Viridiplantae > Streptophyta > Pinopsida > Cupressales > Taxaceae > Taxus > Taxus chinensis. Next base: position 219,130,261 of record CM034152.1, on the reverse strand, counting down.
TTTCTTTCTCTAGGTACATTTCACTCTTGAGTTTACAAGATCGATCGCTAACCCCTTTGAAATGGGAATGGCGTTACAATTTATAGAGTATAATATGACTCTTCATTTACTCCCACAATGCCTTTTCATATGTTCTTGCACAACTTAAAACTTTTCAACTTCCTAGGAAACTTTTAAGTCCCTTTTAATAACATAAAGGTGACTTATTACATTGTGAACATTATGACTTATGAAAACAGTGCAGAATCCTAACGCTGAAATTAAGAATATTGGAAAGTGAGATAAAGTTGGGAGGGAAGAGGAGAGAGAAAGAAAGAGAGAGAGAGAGAAGCAAGAGGAGATGTCATTGTCCGATGAAGTTTTTTGATCCTCCGTTGATGGAAAGCTGCCAAATATAGTGAAACTCTAAAACTTCAAACTCCCTTACACAATATGAATCTCATTCAAATCAGCTCATGAATTCTTGCCAAGTTGAGTGAAATATTCCCCTGATGACCACAATTCCCAGCCTGTGTATGATATACTATTTTTAGTGAGAGGATGATTTTTGCCTCTTCTTGACCATCGTGATGTGATGAACTCCCTCATTTGATCCTGCACACCCTACCCCTTGCCTCAACCCGCTTCTTTAGGGTGACCTACTATTTTTAGTAAGCACCCATATAAGGGACTTACTATTTTTAGTAAGTTTTTCATTTTCACTATTCTCTTCTCTAAACACTCATTATGGCTTCCTCGTAGGTCTTCAATGCTCGTTTCCTTTTTCTTAGCTTCTTTTGATGATGAATTTCCAGACATAGCAAGTTTATATAGGAAAAATTACTATTTGTAGAAAGTGTGTTTCCAGTGCTCAATTTGTGACAATGAAACATAATTTTTTGGACTCGTCTTGTTGTTATGATCACACCCTCTGAATTGCACAAAGTTTTGCCTGACTAGAATGATTGGAAATAAATTTTAAAATTTTGCCCTACCAGTGACATCGGGCATAGAGCTACCATGGTAGCCATTAATGGAGCTTGAAATTTGTAGGTCTAAGTTTTTGTTTCGATTTGAGATGAAATTAAATCCATTGCGATATGTTTTTCATTTGGAGCTCATGTGCAAGTTTTTAGCTCACTCCTATTGCCAGAATCGATGGGAAATCCGACGAATGTGAGCTGGTGCACAAAGTAGGATTTTTGTTGGAGAAAGTGATTCAAAGCACAATTTGACCTCTTGTTTGTTGCATCTTGATCACCTTGAAAAATAAGGAATTATTACAAAAGAAGGCACCTCGAACTAGCTTGTATCTTGTGAGATATGAATATTTCTCAATCGGGTGACCTTCACGGTTATCCTGGTTGAAAAATCTCCATTTTTCTCTTTATTCTTCATCATTTCACTCCATTTTTCTCTAAGAACTAAATATTTCTATTCATTCATGGCGTGAAGAGTATGGGTGATCATTATCGAGCTGGTTCAGATCAGCAATGGAAAACCAGGTTTTTTATACAAGCAAAAACATGGCCATAGGCATGGTGAGGAGCTGTTGAAGGAGGAATGAGGGGGAAGAAAAAAACTAAGTGTTAGATTTATAATTTTCAAATAAATGCACCTGGAGGGGTATGGGCACATAATTTTTGTGTCCTTGATGTCCCTGAACTTAGGGATGTGAGGGACATCAAATTCCATGGTGGTCAAGGTGATGCCAGGTGTCCTCGATTCTACGACAGGGGATTTGCCTAAAAAATACACTTGGGGACTGAAAGTCCGGTCACGTGGGTGTCCAAAAGACTCCTCATAGGGGGTTGGGCATCCTTTTTCCATGTTTTATTTCCCTCAACTAAGGAACATAAGGGACATCAGCTTTCCATAATGGTCTTAGGGCTAACACGTGGTGTTTGATCCGATGACAAGGAATGAATACTCCAAAAATGCACCTGGGGGTTGAAAGTCGGTCACATGGATGTCCAAAAGGATCCCCATAGGGGGATTGGAGACATGTTTTTAAAGGTCTTATGTCCCATCACCTTAGGGAAATAAGGTACATCAGTTTCCACGGGTGTCCTGGAGATGACACGTGGCGCTTGATCCTGAACGGCAAGGAATGGATGCTCCAAAAAATGCACCCGGGGGCTAAACTATCAAGTCTCGGAGGTCGCACGAGGATCCAAGAGGTCACATGGGGGCTGAGAGGGATTCAAGTGGGGCTAGGTACAACTTTTACAACCTTGATTTCCCTTGACCTTGAGGGACGTTAAGGACACAAAATCCCACCAGGCTCCTAGAGTTGACATGTGTCCTCCCACAATTTGGCTAAGTCATGAACTTGTGACAGTGATAACTTGAGCTCCCAATGGAATGTTTTGGAAAATTGTTATATGATCCTGACTGGAAATGGAATTTTGGATCCAATGGTGGGGGTCACATGTCTTGATTGAGCCATATGATCCCTAAAAATTAGAGTTTTGATTTGAGACTCTACTTATGGCCGTGAGAAATAACTACCTACCAATCCTAATGCACCAAAGGTGTTGTGGAAAATATTATTTCACAATCATTTAGGTCTTGGGAATTATATTTCATTTGATTTTTTATTTTACTTCTAACTCCATCGGGAGCTAACGGAAATCTTCTTCTAGAGCCCAACATTTGTTTTAGGCTTGTGAACTGCCTAGGCTTTTGCACCATGTTTTCACTTAGACTACCCCAAGTCTTTCAAAACTTCCCCAAAAATTCCAAAATAATTTCCATGATGTTATAAGGTATTCAATTCACCTCCATGTTGAATTTGGCCTTATGTTCTACTCCAAGGGGGTTGATCCAGTCCTGGGAAGGCCAATGATATCCCTTCCTACAACTGCCTGTAGATAACATCTTTTCAGAACTCCCTAAAATCACCTAGGGGAAATGAATAGAATTTCATAAATCACCTAGGGGAAAAATTTGACATCAAATAGGGGGTTACCACACTAACAAATTTGAATTAGGGTGACTGGGAATTATAAAACATGAAAATTTCGGCACAGGAGTATAGTTGTCGTGTTCAGAAATTATCAATTTCCTTGTTGCACATTTTCACAACAACAATATCAAAACTTTTTTTTTGGGTGACGTTGTTTGTTTAAATTCTTTGAGATCTATGGAGATAGATACTTTAGGCTTATCTCACGAATTTGATAACTCTAGAGGTGGAGGTATGGCTACAAAATTTTTGGCTTTCGTAGGTTCAAATGGAACCATATAGTGGACAAGTGGTTATGTGTATAATGTCAAGTTTATGGGAAGATATTTTGGACATGGGATCTTTAGATTTAGAAAATTAAGATAATGATGTTATGTGTGGTTCAGAAGAAAGGAAACCCAGATTACCAAGATTTTGAGTGATTAGATGAAAGGTCTTACAATATTCGATAGAATGACTTCGTGTCCTATGATAATGACAAGAGATGTTGAATTCATACTAAGCGGGTTTCCATCCTCATGGGTCTGATGGTTTGGGAGGTGGTAGTATTATAAGTGACTTTTGAAGGAGGTCATCTAAAATAGTTACATAAATCCGCCTAGGTGTAGATGCGGATGGTAATGAAGTCTTGGGTATCTTATGCTCTAGTGGAAGTAAGACATCGATTGCTGGTTGTCAGATTGTCTATCACTGAGGAGTTTTCGATAGTTTGATGGATGAAGTACAAGGACCTAATGTGGAGGCTTGGTAGGTAGGAATTGGTCTTGACATGACAAGGTGATTACTAGGAGTGGAAATGACCTTTCTAGAAGGAGGTGGAAGAAAGGGACGAGGGCCATGAAAATAGTATGATTCATAGAAAGTATAGTAAGGAATTTTAAAAAATTTAACAACACCTTGTTTATGGGGTCCCTTTGTGGTTGTGGATGAGCTAGGTGTGGATGTAGAGGTAGATATTGGTGAAGGGGAGTTTGGATGATAGTATTTGTATATTTTGTAGATTTTGGATTGGTCGGTGTAGAGATAATATTTTTGTAGATGGTAGGGGAATATGGTTCGTGGTTACCTTAGGTAGAGGTGTTTATGTCATAAATGTTTCAAGAGATATCATAGTTATATCTACAAATTGAGGTGTAGACATAGGTGTGGTCATGTTAGAAGATCTGATTGATGTGGAAGCAGACTTAGTAATAACAGGTGACAAGGAAGGAAGAATGGTTTCAGTATCATTTTTAATGGATGAGGACTTGGTGGACATTGGTATAGGTCTGGTAGACATTTATTGTGGTTATGTAATTGTGGATTTAGATTCATTAGGGTTTCATGAGAAATTGGGAATGGGTAGTATTTTAGTGATGGTGAGCATGAACGAAATTTGATTGTGGTTGATCTATAGGTGGGGGATGATTAGGAAAGGGTTATTTGAATATGTCAAGATTTTGATTTTGGGGTGCATTTGGATTGTTTAAGTGGAGCTCACCTCTGTCAATCAAATCTTGAAGGGCATTACGGAACGTGTGGCACATTTTGATATCATGTCCCTTAACCATATGGTATTTATAATAATCATTATATTAATACCAATAGGGTTTGGATATGGATGTATCAATAGGTCGGATAGGTAAGAGAGATATCATGTTCACATAGACCAACTTGTGAAAAATTACACTATAATTTTCTCCTATGGGTGTATAATTACGTTGTTCATGGGAACTCTTAGAAGTGGGATTTTCCCTAGAAGTAGATTTAACTACTACGAAATTAGTAGCTAATTTGGAATTTTTCAAGATTTGAAGATGACTTAGATAGGAATCCGTTCTACGGTTTCTTAGAACGAAGTTTAACAACTGTATTCTAGAGCTCGCAATTCCAACTTACTGACCATGGTAAAAGCTTCATAAAATGTCTGGAAAGATTGGACTTGTAGTGTTGTTGAAATATGTTTGGCACATGAACGACAGAAAATTTCAATCAGTTCAGTTTGTAGTAATGAGAAGGATAATTTATTAGTTATATCTCTCCAGTGACCAAAAAATTCGATAATAGACTCATCCTCAACTTGTTTGATGGCGTATGAGTAATTAATAGTGATTTTATGGGCTATGTTTATGGAGAAGTGTTTTAGGAAAATTTGTGTGAGTTTTGGAAATGAGAAAAGGGAAAATTGAGGAATGCTATTATACCAATCCAAGGCAGGACCGGCAAGGTACATGGGGAAATTCCTCAACATGAGATCTTATTCATGGGCTATTAGATAACATGTGTGACTGAAAGAACATATGTGTTGTTAGGGATATTCCTTGTTGTATTGATAAAATTTGGATGTTCCGAATGGGGTGGATATGCTTTATATGGCCTTGAGGGGTGAATGGGCTCATTTGCAAATTTGGTCATAAGAGAGAAAATTATTGGGTCATGATGAGGCAACTTTAAGATTAGATATATGGTTCATCATGGCTTTAAGAGGATTGAGTTGTGATGGTTGGTGCAAAGATGAGCCAGGTTGAAATGAGAATTGGCTAGGTTGTGTGTGTGTTTCATACTACCGAGGGATGTTTTACTAGTAAGGAATATTTTTCTATGGAATGTTCTACTAATAGGGAATGTTTTGTTAAGGAATGTTAGTTGGGATATTTTGTTGATAGGGAATGTTTTTCTGAGACAAAATGTTTTGTTGAGGGATATTTGTTTAAGGAATGTATTGTTGAGGGATGTTTTGTTGAGGTATATTTTTTTGATATGCGATGTTTTATTGAGATAGAAATCTTTATTGCGGAATGTTTTGTTGTAGAATTTTATAGGTAGGTTGAGACACTAATGGTTGTGATGATTGAATATACTAATAAGGATGTGGGATAGATATAGTGATGAGAGGTTGTGAATCAAGTGGTGGTTATTGGAAGTATATTACAGAGGTAGCAGAAGATGGTGCTTCTTGTGGGATATTTTGAATAGAAATAGATTTTGGCATGGAAATTAATTTCTGTGATGGTTGTGGTATATGTTTTGCAATAACAGGTACAAGGGATTGGACTGAAATAGGATGAGGGGTGTAAATGACACTGGTATTGATTAAGGAAATAGATGCAGGAATAGAAATTATGATGTATTTCATGGGATTACTGACTGGTTGAGAGTATGGTTACTGAGATACATCGACAGAAACAGAAATAGAACTTGCTAGTGGTGCTTGGACAACTGAAGATGTTAGAGTGGTAGATGAGGAAACACTAGTATTACTTAAGGGAGGTGTGGAACTAATGGAAGGCTTGGGTGAATATATGGGTATTTGAGTAGATGTTTCTTGAGAAGAGATCATATGGAGACTAAGAACATGAATGGAAGACACAACACCAGATGTTTCAGGTTGACTGATAAGAGTGGAAGATTCAAAATTTGATGTTTTAGATTGATTAATAGGAATGGAAGATTCCACATTTGATGTTTCATATTGACATATGGGTGGATATGAATGTATATGTTGGACAATGGGTTGTTTATTTCAATTAATAAGGTGTGCAATAACAGATGAAGGGTCAGGAATGTGTGATTCAGATACAATTGGTTGGAGTTGGACACCCCTAGCTGTAAGATAAACATTAAGAGAAACATGATTTAAACCTAAGATCTTTTCAAAAACATGGTTTCTAATATCAAATAAAGGAGTTTCAGATAATTATGATTGAGAGTTAGGAGAATATGGTTGTTTGGTTTCTTCTTTCTTCGGTCCATAAAATATTTGACTACGAAATTAGCATGAAGAATCTAAGAAATGTTGTCGCATTTCTTCATTATATTTCTCCTCTATTTCATCCCAATATCGTTGATCATTAGTAATAGGAGTAGATGTGATTGGTTGATAAAATGGGTTTTATTGTTGTAATGGTGTAGAGAATGTGGTAGACGACGGTGTAGGAAATGGTGTAAACAATGGGATATGATTTTGTAATGGTGTAGGTAATGATGTCGACATGTTTTCAGAAGTTTTATTACAAGATTGTTGTCTAGAAAAGTACCATAGTAAACGAACAAAAAATCACCTAGAAATTAAAAATAACTAAGTGGGTTGATTACAACAAACCGGAAAAGAAAGAAACATAATTTTTTTAGATTATCTTGATTTAATTAAGAAAAAGTGAAATGTGAAAAATGTCTTATGGGTCCTAGGAAAAGGAAAGCTATGGCTAGTTTCAGGTATTTTTATGGGCGGTGTCTTGATATGCCTGAAGGTACTTGAGGCTCAATGTTATATTGCTACCAACACATGATTGTTATTAGGTCCTACCCCCTCACTTCAAGGTCCTGCAGTGATAAGGGAGTCATGTGCTTTGCCAATATATTGATAGACAAGTGTTTATACTTGGCCAAAACATCAAGCTGGTTTCCCTATTGGGTAATGAAATCCCAATAGTTATCACATAGGTGGGAATAATTTAAACGTGTTTGATGTTTTAATTACTTTGGTTGTGTGTGGGGGAAAGATAAAGTGAATGCAATGAATTAACTTTCCTAGTTAAAACTATGTGAGCAAAAAGGATGTAATTGTTTGTTTTAAGAACTAAAATGAAATTTTATTTTTGACAAGAGAAAAAAATCAATTAATGCAATACTAAAAGAAAAAGAAAGTTATAGGACTCACCGTGATAAATGGTTTTTTTTGCAATTTTAATTTTTAAGCAACAAGCAATCCAAAAATTCAGCAAAGCAAAATCTCTAGAAACAACAACTTACAAAATAGGTTAACAGAAATAGGGAAGAAACAAAAAAAGCAAATATTAGAAGACTAACTATAAAGTAATCAAAAGGATTCAGAGAAATCATCGAAGATTGTGAGAATCATTGGCGATTCACCAAAATCACGATGATTACAAAATAGAAAACCAGATGTGGAAAAATATGATATTTTAGATGAATGGAAGTTTTTTTTAAGACTTTAATAGTAAATATATAGAAATAGAAATCTGCAAACCTAACCTGATTAGAAAATAGAGAAATGACCAGAAAACAGTAATTAGAAGGAAAACTACAAAGTAAAAAAAAGGTATTCAGAAAAATTATTGGCAATTTACTGAATCATTGGCGATTCACCCGATCACTAGTGATTCACTAAACCTCTAACATTTACAGAGCAGAGAACTGAAAAATAAAAACAAAGGATATTTTGATGAAATAAAACAATGAATTAAGGGAATCAGTCCCACTGGGTGTGCCAAAATGTTCAAAAATATTCCTACTGCTTCAAATTGAATTAACTAAGCAAGAAAATAGAAATATACTAACCTTAGAAGATTCAGGGTTTAGCGATACGCATAAATGTTGATTGATGATTATCGATGTTGTGCTCTATGAAAGATGTATACAAGCTCCTTTCTTACAAAAAAACTTGTGATCAAAGACACTAAACAAGATATGATTAATAAAATGGATAAACTAGATTCTCAACAAAGGCCAATTCTAGGAATCCAAAGGGCTTCCTTGAAGGATTTCAGCTTGTTGTTCAAAAAATCAAGTGGATTGAGATAAATAATAAATACATGATAACTGATATAAAAATATAATTGATATATAATGAGCTGATACAAAATAGATAGAAAGTAAATAAGAGAGGGATGAGAGATGGATTATGGCTCGAGCTCAAGCTCGAAAGGTAGGTCTTCTCCCTGTTGTGCCTTGAATGCAGCCCAAAAAATCTCAACTTCAATGAGTATGTAATCAAATTACGCGTGAGAATATTCTTCTACTGGTTGGCAGAGTTGGTGAGTGAATTCAAATATGTTGTCCAATTCTTCTAAAGGGGCATAATGGATGGCGCACAAAGTCAGATCATGTAAGATATCATGTTGCTCCTAGTAAAAGGGGTGTCAAATTATCGGAAAGGAATGAACGCTGGTAATTTCATAAGAAGTGCCACCAATTTCCATCTAATATTGATCCATGTTTATAAAAATGTCCGTAAAAAAAGGCATAATATGATAGATAAGGGAGATTTAGTGAAAGCTGATGAAAATTGTAGGAATGTAAAAATGATAGGAATCACTAGTGATTGGACCATTCGCTAACGATTCTAGTGCTTTGCAATAAACTGATAAATTCAAATATATGATGATTAAAACTTGGTTTTTCAGGATATTAAATGTTCAAATATGATGTAAAAGAGATGAATAAACAAGTAAGAGGTACTTGGAGGTTGATGTGGAGCTAAAATAAGCCTTAAACCTTGCCAAAGAATGCTATGTGATGGTTTATGAAATCTACAAATTGAGTCGTGAAGAGATGATTATATGTGATCCAAAATTACTCCATGATATTCAGTGAAGATGGATGGTAATGTTTGATGTTTATTCTACTATCCAAGTGTTGAATGATAATGCATAGGAAGTTGTGGAACCAAATAAAAAGCAAGAAATCATGAACTGAAGTTGAGGATCCTGGAGAGAGGATGGAAAACTTGCTTAAATAGTCATTTGTGATTAATTGAATCACCGTTGATTTCAGGTTGTTCAATTTTTCTTCTTAAAATGTCTAGAACATCTTGCTAAATCAAGGTATTTGGTTTAGATTTTTGAGGGGTGTATTTGTTATACTGCTAAAGGATATGTTGTGTTTGTTTTGGAGGGTGACTAAATAAAGTAGATTATACTAATTTAGGTAAGTGTGTGTGTGTGTGTGTGTAGATGATTTTGATGGGTGTATAGATGATAATGATAGGTTTGTAGATGATAATGATAGGTGTGTGGATGATAATGATAGGTGTGTTGAGATAAGGGGATTAAAGGTGCTCTTAGATGGATTTTAGGGAGTAAATAGATTTAGGTGGATTTGGGTGGTTTAGACTTTGGATAAATGTGAATAAATGGTGTGTATGATGAAATATTCAATTAATTGATTGAAAATTGGGGGTAATTAAGGGTATAAGTATGGGATGTTGATTAATTAATAAATTGGTCAAAGATGAAGGGTGTAGACTTTCAATATCTACACCACTCTCTTGATAATACTTTATAATGAATTTTTTTGTTTGTGCTTAACTTGGATTTAAGGGATCTTGCTTTGGAAAGCTTAGATCTTAAACCTAGTTTAGAGTGTTTCAAACCTATGTGGGGTTTGTTCCTTATCTCTACTACTAATTTTAGGAAAATATAAATCTTTATATAATCTTTGAATGATAATTTCTATAGGATATTTTGAAATTCCCAGGTTAGTAAATGAGTGCATTTGACTTTCTTATTCAGGTTTTTGAAGGTTTAATTTTTCATTAAGGAAAAACCATGCAATGATAGTGAACCATAAAATAAATCAAATTAAAAAAATATTTTTTGGGTGACCCTTGAAAAAAATTCCAGTTCCATACCAAACTGTGGGATGGTTTGGTCTCTTTTGGATGGTTTTTTCCACTAGGGATGTGAGGTGTTGTAAACTTTTGTGTACACAAATAATGATGACTATACTACTTTGGATTGATGTGATATTAATTACTCAAGTGAGTGATAAATGTAATGTGGAGAGTGGGTCTTGTAATGGGATAAATATATAGGTAATTAGCCTCCGAGTAGGTGCACAAGTAATGATTTAGGGATTAATCCAATGATGACATTATCGAGTGATAAATTACCAAATTAAGGTATTTATAGTTAGGTCATGTGCACTTATTTATCCCTAACACATGTTTACTTATCACAATAGGTGTATTATTAATAATTGATTTCTCCAAATATGCCATTTAATCCCTAATACACATCTTATTATAATATTAGGTGTATGAATATGGTTTGGTTGGACATCTTTGCATGAATTTACTCATAACACAACTATTTTCTTCACTAGATATATAATTAGGTTCTTTTGGTGAAGAAAATCCACTTGATCCCTATGTAGACACAAAATCACACACTTGGGTACATTTCTAGGTCATAATCACATATAGTATTATTCATATGATTCCTAAGCGAGAAAACTATTAATCGAAATCCTATGCTTATACTTCCTCCATTTTGTCTTCCACAATTTATAATGCATTATTACACAAGTGCTAGGCAACGTGGCATCAAAAAATAAATCGTAGAAAAATGCATTGATTGGCCAGGCATGGGTCAACTGGATCCAAAATGCACAGGTCCTTGTCCTTAAGTGATAGATTAGACCAAAAAGGTATCAGTGCACTTAAGGCCTGGGATGGTGTTGTGGGGCTTGAGCAGAGAACTTTATGTATGGATCCCTTAATCAAGCTGTAGCTGCTGTGGTATTAGAGAAAGAAATACGAATGGACTGCATGGGCTGGTCATGTAAAGGAATTCTAAGAGCATCAAGGCATCCATCTAGCAATCATACAAGGGACAAGGGACTACATTTTCTGCATATACTTTATAGGAGGGGAAGTTAATTATTCTAACCATACAGATATTTGCATTGCTCTATCTAGCTATCACTCGCTATCAAGTGCATCTCATACAAGAGCTTCCTAGGGCATGATTTCACACTTTTCACAAGAACTACATGGATTATGAGATGTAGTGTAGTGCTCAATCGTAAGTTCACTTTGTTGGGTGACCATCAGGGTCGTTCCAACTCCCCATTTGTATCTTTATTTGTTAGGATTTGATGGTTTTTGGGGGGTTTTAGGTTATCTTTTTGTTTGTAGGTTACAGAAAAATTTTGTGGACATGATGCGACATACATGCAACCAACAATGAAGGTTAGCGACTACCTTGCGACACAAGAAAAACTAGATTCTGAGCTCTTGCACAATCACTGGTGCCTACCAATGGTCTATAGTATCTAAGAACCCATGTCCTATTCAAGGAGCCCTAGTCCAGGATCATCCAACAGTTCAAGGATTTTTTGTGTTCAGTTGAAATAATCTTCTCCTCATGTTAATCTATTTTCTAGTCCATAACACTTTGGAATTTATTGCGAAATCAACTAAGTTTTCTATTCCCTCTTGCACCTATGGTTTTAATTTTCATTAGCTTATTGATTTTCTTAGATATATGCTCTAGCATTTATTTATCATATGTGACTCTAAAATATCTAAGGGTTTTACAATATTAAATATTTGTAAAATCATTTGGTGAACCCATCTTTTGAACACTCTTGAATTTTTCTTCCTTCTTCTTGATTCATTATCCTACTCTTCTTCCCCCATGGATGTCTCCATCTATGCCTTTTTTTAGGATTATCTTGATTGTGTCAATAAACTTAGATCTAATTTAACTAATACTTATATTCCTCCTCATACTTTTCCTAAATATGTGTATCATAAGTTTACTTCATCTCTAACTCTTAATGAAGACCACATTACTTTCACATCAGATGATTTTCCTTTTCAAGCCATGTTAGAGCATGATTCCCCCATTTACATTCATGTTTGCATCAATAATGTTTGGGTTAAATGTGACTTAGTTGATAATGGATTTGGGCTTAATATTTGTAATATCATATTTCTCCACAAACTTAGCCTCTCTGAGGCCTCTTTTTCTCCTTCATCTATTTCTACTCATGGATTTGACAATATCCCCTGGCGTGTATTAGGTCTTATCACCCTCCCCATTACTGTCAGGTCATCTAAACTACTCAGTTCATGCCCCATAATGCCTAATAATATTAATTATAATATGCTTATTGGGAGGCCTTAGATCCATTTCATGCTTGAGGTTCCTTCTGATCTTCATACATTGCTCAAATCCCTTTATCAAGGAGTTGTCTATGACATTCTAGTGGATCCATCACCTTTCACATATTACAATTCTATTGAGCATTCAGAAGACATCCCTAGATCTTTTGCATCCAATATGAAAAGTGTCGTGGTGTCGAATCTGAGTCATGATGTTCCTATAAGTACCTTTGCTTCCGTATGGCGAAGCAAGTAATTGTTGAGCCTAATGATGCACTTGGTCAAGAATGTCATTGAACTTCATCTGCATCTGGCCACTCAATAAAATAATCTTAGTTTTGGCGCTATCATCTTCCCTATACATATGTGGGAGGGTGAAAAGCATTATGCCATTATACAGTACTTATTCCCTTCCTACTCAAAAATTCATAACATGTTTGGAATGCACTCTATGCCATGTACTTGGCCTAATTTGTGACACTTTTACTACTACGTGATCCCCTTTTTCAAATTGACATAAGGGTTTAGAATCACCTCCTAGTCTTCCTATTCATAAGAAACACTATCCATCGACTGGTTAACAGGGTACCATGTACTTTGGAGAATCTGATGACGCCTAATTTAACTTAAGTTGATGCTCAAAAGTAACATTCCTACTGACCCATAAATAGAGGCAACGGTATGTTTCATTATTAAAAAAGATGAACATTCATTAAAAACAACTCGGCACTACTTCCAAATTGCAAAGGAGTAGAAGTTGCTTTGTGAGCCACTTCTACCTTAAACTTGCGTGAAAGTAAAATTTTATTCAATGAGTAGGGCGATTGATTTTTTCAGACATATTCACACAGGTTACTATGGGCATATACTTGGTCAATCATCATTTTTTAGCCATTGCATGAGTTTGAGCTTAACCGCCTTTAGCTGAAAATCCACCTGTCAGAGCATCAAAAGACGACAAAATCCATCCAAAGGTGGAACTTCTAGTTGGGGCCGAAATACAACAACTATTAGATATTGGTTTTATTTTTGCTTTGGATTATCTAGAGTGGGTGTCTAACAGGGTAAGTGCATGGGGGGACAAAAGGAGTGTAAAAAAGGGACACCTTTTTCCCTAAATCAGCAAAAGTTTAACTTCATCAAATAATTTGGCATGCCTATGCTCAAGATTTGACAAAGTGGAAAGAAAATGTACCACAGATCTCTGAATCTAGTTTCTAAACTACTAATTTTATTTTAAATGGTTTAGATTAAGAGGGTCAAATGTGGTGCACACACAAAGTATGTCTATTTTTGTGTCAAAAATATAAGAACCTATTGTGTGTGTGCCACCCCCCATTCTTTGAGTTCTATAAATTTTCTTTTAAATCTGTTTATTATTAAGTTAGCTAAGACCATGCACGAGGTCCCATGAAATTTTCATAATTTTTGGATGAATATATAATTTTTATTAATTTTCAAAGTGCACATATCCCAAAAATGAAATATTTGTGCGTGTACCACCATAACTTTGAGAAAAAAAAGTTGTTTTTTAATTTTCTTATTTTGAGTGTGTGTAGAATGGAGTTTTAAGAAAACCACTTTTTAAAAAAAAAATTGGATTAAAAAGTTATAAATTGTGCACCAAAATGTATGCATATGTTTTTGCATGAAAACAAGGCACTAGTAAAAGAAATTATGGATGAAAGCCTTAAACTAATTGGATTTTAGAAAGAATTATATTATCATTAAGGTAAAATAGAGATTGACATCTTATTAAAAATTATTTTTGAATATTATGTTTTAATGTACGAGATATTGGGGTGCACATGTGAAATCTTGATGTTTTTATGTCAAACACGGTTTTAATCACATAGAAACAATCCAAACCTTTGGTTTGGAAATCCAAGGCAAATCCAAACCTATGGATTGGGAATTTTGAACCCCAAAAAGATGAAATGTGAGCATGCTATAGCATGATCATGCTATAATGCGCTCACGTTTTAATGTGTTATGTGGTATATGTGTTTTTGGCATGCTTATATTGACTAAAATAAATGTATAAGTTTTTCTTTTACTATTATTTATATTTTATTATTTCTTATACTTTAAATTTATTTTAGTAAATATAAGATGTTAGGGTCACTCTGCACCTTATAAAACTAGTCTCACAACTCCATCTGTCATGGTTTGCAAGATAGTTTTTCACATTCTAATATAGTCAGTACATAGGTATTTTTAAGGATTTCAACATTCAATCTTTTAGGGTTTAAATTATACAATCGATATATGTTTTGTGAAATAATATAGTCATTTTTTATGTTTTATGGCCTTTTGGATTAGTTATTGACATTTTTATGATTGTTTAGGAAGATTTAGGAAAGGTTTACTCATTCAAGGGAAATCTTCTCAAGAACTATTTTTCTAGGTGCAGGGAATAAACAATCTAATGGTGAAATTGCACTTCTTAGGATGATTTTGGGAGCTCTGTATGGAGTTAGGAGGAAAATAAATAGGCACTAGAAACATATGTGAATGCTATACATGTTAGTAACATCCATTTTTCTCTAATACTTTAAGGTTTCATGAATAATTTCAATATAATGTAACTACCCATTTCGGTTCCAGACAAAAATGGCCCTAAATTTATAAGTACTAAAGATATGATCACCTCATAGTGATAGGTTAATATTTTTAAATTCTAAACCCTAAACCTTAAACATTCAACCCATAGCCATAAGCCATAATCCCTAAACCTTGAACCATGATCCATAAATGCTAAACCATAAACCTTAAACCCTAAACACTAAACATTAACACCTAAACCCTAAACCCTAATCCTTGAATAGTTCTGAGCTAATCACACACTCTCTAGGATAGTTCAAGAAATATATTAAGCATCTAAAGGTGATGTCAGAGAATATTGGAAGTGTTGGAGGATATTTTGAAAGATTTAGGAATATTTTTTAGCGCTTAAGGTTTAGGGCTTAGGGCTCAAGGTTTAGGGTTTAAGGTTTAGGGTTTATGGCTCATGGCTTAGGTTTTAGGGTTTAAGGCTTAGGGTTTAGGGTTTATTGTTTAGGGTTTATGGTTTACGGTTTAGGTTTTAGGGTTTAGGGCTTAGGGCTCAGGGTCTAGGGATCAGGGTTTATGTGTTTCAGGTTGTGGGTTTAATATTTATGATTTAGGGTTTAGGGAACTTGATTTAGGGTTTAGGGTTTAAGGATAATGGTTTAAGATTTAGGGTTTAGGGGTTAGGGTTTAGGATTTATGGTTTAAGGCTTAGGTTTTAGGGCTTAGGGTTTAGGGTTGATAGCTTAGGGTTTAAGTTTTAAGGTTTAGGGTTCATGGTTTAGGGTTTTGAGTTTAGGTTTTAGGGTTTAGGTTTTATGGTTTAGGGTTTAGGTTCTAGGGTTTATGGTTTAGTGTTTAGTGTTTATGGATTATGGCTTAGGGTTTAGGATTTAGGGTTTAGGGTTTATGGTTAAGGGTTTTAGGGTTTAGGCTTTGGGGTTCAAGGTTTAAGATTTAGAGTTTTAGGGATCATGACTTAGGGCTTAGGTGTAGGATCAGATGATACTTCTCTAGGTGCAACTCCCCTCTTGAGGATCATATTCATATTCGATGTATCACCGTCGAAAAGGGAAACTTCCATATCAAATCGGTTATTCAGTATGACATGGAAGATGAGTAAATAAAATGAAAGTTAGAGAATTAGATTTCATTAGTAATTAGTACTAAGTATCAATAAGACTAATATGAATTCTGACTACTCGACTATGAGGGCATGACAACATTAGTACCATATTTCCTATTCTCATGCCTAGAACCATCATTGAGTCTTTTTGTGTTTAATAAACATAGAAATAGGGGTATGACTAAGAACACAAAGGAGTTAACAATCACCTAGTAAATATTTCTTGTTTAGTTTTGAATGCAAGACAAGTAGCCTATGGCTTAGAGACCTTCCATTCATTGGTAATTCTTTCTATGATAAATCCATGGATGCTTTCAAAATTTCCTTAAAAAGATAGGGGTAGTCATCAAGCATAATAAATGGTATGATGTGATGTGTAAAATATATATATTCACAAGAACCTCTTCTTCCTTTAAAGTGTCTAGTTTTTCCCAGTAATGATGTCTCCTTGTATCAAAGGATTGAGGACTACTGGGGTTTATGGCAGGATTGGACATTCAGGAATCATTGAGTTTCTGAATTAGAATTTCATTACGTCCAGAGAAACATTCTCAAATATTGGAGTAATGCATCTTGGAAAAAAAAATTCAACCTTAGAAATCCTCTCAAATTTCCATTCTAGGTCATGTTCCTGGTCCTATTTCTATTTCTAGTTCTAGTCATGGTAATTGAATATGATATTTTTAGGAAAGGCATCCACACTTGAATAATTATTCCCATTTGCATTGTTAGTAATGCCAATGGAAATGGCAGTTCCTATGGAATTCAGTTGGTGGAAGTCAGGGTTGTGTCCTTGTTGGATTTTCCCCATGACATCATAGGTAGCCTTTTTGGTATTATCATAAAGAAATCCCCATGCTTGTGTGATAATTTTAAAATATCTGTCGGCTCCTAGGAACTTATTTTCAACATGATGTAATCACAAGACTAATTTTAAGAATTATTAGTAAAAAAACATTTTTAAAAATTGAATGGAATTACTTACGAAATGCATTCCTTTGCTTTGAGCTTATCTTTATAACTGCAATTTAGCTTTCCAAGATCTCCATTTTTGCCAAATTTGGGTTGAATTGACATTCTGGACCTTTGAAGGTGTGAAGAAAATGGCGAGTTCATTTCCTCCAACCTTTTTTGAAGTGAATTTAAACAAAATGAAATGTATAATTTGGAGGTGACATGTGGTAGACATTGATTGTCTCACCACTGATTTTGAGTGATGAAACTCCTAACATGAACTTTAAACACTAAACCATGAACCCTAAGCACTAAACCATAAACCATAAACTTACACCCTAAACCCTAAACCATCAACCCTTAACCTTGAGCCCAAAATCCTAAAATATAAACTTTGAACCTTAAACCTTGAGCCCTAAACATAAATGCTAAACCCTAAACCTTAAACCCTCAACCCTAAACACTAAACCCTAAACCATAATTCTAAAACTTTTAGCCCTAAACCCTGAACCTTGAGGTCTAAACCCTAAACAATCAACCCTAATCCCTAAGCCATAAACCTTAAACCCTAAACCCTAAACCCTAAACCCTAAATCTTGAACCCTAAACTTGAACCCTAAACCCTAAACCATTAACCCTTAACCATAAGCCCTAAAATATAATCCTTGAACCTTAAACCCTAAATTTTAAATCTTGAACACTAAAAATTGAGCCCTAATCCCTATACCCTAAACATTGAGCCTAGCGTATTGATCCCTAAACCCTAAACCCTAAACGGGTAACCCCGAACATCAAACCCTCAACCCTAAACCCTAAACCCTTATCCCTAAATCCTTATCCCTAAACACCAAACCCTAAACTTTAAACCCTAAACACTAAACCATAAACCCCAAACCTTATTTACCATAAACCCCAAACCCTAAACCTTAAACCATAAACCATAAAACATAAACGCTAAACCCTAAACCATGATCCCTAAGATCTGAACCCTAAACCCTAAACCCTAAACCCTAAACCCTAAACCCTAAACCCTAAACCATAAATACTAAACCCTAAACCCTAAAACCTAAACCCTAAACCCTAAATCCTAGACCCTAAACCCTAAACCCTAAACATTTAGTCTTTAACACTAAGCCCTAAACCGTAAACCAAAAACCATGAACCCTAAGGACTAAACCCTAAAGCCTAAGCCCTAAGCCCTAAATGTTAAACCCTGAACCCTAAACCATGAGCCCTAAATGCTAAACCCTAAACCCTAAATTGAGAATAACAAGTTCAGTGGTATTTTTGGGTCTGCCATATTAGGATACTGAGTAAATTTTATCATTTTTTACACTCTTTTGAATAATTCATTCAGTTGCAAGCTATCAAGAAGGAAGATTTCATTCGAATAACATAGCATGATATGTCTAGTGTTTTTGTAAGCATGAAATTTGAGAGGATTTCTGAGGTTCAATTTTATTTTTCAAGATGCATTACTCCCATGTTTGAAAATGTTTCTCTAGATACAATGACTTTCTGATTCAAACACTTAATGATTCCTAAATGTCCAATCTTGCCACAAAGCTCAGTAGTCCTCGATCCTTAGATACATGGAGACATCATTACTTAGAAAAATTAGGAACTTTTAAGTAAGAAGAGGTTCTTGTGAATATATAGTTTTGATACATCTAAAACTCCTAAAAATGTTAATAACCAATCAAAACGGCCTCTAAAAGCTTGAAGGCTGAATGCTGAAATCCTAAAAAATACCTATGTACTGACCAGATTAGAATTTGAAAAACTATCTTCTAAACCGTGACAGATGGAGCTCTGACACTAGTTCCATAAAGTGTGGAGTGACCCTAAGATTTTATATTTACTCAAATTAATTTAAAGTATAAGAAATAATAAAATATAAATAATAATAGAAGAAAAACTTATACTTAAACACATTGAAATGTGAATGCATTATAACGCACTCGCGTTATACCTCCCTAATTTTTCTATGTAGCATTATAACATGTCTAAGCCATAGCACGACCACGTTATGGCCAAAAAAACATATTTTTGACTACTTTTTTGCCCCCCATCTGTAACGCCCCACCTCGGGACACAAGAAAACCATACCAAAATGCAACTAAAATTTTAGGTAATTTTTTTTTAAAGGTATACGGTTACTACTAATGTTTGTTTAATTTGTTTCCTGACTAATATTTAATTTTATTATAAATTTGACTTACCCAAAACTTAAATAAAAAATATTCCATTAATTGACTTAATTATTTATTCTTCTTAAGTTAACTAAAGTCATGAAATAATAGTCTACAACCCCCTTGATAATAATTAATTAGTCTCCCTTTTTAATTTATTTTCCCACACACTAAACTTTATTTCCCATTTATATTTAAAAATACCAATGGCTTAATGTGTGTACACGTTGAATATGGGATCCCTAGGATCAGATCAAATCTTGACCCTTGGTTTTGAAAAATAAACCCTAAAGTTTGCCTAATCCTCTCTTGTTATTTTCTTCTCTTTCTTTTCATTCTATTCTCATTTTGTTTTCCTTCTCATTTTGATATGCAGGTTATGGA
The DNA here is from genome assembly GCA_019776745.2 of Taxus chinensis. Classification (NCBI taxonomy): domain Eukaryota; kingdom Viridiplantae; phylum Streptophyta; class Pinopsida; order Cupressales; family Taxaceae; genus Taxus; species Taxus chinensis. Next base: position 219,110,498 of record CM034152.1, on the reverse strand, counting down.
GGAACTCAAGGAGAGCTAGATAATTCATGGGTATTCCCCTCTGATGAGAAGGATCTTAATACCTCCGATTGCTTTATGTTATTGTTTGTATATGTATACATATATCTTCCCAGATTGGGTGGATTGTTTAATACCCTCATGGTTATTTTTATTTTTTTGAGAATTTCTCATTTGGAGGGGCAAGTTGAAGATTAAAGTGTTTCGATAGCATGGAGAGAACTGGTTTTCTACTGGATATACAGGAAAGTGGGGGGGGGACATTTTCTGGCGGTGTGGGGGCGGGGCCAGAGGGTTTGGCTGCGTAGGGGAATCCCCAAGGACTGGATGTCTTGACTTTGGAGGGAGTGTTTGGGCAGTGGGATTGGACTGTATGACTGAGGGTTTACGTGAGGATGGGAAGAATATAGGGATTGGAGACGGGGTACATGGCTGCATATATAGACAGGCGGTATGGGGGAAACAGTGAGTACATGGAATGGATGGGGAGGATAGGTATTGATGCCTCCCCATAACATAATTTGTTTATATATATATATATACTTATACCGCATTTTTTTAATTTATTCTTTATAAATAAACTTTATTTTATTTTGTTTATGTTTCTGTTTTTTCTATGTGTTTATTCAAAAGTTAATAATATATATTATCAACACTTACCGCATAATTCTATATATATAAGTGATAATAAGCAAGTTTTATTTTATAATATCCTGATATTTTAACATATATATATATATATATATATATATATATATATATATATATATATCTGTGTATATGTCAATATTATGTATAATCTCTGTGTATATTTAGATGTACTTATATATATATATATATATATATATATATATATATATATATAATCTACTAATAAAAGGTATAATAAGATTTCAGAATGGTCACAATTGTTAATATCTTATGACAAAAAACCAGAAGAGTTTTGCAAGAACTATAGCAATTATATTAATCCTGTTTTCAATAAATTTATACCAATGCTTAAGAAATTAGATTTCATCTACAAGTTAAAAAACTTATTTCATCTATTTTTTTGACAAGAGGGATATTCAACCAAGGTGCAACTTCATAGTTTTCCAATAAATCAATTTTTACACTTTCCTTTGAACACAAATAAATAAGTATTTCCAAAAACATCCTAATGGTAGAATTTTAAAAAATTAAATCTAATTTTCACTTAATATCTAAGTCTATGTCAATTTTCGCAAGGGATGTACATTTCAAAATGATAATAGTTTTCTTTCAACTATTAAATAGAAAACTTCATGTAACAACTAAATTTCCTTTCCAATAATGCAAGGCAAATTTAAGATTTGTCAAAATAGTTTGCACATAAACAAAGCAAGTTATCCAAATAATTATGATATTCTACTAAATGTATTTTAAAGGAACAAAAATGCTTTACAAGATCATTCTTTTCAAAATTTCTCAAAAAGGTCAGTCATTTCAATCGTAAAATTTCATATCAAAGAAAACAACCATTACAACAATTCTTTCCTTTTGAAAGAAGGCTTTAGAAGCTACACTGGAATACAAATCTTATCAAGTCTATTTCAAACTACTCAATGAAAACTTATTACAAGATTCTTCTGTACATAGTCATGACTCTTAAAGAGGTTACAAGTAAATGTACTCTAGTTTACAAAGTAATTTTCAAATACAAAAAATGAGAGACCAATATGCCACAACTCCAAGTACCAAGCTTCCACTTGAGCCATATCCAAAGGAGGCCTTACAAGGAATGCCCATAAGGAAGAGAGATGCCAAAGAAACTCCAACTTTCACCACTTTCAACTTCATTACATGCCTTCAAGAAATCCATAGCCCAGGAGAAGAAGCTTGTTTTACCTCCCAACCATAGGCATCATGACATGCCTTTCCCAAGGTCGGGATGCATGCTAGCATCCTCTAAGCCCATGGGAAAGAGGACAACTAATAATAACTATACACAAGAGAGAGGGTGAACAAATAACATTACATCCACACAAAAACAAGGCAAAGATCAAAACAAGATTCCAAATTTGTAAAAGTGAACAAGGAGGAGAAACCAAGTTCTACCTCTAAAATGGGGAAGAGAAAAGAGAAGTTCTCCAAAAGTTTATAACCAACATTAGATGCACAAAAGACAAGATCTCCATACCCTCCTTATTTCTCCAATTTCCATTCAAGCCCTCCTTATTTCTCCACCCTTTCACCAATCCTTCTTGGAAGGATTTTCAAACCCCAAAGGGGTTTCCTTACCAAGAATGGGGAAGGAGGTTTATGCCAAATGACCCACCTTCCCCACTTCAAACCATTTGAGGGGAGTAACTAAATCCTACAAGGCTTGACCTATCAAGCCTATAAGGATTGAGAGGGAAAAATTCCCCTCTCTTCCCCCACAATCTCCAAAACTCCATCATGCCATATGATGGAGGGAGAAAAATCAAATAAACAACAAACAAAATATTCATACAACAACAAACATTTCCAAGAAAATAACTAATATCTAGCATGTTATAACAAATACAAAGAAGCTCAAGAATCCTACCTCAAAGAAAAGCTCTCCAAAATCAATCTCTTCCACTTCTTGACCCAAGCAAACTCTAGCTCCAAATCCACAAGACTCCAAGCAAAAGCTCCAAAAAAAAGTTCTCTTCTTTTCCCATGAGGGGAATTTGAAGAGGAGCAAGAAAAAATCCTCACAAATGAGGGGGTGACATGTGTCACCCCTCTCCTCCTTCAAGGTCAAAGATGCCAAAGATAAATGAGAGAAAGGATAAAATGACTTTTAGCCCTCTTCTCCGAAATTACCCACAAATGATAACAAAACAAATCTTGTGCAACTTTTAACAAAGCACACTACATCCATACCCCTTACATGGATTTGACCAAAGGGGAGGAAAAAAGGGAGGGAAAACTCCCTCTAGCCTTGGAAATAAGCCCCCCTACCTATTAGGTAGGGTCCAAGGGCTCATTTTCATGTTAAGGGAACTCCCAAACTAAAAAGGGGTCCCTTGAAAATCCCTAAAATAACCCAATTTCGGGTTTGAAAAATTTGGCACAAGGTAGAGGGTGTGGGGCCCACCCAAGGGTTCACATGTGACCCTAAACCCTTATGATTAAGTACATCATTAAACTAATTAAAAACTTAATGTAAGTGGGGTCATTAATTCCCCAAAACAAGTTTACAACACAAACTAAACACCCTAAGAAAAATTAATAATTACAAGACATATTACATTACAAATGAGGGTCACCCATGGTGCCCAAAACAATAATTCTAACACTAAGGCCTCAACCAATAAACATGCCTAGGACTTAACCCCGTGGGCTGCTTGTGCAAAGTTGCATAGCTAGCCTGAATCCCATGTTCTCCTGTGACCTGTCACCTGCACACTCATTGCACACATTAAATGCACCTATCTGATAAAATATGAATCAACTACTAAATAAGATATCAATGAATTCTAAACTAGCATATCATCTGTTCTGGAATAAGAAAAGTGCGACAACGTGCACAATTATACACAATTCACCATAGGTTAGACATAATGATAAAGTGACATGTATCCATAGAATTCCAACATGCAACAAATCTAAGTATCCATCAATATAATTATGTTCCAAAACAACATCATATCAATTAGTATCCATGACATCATAAGATAATGCAAACAACATAGTAATCAAGCTAAATCGGTGTTATACGCCTAAATGTCCATACATGTCTAATCAGATCAAATCTCCTAATGTAATGTCCAAAATATATCAAATCTCTATCAAAACATGTCTATGAGTAAAGGAGAAACAAGTAACTGAGCTATAAAAATGTGGGCACTACATCCCCCTCTACTAAAATTAGACTTCCTCCTAGAAGTCACTGAAAGAGATAGGGATATCTAGCCCTCAAAGGTGTCGCATCCTCCCAGGTAGCTGTTGTCTCATCGTATCGGTCCCACTGCTACTCTAACCTCGTCCAAGTCTTGACCCCGAAGGGCCAACCTTCGGTGCTCCAGTATGTGTATGGGATCCAATCTCCACTGTCCTCCATCCTCTACCTATAATGCCGACTAATCCAAAACATGAGAAACATCTGGTACATATATACGTAGTACATAAACATGGAAAACGTTGTGGGCTCATGCAAGGCATGGTGGCAAATCTAAGTGGTAGGCAACTGGACCAATGACCTCTAAAATATCAAAAGGCCCCACAAAATGAGGTGAAATATTAGAACCCTTTCCATAGAAGGATTGGGCTCTTATGCGGATGAACTCTCAAGAAGACCTTGTCACCCACTAAGAAGTGACGATCAATCCTCTTGGTGTCTGTATACACCTTCTGGTATGCTCTAGCTTGCTCAAGGCACTGTCTAATCAAAACAACCTACTGCTCTAAATCCTATAGGTAAGTTGGTCCCAGAATAATCTTGTCATCTAGTCTGTCCCAACTCAAAGGTGTCCTGCAAGGTCGTCCATACAAAGCCTGGTAAGGAGCCATACCAATGGAACTATGATAGCTATTATTGTAGGAAAACTCAACTAAATGCAAATAATCTTCCCACTTCTTTTGCTGGTCCATCACATACATCCTCAACATGTCCTCCAACACCTGATTAACTCTCTTTGTCTGTCCATCTGTCTCTGGATGATAAGCTGAACTAAAATTAATCTGAGTACCCAAAGCGGTCTGAAAGGAAGTCCAGAAAACTGAAGTGTAGATGGTATCCCTGTCATTGATGATGGTCTTTGGAATCCCATGCAACCTAACAATGTCCTCCATAAATACTTTGGTGATGGCCTGTGCATTATAGGTGACCTTGGTTGGTGAGAAGTGCGCAACCTTGGTCAACTTATCCATGGTGACCATAATGGCATCATGATGATAAGAATACATAGGGACTCCGACTATGAAATCCATGGACATCACATCCCATTTCCACTCGAGGAATATCATGAGGATGTAAGAGTCCTACGGGATGAGAATGCTCTCGGCCTTGACCCTCTGGACACGTAAGGAAACGTGTGAAAAAATATACTATTTCACATCGAAGACCTCGGCCAAAAATATAACTCCCTCAAATCAGCGTGTATTTTCTTCACTCCTGGATGCACCGCATAAGGAGCTCGATGAGCCTCTGTGAGGATGAAGCTACCTAAAACACCTGACTTAGGCACGTAGATGCACCTATGGAACCGAATTAAACCGATCTATCTCTAAAATACACCCTACATATCTGCCCTCTAATGAGCCTTGTGAATCCAACACCTATCTAGCTCCCTCATAAAACCTGTCCTCTGGAAGATTCTCAAGAATGCCTGCCTCTCAAATCTGACTGTAGTGTCAATGAAGTAAGGACACGTTGTTGTCTACTAAGTGTATCTACAACAAAATATTCATTTCCTTTGATATATTTCACCTTCATGTCATACTCACATAGGAACTCCATCCAATGCCATTGATACGAGCTTTGAGGTTTGGATATGAGAAGATATGCTATAAACTATGATGATATGTCCTCAAAATGAACGGTCTACCCAGAAGAAAGTGTCACCAATGCACAAGTGCATGAACAACTACTGCAAGCTCTAAGTCATGAGTAGGGTAATTAAGCTAGTAGTCCTTGAGCTTACGAGACTCAAAGACAATAACCCTACATGCTCCTGCATAAGAAATACTCCTAAACCGTCTAGCGATGCATAAGTACAAACAACAAAATCCTCTATTGGATCTAGAACCGCTAAGATGGGTGCTATGCGGTTAATCTTTCCTTAAGCAACTAAAAGGGCTGCTCACACTTATTCTAACCAATCAAACTTCTTTCCTTTTCTCTGAAGAGAAGTGATAGGGTAAGCGATCCTAGAAAAGTCTTGTACAAACCTGTGGATAATAACCAGCTAAGCCCATAAAAATCCTCACCTCAGTAACTGATGTGGATGCTGGCCTAGTCTATGATACCCTGTATCTTAGAGGGATCTATTGAGATACCATCTCTCTGATATGACATGACCCAAGTACTGAATCTCTGTCTGAAAGAAGCTACATTTTTCCAAATTCCCATATAACTTCTGCTCTCTCAAAACCTAAAGTACCTACCTCAAATGCTCTTCATGCGTTCCTCCTCGAAATGAGAATATATCAATATGTCATCAAGGAACACTAAAAAAAAGTGATCCAAAAATGTTCTAAATACTCCATTCACGAGGCTCACAAAGATAACTAGGGAATTAATCAAACTAAAAGGGACAATTGTGAACTCATAATGCCCATAATGTGTGCAGAAAGATTGTTTTATGAATTTCTGCATCTGAAAATGCGCAACTCATGGTACCCTGACTTGAGATCGATTTTGGAGAACACTCTCGCTTCCCGCATCTGATCAAACAAGTTGTCGATCCTACAGAGCGAATAATGGTTCCTTATTGTGACTTTGTTAAGCTGTCTGAAGTTCAACACAAAGCCTGAGAGAACAATTCTTCTTCTTCACAAATATGACTAGCGCTCTCCAAGGAGATACACTAGGGTGAATGAGACCCTTCTCTAACAACTCCTCTAATTAAATCTTGAGCTCATGAAGCTTTGGGGTTGTCATCCGATAAGGTGCCTTATAAACTGGTGCGGTTCCAGGTACTAGATCAATGGTGAAATCCACCTCCCTGTGGGGTGGTAACCCAGGAAGCTCACCTGGAAACACATCGGCATACTCCCTCAAAATTGCATGATCATCTAAAGGTGAATGCTCTGGAGTTCTCTTTGATCGATCACTAATGGTGATAGCAAACATGTCTGACATCCGTTTATGCATGCTCCGCTTGAGTTACTTAGCTGAGATGATGCATGCAACGAGATAGGCCTCTGCATTCTTAAAATCATAACCGCACTACCAAGATCATCCTAACACTCAATGACCTTACTTCTGCAATCTGCCTTAGCTCAATGCGCCTTGAGCCAATCCATACCCAACACTACCTGATAGGATCCTAGAGGATTAACTCGAGAGGTCAAGTGTAGTGGAGAAGGCTCCTAAATCAAGTACATACCTCTCCACATACGAGTCCATGGTCAGTTTTGCCCGAGAGGCCAACTCAACTTGCCAATTATCTAGTTTCCTAGCCACCACTAGCCCACACTGGTCCACCATAGAAGGAGATATAAAGGAATCTGAAGCACCTAAATCAAAAAGTATTGAGATAGAAATACCCCTAAAATTACTTGTTGTCTCAATTACTGTGGCCTAATGCTTGGCCTAGCGGTTTTCAATTGCTGCATATACACGATGAGCGCATCCTATGTCATCCACTATCTGCTCTGATCTATAGGCCCTCTATGTCCATGTTATTGGGTTTGTGTGGACACATACGCACATAGTGATCAGGAGATCCACAAATGAAACATCCTCCTATACCCCTATGAGATGGTGTCCCTCCTGTACTTTGGTGCACTGATCCTGCCAGTCCAACCCTAGCAGACTACTACATGTGCGAGCTAGCTATACCTACTGAGTACCCTACCTCTTATCCCTGACTCCACCAAAACCTCCTCTAGTGCCACCTCTCCTGAAAGCTCTGAGTTTGTCTCTCCCTATACTTCTGGTGGCCATGATGCTGCGTCTGCTACTACGAGTGTGCGATGGAGCCCTCACGGCTGCTGGTGGAGGCCAGAATCCTCCTCTAGCGGAGTGGTACTTGTACCCCATTACCTCTGACTCTGAAAGGCTTGTGTCCTCTCCTGAAACTTGCTCTTACTTTCTATCTTGGTGCTCCTGTGCCTTGGTCTTATTCTCCTCAACTAGGTAGGCCTTTCTCAATGGTCTTCTCAAGTGTCATAGGAGATAACATCCTGACTGCTCCTACTATTTTTGTGATTAAGGCCTCGAATAAACCTGTTAACTTACAACTTCTCATCTCGCAGATAGTCCACATACTACAATAATATCTAGGAACATGCTCTCATAATAAGCTACTGTTTCATATCCCTATCGTAAGTCGTGAAACTCATCGATCCTCTTCTTCCCGAAATGTTCTAACATAAATTGAGCCCTGAATCGCTCCTCGAACATCTCCCAGGTCACTGTCTCATCGAGTCATATAGAACTTCCGCTCCTCATTCCTCCACCAAACACCCAGCTGCGTCTCGGAGGATGTGTATGGGGACCCTTACCTTAACATTTCTCTCTTAAGAGTGCAAGCCAAAGCAACTATCCAAGCTAAGGAGCCATGACTCCAGCCCAAAATCCAACTTGTAGAGCCGGTGTAGGTAGGCGGCTATAGAGAGAAGCAGGTCTCTAATCACACTGCTTGTATCCCAATCTTGGTGATGTAGTCCAACAGGTGAAAGGGGTCTCCTATCCCCAAATGGTCTCTCAAGACTATGTGAGAGGTTACGGCGATACGAGGCTACCCTGTTGTGATGAACAGAAGGGCTAGGTGACCTCTCCTGTCTCGAGTGTATCGTGCTCTTACAGCTCTGAATGTGCGTCTGTCACCTATCGGTTTCTTGTCTCCAAACTGGATGTTTTCCTCCTCTCTCGTCTCCTACGGTGGTGAGAGAAGCTACTGCACAATGATCGATCAACTGTTGGAAGAGGCCTCTAAGATATGAGGCCCTAACTCGGGTGCCAGTGGTTCGAGCGTAGGAAAACCACGTCCCTAACCCTTAACCGAACATCATCTCACGGGTGCCATCCTATGCACGAAGTAAGCGAAGAGGTTATTACATTATTGTGTTTAAATGGTTGTGGAATTTTTTTAAATTATTTTCTTTCTTTATTTACTTTTAATATTATTACAAATATCGTTAATTAGTAAATTAACTATGCAGAGTGTTCGCGTGTGCGAACCTCCGCTCTAATACGAAATGTAGTGCCCCTCCTCTGGACACAACGAAATCAAAACCAAAATGCAACTAAAATTTTAGGTAAAAATTTTTTTTAAAGGTGACTAACAGTTAGTACGAATGTTTGTCTTAAGCCGTTGTTTTCCAACTGACTAATTAATTTTATTATAAATTTATTTACCCAAAATTTAAATAAAAACTATTCCATTAATTGACTTAATTATTTATTCTTCTTAATTTAACTAAAGTCATGAAATAATAGTCTACAACCCCCATTAATAACTGAATTAGTCTCCCCTTTTAATTTATTTTGCACACACATCCCCTTTGATTTTATTTCCCATTTACCCATTTAAAAATGCTGACGATGTAAAAAGTGCACAGGTTATTTGTGATCCCTTGGATCAAATCTGATCTTGACCCTTGGTTTAGAAAATGAACCCTAAAGTTTTCCCTAATCCTCTCTTGGTTATTTTCTTCTCTTTCTTTTCATCCTATTTCATTTTGTTTTCCTTCTCCTTTTGATATGCAGGTGGAGGAGCTATGGAGGCTTGATAATTCCTTTGTATTCCCCTTTGAGGACAGCCATACCTCCGAAGGCTTTTGTTTTGTTTTGGATATATATATATAATCTTTTAGTTTTTTTTTGTGTTTGAGAGGGGGGTAGATTAGGGTTGCACGCAGCTAGGGAGGACTGGTGTGATGGAGGATCAGGGAAGTGGGGGGACAGTCGACGCGTGGGGGAAGGCCGGAGGGTAGGCTGTGCAGGGGAATTGGGGAGGAATGGATGTGGGACAGGGGAGGATAGGCACGATCGAGGGGGGGAAGCCGTAGGGATTGGAAAGTGGGGCATGTGCAATGGATACGCGGTCGGGGGGTACAACAATGGCGGATGGGGGGAAGGGTTCGGCTTCTGCCCAACCAATTTGTTTACATTTTTTTTCTTAAAAACTTTTTAAAAACAATATTTATTTTGTTTTCCTGTTTTTTTTGTGTTTATTGAAAACTTAAAACATATATTATATATAAATATGTATAATATATGATATAATATCCTATATTATATATATATATATATATATATATATATATATATATATATATATCATTCAGAAAACTAAATTGATAATATTTAATGTTTTTCTATATATATATAATACATACATATATATATATATATATATATATATATATATATATATATATATGTATGTATGTATGTATGTATTATATATACACACACACACATACATAATTAAATAAAAATATAATAAGACTAATGGTATTGCTCTTAGCAAAAAAGAGACAGTTTTAAAACTATAAATCTACGAGACTTGTTTTCAATAAATAACCAAGGAAATATGATTAATATAAGTTTAACTTATTCCATTATTATTTTGACAAATATCACAATAACCATTTTCCCAATAAATCAAAATTTCCTTTGACAAAAGTAATCATATTTCCAAAAACATATAATTGTAGAATTTTTTTTTTTTGTCTAATTTCACTTAGTATCTAAGTCTATTAATATTCGCAAGGGATGTACATTTCAAAATGATAATATTTTCTTCCACTATTAAATACCAAGCTTCATGTAACAAAAAAAATTCCTTTCTAATGCAAGGCAAATTTAAGATTTTCATATTTGCACACACAAGCAAGATATCCAATAATTATGATATTCTCTTTTGAAGGGACATGCTTTCAAAATCAACTTTTCATTTAAAAAGGTAGTTATTTCAATCGTTACAAACTCAAATAATAATTCTCTTACAAGATTTATTTTCCAAAGGTTTAAACACACTAATCCAACATGTTGCAATCTATGTGAAATACTCAATAACCTTATTACAAGCCTCTTACAAGTTTGATAAAGGCACAAACAAATGTGACTCTAGCTTTACAAGTAATACCAAATACAACAAATAGAGACATTACAAGAAGTACAAGTTTCCACTAAGCCATATCCTTAGAGTTACAAGGAGATATCAAGAAGTCACAAACTCCAACTTTGAGACCCAACTTCCATGCCTTCAAGAAATCCATGCAAGGGGAAGAAGCTTGTTTTTCCACCCAACCATAGGCATCATTACATTCCTTTCCCAAGGTTGGGATGCATGCTAGCCTCCCCCAAGCCCATGGGAAAGAGGATAACTAATCACAACTAAGCACAAGAGAGAGGATGAACAAACAACATTACATCCACACAAAAATAAGGCAAAGATCAAAACAAGACTCCAAATTTGTAAAAGTGAAAAGGAGGAGAACCCAAGTTCAACCTCTAAAATGGGGAAGAGAAAAGATAAGTTCTCCAAAAGTTATAACCAACATTAAATACACAAAAGCAATATCTCCATCTCCTCCTTATTTCTCCATTTTCATTCAAGCCCTCCTTATTCCTCCACCCTTTCACCAATCCTTCTACGAAGGATTTTCAAACCCCAAAGGGGTTTCCTTACCAAGAATGGGGAAGGGGGTTCATGCCAAATGACCCACCTTCTCCACCTCAACCATTTGAGGGGTTTACTAAATCCTACAAGGCTTTCCCATCAAGCCTATAAGGATTGAGAGGGAAAAATTCCCCTCTTCCCCCACAAGCTCCAAAACTCCATCATGTCATATGATGGACGGAGAAAAATCAATAAACAACAAACAAAATCTTCATACAACGAAAAACATTTCTAAGAAAACAACTAATATCTAGCATGTATAACAAATACAAAGAAGCTCAAGAAGCCTACCTCAAAGAAAATCTCTCCAAACTTCAATCTCTTCCACTTCTTGACCCAAGCAATTTCTAGCTCCAAATCCACAAGACTCTAAACAATAGCTCCCAAAACAAAAGTTCTCTTTTTTTCCCATGAAGGGGAATTTGAAGAGGAGCAAGAAAAAATTCTCACAAATGAGGGGGTGACATGTGTCACTCCTCTCCTCCTTCAAGGTCAAAGATGCCAAAGCTAAATGAGAGAAAGGATAAAATGACTTTTAGCCCTCTTCTCCCAAATTACTCTAAATGATAACAAAACAATACTAGTGCAACTTTTAATAAGCACACAAATCCATACCCCTTACGTGGATGTGACCAAAGGGGAGGAAAAAAGGGAGGGAAAAATCCCTCTAGCTTTGGAAATAAGCCCCCCTACCTATTGGGTAGAGTCTAAGGGTTCATTTTCATGTTAAGGGAACTCCCAAACTAAAAAGAGGTCCCTAAAAATGCCTAAAATAGCTCAATTTCGGGTTTGGAAAATTTGGAACAAAGGTAGAGGGTGTGGGGCCCACCCAAGGGTTCACATGTGACACTAAACCCTCTAGATTAAGTACATCATTAAACTAATTCAATACTTAATGCAAGTGGGGTCGTTAATTCCCCAAAACAAGTTTATAACACAAACTAAACACCCTAATAAAAATTAATAATTACAACATATTACATTACAAATGAGGGTCACCCATGGTGCCCAAAACAATACTTCTAATGTTCAGGCCTCAAGTAATAAACATGGCTTAGACTTAGCCCTGTGGGCTGCTTGTGCAAAGGTGCGTAGCTGGCCTGAATCTTACGTTCTCCTGTGACCTGTCACCTACACACTCATTGCACACATTAAACGCACCTGTTCGATAAAATATAAATCAACTACTAAATAAGATATCAATAAATTCTAGACTAACATATCATCTTTCTTGAATCGAAAGTGCGACAATGTGCACAACTATACATAATTCACCATAAGTTAGTCATAATGATAAAATGACATGTATCCATAGAATCCCAACATGCAACAAACTGAGTATCCATCAATATAATTACGTTCTAAAACATCATCATAGTAATTAGTATCCATGACATCATAAGATAATGCAAATAACATGGTAATCAAAATAAATCAGCGCTATACACCTAAATGTCCATACATGTCTAATCAGATCAAATCTCCTAATGTAATGTCCAAAACATATCAAGTCTCTGTCAAAACATGTCTATGAGTAAATGAGCAACAAGTAACTGAGCTATAAAAATGTGGGCACTACACCATCTTTGTGCATTTTCCCAACATTATGTTAGATATGAATCCAAAAGATAGGGCCTATTGTTGCATATATTTTTTTATCTTAATAAGTTATATCCCAAGGATAGTTTTCCATTTCCACATATTGATGACATCATTCATTCCACTACATGGTATGATATCATTTCTTTTATGGATGGATTTTCTGGTTATAATCAAATCAAAATCAATCCAGCAGATCAAGTAAATACTTCAATGACTACGCCATGGGGAACATTTTGTTACACTGTCATGACCTATGGCCTTAAAAATGTCAGGGCCACTTACAAACAAGAAATGAGGCATATCTTTCATGATTATATTCATAATATTCTTGAAGATTATGTTGATGAAATACTCACCAAATCATGACATCATTCTACACATGCTTAAGATCTTTGCATACTCTTTGAAAGTTTACGATAATATAAAGTATGGTTAAATCCAATAAGTGTGTTTTTGGAGTTACAACTAGAAAAATACTTGGGTATATTATCTTGCAATGTGGAATTGAAATAGATCCCAATAAAATTCTTTCTATTATTGAGATTCCTCCACCTCATAATTTTCATCAGTTATGCTCACTGCAAGGAAAAATCCAGGCCATCCATCATTTTATTGGGAATATTGCTGAAAACCCTAGCCATTCACACTCTGGATGAAAAAGGATGCTAAATTTGTCTGGGACAAAAAATTTCAAAAATCATTAGACGATATTAAAGCATACCTCTTAAATCCACCTTTCCTAGTACCTCCCATGACTGAGAAACCTTTATTATTATATTTTTCTACCACATTTCATGCTTTAGGATCCTTTCTAGTGAAACACGATGATTCTTAATGTGAGAGGGCTATCTATTACATCAGTTGGACTTTAATTTCTTATGAATGCAATTACAGTTACATTGAGAAGTTATGTCTTGGTCTTGTCTTTGTGGTAGACAAGTTGTGTCACTACCTTCTAAAAATGAGGTTTTAATCATCACCAAGGTAAATCCTCTATGATACATCTTGTCCTACACAAATATCTCGAGCCATCTTACACAATGGGTCATGATACTTATAGATTTTGACTTCAAATTCATTCCACAAAAATAAATCAAAGGACAAGTCATCACTAATCAGCTAGCCAAGGGACCCTAGCCAGATGCATCACCTGTTTGTGATTATTTTTAAGATGATTTCACTACTTACACCTATGAAACCGACACTTGGACCATAAATTTTGATGGGTGTTATTTCCACTCCAGCGTTGGGGCTAGGATAATCTTTATTAATCCACATTGTGATCATCTCCCCATTACATATCACTTAGGGTTTTCATGCACCAATAACATCATTGAGTATGAATCCCTCATTCTCATCCTCACCACTACTCAAAATATCCTTATTCAAAATATCCACAAACACGGTGATTCACAACTCATTATTAATTTAGTAAATTACATGTGTCACAAAAAAGAGGAATATATAGTACCATATAATAATATTATTAAGGATCTTTTAGCTATATTTAAGTCTTACTCTCTCACTGGCATCCCCCATAAAGATAATCATCATTCGGATGATATGGCTAGTGCAACATCACTTATCCCTTAGGATATCACTAATGAGAAATCCATGTCCATCATCCAACACTGACAACAGATCTCTACTGATCATTCACCTCTCGTAGTTTTTGCCATCACATGCAATAATGACCATCCCGAATGGTTCATTCCAATCTACAAATTTCTTTATCGAAAAACCATTCCTAATGGCCTCCAACCTCATGAATCTCGTCACCTACGATGTGAATCCATGCAATATGTCATCATTGGTGTGGATTTATTTAAATGATCATGTGACGATCGTTTGTTATGATTTCTAGGACTCGCGTAAATCCCCACCATTGTATCTCATGTACATGATAGTCAATGTGGTGGCAACTTCTCTAGAAATGCTATGTCACACAAGTTATTGGCTATTTCTAGGGCTACTATTGGCCTACCATGGAACAATATTACCTAGAATACGCTAAGCACTGTGATAAATGCCAAAAACTTGGAAATATCCACCATGCACCTGCATATGACCTACAACTTATTCCTCTATCATTCCCCTTCTCTTTATGGGGTTTCAATCTTATTGGCATGATAAATCCTAAATTAGCTGATGGACACAAGGATATTATTACTTCCACAGAATATTTTACTAAATGGGTCGAATCAACACCATTACAAACTATCACTGGTCTTGATATTTTTCATTTCATCACTACTCGCATCATTACATGCTTTGGCATTACCTCTGTTATTATCAATGAAAATGGGTATTATTTCAAAAATAAAGATGTTAAAAATCTATACGCAAGATTTAAAATTAAACAATTGTTCTCTACTCCTTATTACCCACAAGGTAATAGCCAAGTAGAGGTCACCAATAAAACCATTGTCAAACTCTTATGCAAGACTGTTGACACTAGCATTGACGAATGACATAATCAAATCCTATATGCTTTTTGTGTTTACCATACTAGTGTGTGCACACCTACCAATGCTACACCATTCTTTCTATTTTACAATATTGAGGATTTTATTCCATTAGAACTCGAAATACAGTCATTACGGGTCTCACTCAAAGGCATACTAAAAACAATTAGTATCGTGAACAATTCCTACAGGATCTTGAAATGCTTGACTCTAACTATTTCCAAGCTCTTGAACATCTTCAATTATACCAATCTCACATCACCTAAGCATATAATTGCAAAACTCTTCCTCATGAGTTGAATGTAGGTGATCTTGTGTTAAAATAAAATCAAAAAAACATGAACGTCGAAGCTCCCCTGAAGGGAAAATTCAAACCAAACTAGCTCATTCATTATTTCATCATAGGAAAGCTTTGGGGTGGTGTCTATCACCTTGACACTATCCTAGGTAAGCCACTTAAGAATCCACTTAATGTAATGCATATTATATAATATTACACATAAACCGCATTCATTACCCTACGACACACTCTTGTGCTAAGGTTCATACTTGACTACCAAGGGCCTAAATCTGAAATTAACCTCATGATATGAAAACTCTTTATGCTCTATTCTTCATGATCTATCTCTCTAGCACACACATTTCAAACCATTTCCCGATCAAACACTCATGTTATATGGTTCATTCTTGATTCTTGAGTGGTATTTTATAAATGAATCTCATCTCACATACATCCATACACATCCTCTCAAGGGGCGCGCTTATTCTATCACATTAACATTGCATACCATTCCATCTCACTCATTCACAACATGTTGCATATCTTGGTTGTATTTATTCTTGCTTTTTTATACTAGTTACATGTACATTTTTTTTCGCATGCTAGACAGATATTTCATATGTCATTATCCTTTCTATATACACATGCGTGTTCACTTGTTCTCTAGTTATGAATTCATACTTTATACAAATATTTAAACATAGCATGGATGTTTGGCACTTTACCTCTTACTAGTCCCACCAAGGCTCTTGGGGGCATATACATTCTTACACACTACAGGTGATATTGTTTCACTTTATACTACTTCTTATTCTTACTAGCACACTACTCTATTGATATATACATGCCTTGACATAATTTTATCTCTCTAACATGCTAATGGGTTCTTTATGTCCAAAATTTTCCTTACAAGAACTATTTTCCACTATGGTTGTTTGTTACAAATTGTTTTCTCTTATCTTCCAATGTATGCCATTATTTCTGGGCTATGCCCTATGTCTTCCTTGATCATTGCTTTTATGATTTTGGTCACTTTGACCCTAAATGTATTGTACCATTGCAAGCGATGTACCATGTTTGAAACAAACTTTTTGTGGTCTAATTTTTCTACACTATTACTTTTTTATGTTAGGGAAATGATGTGAAGTATAACTAGCAAATTATAGATCCACATAATAAATTTTTGAAGATTATATATTATGATATGCAGTTAAATTAACCATAGAATTATATGTTTATATATTATGCATTACAAACATGAACTGAAAATAAAATAAATGAGATAGAATACACCATATTTATAGTGGGGAAACCCAAAGGAAAAAAACCCCACTGAAAAAAAGCACTTCCTTTATTAATAATTTATCAATACTTTAACCTTATGCTTCTACTTCACTCCTTGGTCTCACAGAAACAATTACACACCAGTTCGCATATATAAAAATAGCTTGAGTTTATATATTTATTGATATGATTACAAATCCCATGGGGGTCATCCTATATATATGATGGGTGAAGGGTCACACTATCTCACTCTTGTTGTGAAATACCAACTCATAAAGTTTATTAAAATAAAATTTAAGACAAGGGGTTTGTGAAGTGGTGGCCCACCAAAAGGTATCCTCACTTTACATTACTACCCCAACACTTCCCCTTGATTTTAAGTGGGGAAATCTAAAGAAAACAGGCCAAATTTACCTTTTTCTATAAAAGGATTTACATATCCATAAATCAATAGTAGTGATCCAGGCTAGCATACAAACAAGGGAAATCATATAGATCTTCCTATACAGAAATTCTTAGGACAAGTGCTTTATATATGAAGACTTATATCAGATTATAGAGCCTTTTATAAAATAAGATATTCTCATAACTAATGCTTCACTAGGAGTAAACTCACATACTGTGATTATTTACTTATTAATAAATTGATGAAGTATTAGACATTTATAATAGCGGTTAATAGGTGGAATTTTCATGCACTCTCTCCTCAAAGGAAATTCTAAAAGGTCTAACAAGGCACGAAACTTGCAAAACTTCACTACACACAGTGACTTGGTGAAGATATCTACAACTTGATCTTCAATCAAACAGAACTTGAGATCAATATCACCATTCATTAATTCCTCTTGAATAAAGTGCATATGAGCTTCAATATGCTTTATCCTCTAATGGTGAACTGGATTATTTGCAAGAGTAATGAAACTGTTGTTATCACATAGAAGAGTAGTGTTCCCTTTAATGCCCATATGTAGTTCATCCAATAGTCTTTTCAACCACATAAATTACATAACAATTTTATACTCTGGTTCGGTAGAAGAGATAGAAACTATTCATTTCTTCTATCTACTCCAAGTGATGACACCTACACCAAACTTGAAAAAATATCCAGAAGTATATTTTCTATCTATAGCATCACTAGCATTGTCAGAATCACAATATCTAAATAATTTTGCATCATCACAAGAAGAATAAAACAAATCATAATTACCTATTCCTTTAACATATTTCAGAATTATTTTTTCCATTTTCCAATGATCCTCATAAGGATCTTGCATGTATATGGAAAAAATCCTACTACATATGAAATATCAGGCCTAGTAATATTCAAATAAATTATACTACCAACTAGTTGTCTATACATAGTAGGATCGAATTTAGCACATGTGGGTTTAGGATCTAATTTAACACCAACTTAAATAGGAATGACAACATGATTACAATTAATCATGATAGTTTTAATTAAATTCAAAACATACTAAGATTGAGATGCAATAATATATTTATGATCTTGAAATATAACCATGCCTAGAAAATGATTTAGAAAACCTAAATCAGACATTTCAAAATGTTGTTTTAATATTTCTTTAATTCTAGAAATTAAATTTTTACCACTGCTCGTAATCAAAACATCATCAACATATAATACAATAATGATAATATGATTGTTTTCAAATAAATCATTATCAAAATATTATTTTGTGAATCCTAGATCCTAAAAGAAACTATTAATTTTAGTATACCATGTTGTAGGAGCTTGTTTAAGACCATACAAATATTTTTTCAATTAAAAAACATATAGCTCCTTACTAGGTTCTTCAAAACCTTTAGGTTAATTCATGTAGATTTATTCTTTCAAGTCACCATTTAGAAATGCATTTTTAAGATACATTTAGTGAATCTCCCAACCATATTGGCCAGCCAAAGCAAGAAGAATTCTAATAGTGCTCATTTTAGCTACAAGAGAAAAAGTCTCAACATAGTCAAGACTAGGTTTCTGAGTGAAACCATGAGCTACCAAACATGCCTTGAATTTATCAATTTCTCCTACAAAGTTATACTTGATATTATATAACCATATGGATCCTATAATGCTTCTCTTCTAAGGAAGAGGGACTAGTTCCTAAGTGTTATTTTTAATCAGTGCATTGTATTCATCTTTCATAGCCTGAATATATCTATCATCCTTATAGGCCTCTTTAAAAAATATTGTGGTTCAACCTCATATAGGGTCATAAAATAATGATAAGTATGGTGACTACAAGATACTTTTCTAATACTAATAGGATGAGAGTCTTTAAAAATATTTTGAGCCCATTTAGGAATCTTGGGTTAGAAGACAATTTGAGATTACTCCCCCTCAATCTCCATCATATCTAGATTAGCATAATAGACCTTTTGAACTTTTGTTTCCATATTGTTATGAGGAGGATTACCAAGATCTATTTCAAGGGAAACAAAGGATGGTTCATAAGAAGCATCACAAAATGCTTTCTCTAAGACATGAACATTCCTATTTTCAACTATGTCATTCTTGAAAGGGTCATAGACTATTAATCCTTTAGTTCTACGACCATAGACAACAAAAAAACAAGAGAATGAGGTTGGATCAAGATTCTTCCATTTAACTTTATGAATTAAGATAGAAGAAGGACTACAAAATATTCTAAAGTGAGATATATCTTGTTTTTTTTTCCATACTTCATGAGGTGTAGCTTGATGAAGAGATTTAGAAGGAACTCTATTAAGAATATAGACTACAATGTTCATATTTTATTCCCATAAAAACTTAGGCACATTAGATGCATGAATCATAGTCCTAACCATTTCTAATATAGTCTTCTTTTTCCTTTCTGTGATGTCATTTTTCTATGGGGAATATGGAGTAGTCAACTCTCTTTGAATTCCACGTGAAACACAGAACTCATCAAACTTTTTACTAAAATACTCACCTCCATTATCAGTCCTAGTTCTTTTAATTTTCAAATCAGATGCATTTTCAAATAAAGCTTTAAATTCTTGAAACTTAGAAAAGACATCATGATTTTTCTTAATGAAATAATACCATGCCATCCTATAGAAATCATCAATGAAGAAAACAACATACAAAGCACCACTAAGAAAAATAAATTTAAGAGGACCTCTCACATCACTGTGAATCAACTCTAATAACTAAGAAGAATGTGTACCATGATGTTTGTGAAAAGGTTCAACATGGTTCTTACCACACAATAAACTTTCACATGTTTCATGATTAGATTTCATTTTAGGAAGATCAATTACAATATTTAGGTGAGACATTTCATACAAAATTTTGAAATTCACATGACCTAATATTTCATGCCAAAGCAGAATATTATTCCTAGAAAAAAAAAGTAAGATTCAGACACAAATCCATCAAAAATATATAAACCATTTTTCCGAATATGAGAATTAATAACATTATCGAGTTTATCATTTATATACCATTTGTCTTGTAGTAAAAAAACTTTAGAGTTTTCTTTAGTTAGATGAGAGAAAGATAGGAGATTATTTTTCAACTAAAGAACATATAAGACATTCCTAATTACCCCGTTTGCCAATTTAACATTCCCACAACCTTCATATATGACGATGTAATTATCCCCTAGATATATAGTTTCCTCACATTTGAGAGGATACTATAAATATAGTTCATTTGACTAGAGGCACCACTATCTAGGTTTCATTCATTATCATTTGAAGTTGAGAGAGTAGTATACAGGGCAATAGACTACTCAACAATATTTTCTTGATTTTTCTTGTGATTTTTCTTTAAACTATTAGGCTTACTATCTCTAGTATTCTTAATATATTTTTTATCTTTCACATGACAATCGTACTCTTTATGACCAAATTTTCCATGCTTGTTACATGTGCCCTTGAATTTTACTTTAAATTTCTAATTGTTTCTAACATAATTAGACCTAGGATTGAATTTAAATTTTGATCTAATTTTAGACTTCTGATTAGGCTTACTATTATTCATATTTTGAGAAGACTTCTAAGTCTAAGAGAACAATTCTTGAGAAGGAGTATCTTTTGAATAAAAAATCTCCATTACTTGTTCTTCTTGAATTAATAGAGAGGGAAAAGGATCTAAATCAGGAAAATCATTCTCATTCTAATATATAGAGTTAAGAATGGAGATATAGTTCCTAAATTTTTCATGAGTATTTATCTGAATAATGAAATACAAAAGATTATCTTGAAACAATTCACAATTTCAGCCATCCAAATGATCTTTAATTTTCTTAATTTTAGCTAGGTAATTAACTATTTTCTCATCCCCCTTCATGGGAGTTGTAAACAACTCTAAAATTATATTAGTTATCTTGGACAGAAAATTACCTTCATGCATAGTCTCTAATTTCTTACACGCATTAGCAGGAGAATCCATTTGACCTATATGGATTAAAAATTCATCTCTTATTCTTTGAAATAGGATGGATAGATCTTCCTACGATCTTTGGGAGAAGGAGCTAAGGTTTTCAGGAGATGCAAGTCTTCTGGTGGGTCGGTTTTCCACACCAGTCACAAGATCCCATAATTTTATTTCCATGAAACAAGATTTTAATATGAATCTCCAGATATTGTAATTTGTTCCATTTAATAACTAAGATTTATCCATTGAAAAACTATATGAATTAGCCATTTTGAGAAAATTTTGAAAAATCAAACACAATCAACAAGTCATGGAATGTTGCGGAACAGAGGAAAAATAGTTATAAAATTTTCAAATTTATATAACCTATAGTACAAAGGAATTCAAAACCCACAGTACAAAAAAAATATTGAAAGTTGTAGTACAAAAGAAATTTTTAAATCCACGGAATAAAGACATTTGAAAAAATGCATTATGAAGAAAATTTGAAAACCTTAACACAAACAATATGTAAAAAACCATAGTATAAATAAAATTTTGAAAACCTGTGGATGAAGACGGATACAACATGTGTTAAAGATTAAAACAAAGAAATAGAACACGTGTCGTATTTCTACAAAATTCTAAATCAGATCTTCCGGACATATGTGAAGTCCCTAGAATTTAAAAAAACAAATATATTATTGGATCCACAACATTGTTAACAAGTTAACAAAATATGTGGAAAAAAAACAAATTGACACATGGAAAAAGATATTAAAAATTGACAATGTGAAAATCAAAATACATGTGGTGCTTTTCTATTAGATCACACTTCACATTGTAACAAACAAATCAGAAGACCAATTAATAGAAAAAAAAAATGGATAAACCATACATATGTGTCATGGCTACTTTTTGGGATAAGAAGTGTTTTACTGGTACGATTCTTTTTGAAACTAGTAACCATCTCATTGTTAAATTCCATGTTATTGAAAATAATTGTCGTTGGATCCTCTCCAATATCTATGCGCCCAATATTGTTAGTGGAAGAATGAAACTTTGGAAAGATCTAAAGATTTTTAGAATTCAACATAGTGATGACAAATAGCTCATTATGGGTGAATTCAATTCCCCATTAAATCCAAGAGAAAAACAAGGGGGTAACTCTTGTTTCTCTACGGGTACGGATGATTTTTCTAATTTCGTGGCTGATCTAAATCTCATGGATGTGGACGTTCATGGCAATCAATATACCTAGACAAACCAAAGGTTGGGAAGGGATATGATTCAAGTCAGACTGGATAGAACTCTTAGCTCTACAAGTTGGATTCTTCACCAAGACTTTCATCTCACCTCTTTGCCTAGAATCAGATCTGATCACAATCTGATACTTTTAAATTTTGTTAACTGGGTTAAGCCCACCAGAAACTCCTTCAAATTTGAAAAGATGTGGATGGAGTATGATGAAATATTTGAAAGGATCAAGGAATGGTGGAATTGGGGGGGGAGGAGGAACTACTCAATTTAGGCTTATTCAAAAGCTTTAAAATGTCAAAAAACAGGTAAAAATATGGAATAAAGAAGTCTTTGGGAATATTTTTATGTAAAAAAGGGAATTAAACCAGAGACTCCAAGATCTGGAAAACAAAATAAACTTATAGGGGAGATCTATGGAGGATCATTTAATGGAAAAAAAATCCTTTTCAGAGTTGCACACATGGTTTGCAGCAGGGAAGAATCCCTATGGAGACTTAAATCAAGGGCGATATGGCTGAAAGAGGTTGACAAAAATATGAAATTCTTCCATATGACCACATTGAAGCATAGAGCCTGTAATAGGATTATGGAAGTCTCTAAAAGTCAAAGGCATCATCATAAAATATCTGATGGATCATCAAGGAAGAATCTCTCAGATTTTATGAAAAATTGCTCATTGAGAAGAGTGCTACTAATGTTATGGCTGGACTCTTTTATGTTAGAAGTTATCCCACATAGATAAAATTGAGGAGAAAAGATTTAAAGATATTACCAAAGCTATTACTTTAGAAGGAGCTTTAGAAAGCCTTGTTTTTCTCTTGAAGGGAGATAAGGCTCCGCGACCAGGCGGCTTCTCTGTCAATTTTTTTCAAAAATTTTGGGAAATTTTCTTAGATGATCTCCTTAGGGTTGTAAATGATTTTTTTAGAAATGGAGATTTATTGAAAGAGCTTAATAATACCCACATCGTGCTGGCTCCAAAAAAAATGGATGCTAAAGATTTCAAAGATTTCATACCCATTAGCTTGGTTAATACTGTCTATAGAGTTTTTAATAAGATTATTGCCACAAGAGTGCAGTTCATTTTGAATGATTTAATCTCAAAACAACAAAGTGGGTTCATCAGAGGGAGGATAATTCAAGATGGGGTGATCATGGTGCATGAGATTATTCACTCTATGGATAATAATAAAAATTCAAGCATGGTCCTTAAACTTGACATGAATAAAGCCTTTGATAAAGTCTCCTGGAATTTTCTTGACAAAGTTTTGGCCAAATTTGGATTTCTCAACAAATTCAAAAGAGTTATCAAGGCTTGCATTTCAACTGCTAGATTCTCTATGGTGGTTAATGGTGAACCAGTGGGGTACTTTACCAGCAGTAGGGGATTAAGACAAGGGGATCCTATATCCCCTCTACTCTTCATTATTATGGCCCAAATAGCCTTAGCAGAACAATTACCAAAGTTGTTAAAGATGGTCTTCTAAAAGGCACTAAACCTACCTCTATGAATCAAAAAACTTCTCATCAGAAATTTGCAGATGATACTATCCTGATATTAGTGGCATCTATACTAGAAGCTAAGGTGATCAAGTCCATTCTAAAATTTTATGAGGCTTCTTCTGGACAAGAGATCAACTTTGACAAAAGTTCTATTTTCTTTTTCAATACTCCTTTGGAAATACAGAAAAATATTGCTAAAGTATTGGGTTGTAAAATCAATTTACTTCCTACTACTTATTTGGGGCTTCCCCTTGGTACTAAAAAAGTCTCAAACAAATTCTAGAATAACTTATTGGAAAGATTTCAAAAGAAATTGTCCAGATGGAAAGGATTCATTCTTTCCAGTGTTGGTAAATGTCTGCTTATCAAAAGCTCTCTTCAAAATATTCTTATCTACATTATGTCTCTATACAACATTCCTTCTGCCTTCAGAGAAAAAATTGAAAGGATTCAGAAACACTTTTTATGGCAAGGAATGGAGGAAAAATTCAAATATCACCTGGTTTCCTGGGATCAAGTGTGCACTCCTAAAAGGATTGGGGATTGGGCATAAAAGATAGAAGAAAAATGAATATGGCATTAATTGTAAAAAATGGTTAGAGAATGCTATCAGAGGAACAACCATGGATTGAACTCATCAAGGCTAAATATCTTGAACAACAAAAAACTTTCTCCTTCCTCCATGTAGAAAAACTTCCTTATGGTTCCATTTTATGGAACAACTTGATTCTAGTCAGGAATTTTATCAAGCAAGGGTGTCGATGGAAAGTAGGAAATGGTAGAGACATCAATTTTTTGGGGTGCTAATTGGTCTAATATTAGCCTTAATGATAGATTTGGTGCAGCAAAGGATAGTCTTAAACATAAATATGGTACTAAGGTCATTGATTACATGGAAGTTGATTGAAATAAGAAGAGATGGAAATAACTCTAAGTGGATGGATTTGATTTGAACTCCATGTTTTCCTCTCTTCATGAGAAACTAGACCTCATCCCCTTGAATCAGATGGAAGTCAAAGATAAAATTGTTTGGTACAATTCTATAGATGGGGATTATACAGTTAAATCTGGATATAATTCTTACTTTGAGAATATCTAGAGTGAATTTAATTAGGGAAAGATTTTGATGATTGAGCTAACCCCTAAAATCAACTTTTTATTTTGGCTTGTGCTAAGAGAAAGAATTCTTACTAATGATAACTTGATGAAGAAAGGTTTCATAATGCCTAATCGGTGCCAAATTTTCAAAAAAGATTCTAAAGATACTAAGCACCTTTTTATTCACTATGAGTATGATACCATGATATGGAGTTATGCCTTTTCCAAGTTCAATGTTTTTTGGATGGTTCCCAAGGACTTCATTCAATTTTGGATCCAATAGAATCCTCCTTTTAAGCAATGTGTTGTGAAAAGACTTTGGAAACTATTCATGCCCCATATTATATGGAGAATATGGAAAGATAGGAATGATATCATTTTCAGAGACAAAAAATATCATTGCAAGCTCAGCTTTGTTAAGATTGGGCATGCTATTAAAGATAATATTGGGAGATTCAAACCTCCCGAAAATAAGAAATATCCTGAAGATGAAGAATATATTCTTTCTAATTGAAAGATAGGAACTGCTAGTTTGTAGATTAGGAATACCTCAAACATTGATACGTCTTTGATTCATTGGATTCCTCCTTGGAGAAACTGGCATAAACTAAGCTTTGATGGTGCCTCCAAGGGTAATCTTAGTTTTGCTGCTAGGGGAGGTGTAATTAGGGATCATAAAGGTTGTTTAGTTGCTGCTTATACTAGTAAAATGGGGATTCAGATGAATCATTATACTGAAGCCCTAGCTTTTATATGGGGGCTAAGGATTGATAAAGATTATGATATAAAAAAGTTAATTTTGGAAGGGGATTCTCTTAACATCATCAACCACCCAAATCAAATTTCTCCTCCTAGCTGGACTATCAAGGACTTTATTTTGGAAGCTAGAAATATTTTTCAAAATTTCAAGAATATCATCATTAGACATACTTATAGGGAGGGTAATAAGGTTGCGGACACCTTGGCCAATGTTTCCATCAATAATAATCTTATCATATGGGATAATGAAAATTACATCCCTAAGGAGGTACAAATTAGCATTAATGTGGATAAATATGGGAATCCATACGTGGAATAAAAATAATAATGACATGGAGTGGGCCTTAGTAGAGGTGAAAGATCACACATGTGTGAATTACCCTCCTTATTACGGCCATATTAACACCATTGAACCTCACACATGTGGAAGGGATTTTAAAAAATGGGACTGACAAAAGGAAGAAACAGATTCAAATGAGGGTTTGGAGCAAAAAATTTATAGGATTAGCAGGGAGAAGAAGAAAATGGGAGGGGCACCATGTCAATTGGATCCATGTTGAGATCTGGCCTGGAAAAACAATGAGGAGATTTGGAACCTCCTGCACAAAGGTGCTATTTCCAATTTCATTGAACACATTCAGGGTCATGATTAGAACATTTCAGTTCATTTTGCAGTGGACTAGAAGGATAGAAGGGTCAAATATGGTGGCCTCCGTGTTACTATCAATGAAGATTTGATACCTGAGGCTACGGGCCTCAAATTGGAGGGTTATCAATTTTTCAATAAAAGGATTGATAGGGTCACCGAGGCCAAGAAATTTTCTGACGAGGGTGAGGAGTTTGACTTTTTTTTTGTGAGAATTAGGGTAAGTTCTATTCCCAAGCCATATGATGAAGTGACAAATATGATGGCTAGGTATATTTCTTTGGAATGGTGTTACAAAATGGTCCCTGTTAAACACCTTGTCTTTTTAAATCATTTTAGAAGGCATTATGTGGTTTGCTTCCCGCACTACCTGCTCAATTCCCTTTAGCGCTCTGTTCTAGACTTTTAGAAGCACTCTCGTGCCATCCCTCTCCACCAGGGCCTCATAATCCTGATGCATAAGCTTTATGTCTCCAAATTCCCTAACTTCCTGACTACTCCCAGTGATCCACATGTTACCACCTCCTCTGCTCCTACTCCCATTCTGGACACTCCTTCCAAATCCAAAACAAAGAACCCTAAGCTTCTAAAAACTGACACCCCTCACACTACCTAGATTCTCAGAAGCACCAAAGAGATGGAGGTTGCGCAAAACTTGTTACATATCAACAATGTTGGAATGGATATGGCCTTGCATCAGGAGGGGAATCATGTGCCTCATAGACTAGAGTCTCTGGAGAAAGAGATGAAGTAACTGAAGAAGGACCTACAGCGTATGGAAAAGTAGAAAGGAAAAAGAAAATTTGACGAAGATAATGACATTGGAAAGGATCAGATTGCTGATATTTATAAGAATTTGAACTCTCTGGATAGTAGAATGGGGAGAGCTAAAGATAGACATGATCACAACATGGCTATCTTTAAAGCCATAAGTGACTTTTTGGAGTAGCAAGTTTGAAGCATTACCATGCTTAGTGGGATCCCTGACACTATTTGGGGGAATGATAAAGAGAGGATTCAGACCATCTTGCAGTTGAATGCTTCGGACCCAATGCACATCACAATATTGGTGTTCTTCACCTCACTACAAACGATCCAGTCCAGAATTGAAAGAGTGTCCAAGAAGTAAACTCACTTGGACTGGAGGGAGTCGTTATAGATGCTAAACTTTTGTGGTATTTTTGTTGTGGCTTTGCTACTTTTTTACTGTTCTGTTGCAGTCTATGTCCTATTTTGTTTCTTGTTTGTAACTATTTCTTGGTTATCGATGGACATAGTGTTCTATCTAGATTTTTATCCTTTTTTGTCACTTCTTCATAGTTAAATCTGGCTATTGAGTCATTTCTGTAACACGGTATAGTCCCTTTAAAACTATTTACTAATAATAATAAAACATACATACGTGTTGTTAACTTATTGGATAATTTATTTACACTTTGACATGGTTATAACAAAGGAAAATAAAAATGTGAAAGAATCACAGAATCATTCTATTGGTTCACAACTGATAAGATTGATAAAATCTTTAAAAAGTGAAAAACAGTGGCTTAATCTTATTGATTGGCCACTAACACTTTTGAAAATAGATTTACAATTTTATTTTTTTTATTATGGGTAAATAGTTTTGAAGGGACTATACCCTGTATACAGAAGGCTCAAAATCTAGATAACAAAAGAGGTAAAAACAGTCTAAAAAGGAGCAAAATGTCCAACATCAAAGGGCTCAACATCCAGATAAGACAAAACAGTAATAAAATAGGATCAAAACGTACAGTGATCCGAACAAAAGCAGTAGAGACAAAAAAAAAACAAGAGATAACCATCATTGGACATCTTAGCCAAAAGACCACCAAAACCACCATTCAACAACAACTTCACAGCTAGTAAACAGTAACAAAACTCCGCATCACTTGATAGCCCGGTCAATCTTGGCTTTGATCGTTTGAAGCAAGACAAAGAATGCAATGGCAGTGGCCTGGGAAGGGTCTTTTAAATCCACCTGAGCAATTGGAATATCTCTTTTCTCCTTGGAGCCCCAAATTTCCTCAGTAATACCACTGAGACTAAAAATACTACGAACATGTTGTTCAATGAAATTATAGATATTTTTAAGGGAAAAGAGGATACAGTTGTTAAAACCTTTTGCATTTCCAAGTCTGCCATCCAGACATTGGAGCTTCTTGACAATTTCAGCAGTGATATCCTCCTCCTCATCATTTTTTAGTTTCCTTTTGCCCTTAGCTTTATCCATTTCTCTAATAACACTCTTAAGTTCTTGAATTTCCTTTTCCATCTTACCCACTCTGACCAAAAAATCCTCATCCTTAGGCACCTCCACCGGATTACCCATTTGCAACAGATTCTCGGCAAGCTCTAGGTATTTATGACTTCTAAGAACCCTCTCAGAAGCAGGGACCTTTATTTTCATCTTCTTCCTTTTCTTGCAATAGATTTACAATTTTGAAATGTGAATAAATTTAGAGAAATTATAATGGCTCAAATGTTGCAAAGACAGAAGCAAGCTAACACAAAACTGACAATGTGAAATGTGAAGAAACTTAGAGAAAATCTATTGGCTCAAATTTCAAAAGTGAAAGAATAAGCTAACACAAGACTGATAAAGTAAAATGTGAAGAAACTTGAAGCAATTCTATTGGATAGGGTTTTTCATGTGAAAGAGGAAAGCTAACACAAGACTGACAATGTGAAATGCGAAGAAACTTGGAGCAATTCCGTTGGCTCAAATTTCAGAAGTGACAAAAGAAGCTAACAAAATACAAAAAGTGTGGGATGCCCTTATTGGATCATGCTTTGCAAAGAGAAAAAATAAAAAGAATGACATAATGAATCTAGATGGATTCTATAATTAGCTCGAGCTTCACAAAAATGAAAATATCTATTAAAATATCTGACACAATAATGTTATTTGGAATCATCTTATTTCTTGAAGCTTCGCAACAATATAAATTGCAAAACAAAATAAAAAAATTCCGGGAGGACTTAGAAGCATCAAACTAATCGTATCTAAGGAAAACTTTTAGATCCACAACAAAAAAACTAGCTATAATGGTTATAAAAGGCATGAAAAACTTTTAAAAACTTGCAAATGATGGATTTAAACTATGAAAGACCAAGAACATGTCACAAAAACATAGATCTATGAATAAAAATGCATAGCCAAGATTTAAATAACCAATTAATCAATATTTCAAAAATATTTGGGCAAGAATTGGAATTTTTCACCTGATTAGCTTGAAGTTGACAACAGAACAACTATGGTTTCACATATCTGAAAACAAACTTCAAGCTTCTTCACTCCTGCAAATTAAAAATATCCAAATTGATCTTGCACACACATAATTGCCAACTCTAATACCATGTTAGGGAAACAATGGGAAGTATAATTAAAAAATTATAGATCCAAAAAATAAATTACTCAAGATTATAGATTATGATGTGCAATTAAATTAACCAAAGATTTAGATGTTTATATATTGTGCATTACAAACATGAACTGAAAGTAAAGTTAATAAGACAGAAGACGCCAGATTTATAGTGGGGAAACTTGAAGGAAAAAACCCCACTAAAATAAAGCACTTCCTTTATTAAGAATTTATTAATACTTTAACCCAACACTTCCACTTCACTCCTCGATCTCACAAAAACAACTACAGACCAGTGCCTCACAATTTTATAGTTTTGATATATAAATATAGCTTGAACATATATCTCTATCAATATTATTACCAATCCCATGAGGGATCATCCTATATATATATATATATAGGATGGGTGAATGGTCAAATCGTATCACTCTTGTTGTGAAAGACCAAATCATTAAGTTTATTCAAATAAACTTTAAGAAAAGGGGTTCATGAAGTGGTGGTCCATTAAAAGGTATCCCCACTTGACATTATCACCCCAAAAGTTTACATTATATTCTATAACATGTTTGTCACTTTTTCTACTAACACATATTTCTATCCATATTGTTTGCATGTGCCTTAGTTTCTACCATGCACATTCCCCCCTGCAGGGCATCAGTTCAGATAAGATTCAAGTCCTCTCCTTTGGGCCACATCCTCCTAGAAACATTTTCTGCACCCAAAATGAGTGGGGCATACATTGTGTGAATCATTCACCCCATACAGTAGTATACAGCTATAGTTCAAGTCTGCACAGTGTAGGAACATAGTATTCTACAGTTATAGAAATAGACCAGATTCTGACTTGGGTCATTAGTTCATCATAGACACCAACACCCAAATACAGACATTACCGCTTGGGTGCTCTTGACCTTTCCTAGGTGAATATAATCAAGGGTAAGTTAAATTTATTTTCTTATATTAGTGTAGTTTTCAGAAATTCACAGAGTAGTTTTCATAGTCCATGAAAAATCCTCCAGCAATCAGAATACATTTTATCTCCTTTTTCTATTTCCTTGGATCGAACTGGAAAAATAAAGGAACTAAACACATATTACACCATTTGCAGTGGTGTATTAATTAAGGAAGAAATTACTGATGGAGAATAACACTAGACCTTTTCCCCCAACACTCTTCTGTCGTGGTGTGGGATCACCCAAAAAACTCACACTTGGTGTGAGATCTCCCAAAAAACTCACACTTGGTGTGAGATCTCCCAAAAAATGTGTTCTTAGTGTGGGATCTCCCAAAAACTCGCTCTTGGCATGAGATCACCCAAAAAACTTGCTCTTATACAACATTTTCAAGACACTTTCTATCCTTTTAACTCATCATGGATCAAGTGCACACATTTCTTTTTACTAATTTTTCATATTTTTAAATACTTTTATATGCTTTTACATAGTTTTCATAACACATGACTTTGACTACTCTTTTTCTCTTCTTTTGCAGGTCTATCCTTAATACGCAACAATAAGAAAACCTTCATCAAACCACAATAACAACATGTACAACATGATACAACTCATATGCTTCACCCCTAGGGTCACCTCCTCTTTCTTAACTTCCACGATTCATTTTTATCACTCCAAACTTTTACTTATCTTTTCGGAATGCTTTCACCATCGATATACATGGTTATCAAGTACACATCTCTTATCTACTTTATTTTATCAAGTATTCACTCAACAACATAAAGTGGGGGAAATTTTAGAAATAAAATCATGTACTTGGGTACATTTCTAGGTCCTAATCATATACTACTATTCATATGATCCCTAAGAGAGAAAACTAGTAATTAACATCTATCATTAGCCTCTTTTCTATCTTTCTTGTTTCCTCTATAGTTGTGCACACCCCATGGCCTAGTCAGTATTTCACTTCCTTATCTTTCTTCACTTGTGACATCAGCACCTAGTTAGGAATCTAGCACCTAGGTTCATTCATTCCCTTTAGGTGCCCCCAACCTTTCTGTATCTTGCTCGCCTCTTTTGGTGATCTTGTTTTCTTATAGGTCAGTCTTTTAGTTGTCAATTACAAAATTAAAACAAGGGAATCATATAAATACAGAGCATTATGACCATAATAAAGTACCAAGCTCTTAGAATCTATTATCACATTGCATCCAAAATAATTCTAAGAGTGTCAAGGCATCCATCTAACACTCATACAAGGGACAAGGGAGTAATTTTTTTTCATACACTTCATAGGAGGGGAATTTCATTTTCCCATCCACACATCTACTTAAATTGCTGCATCTAGCTATCACTAGCTATCAAGTGCATCTCACACAAGACCTTCCTTGGGAATTATTTCGCACACTTCACAAAAACTACATTGAGTTTGAGATGTATTGCAGTGCTCGTTCGTAAGTTCATTCTATGAAGTTATCTTTTTTTAAAGGATTTAAGGTGTTTTTGGATTTTATGGGTTATCTTTCTCTGTATGGGTTATAGGTAAATTATACGGACATAGTGTGACATACATACAACCACCTTGTGACACAAGAAAAAAAATATTCTAAGCTCTTGCGCAGTCACAAGCGCCTACTAATTGTCTCTAGTACCTAGGAGCCCCTTTCCTATTCCAAAAGCCCTAGTCTCGGCTCATCCAACAGTTCCAAGATTTTTTGTGTTCAGTTACGACATTCTCCTCCTCATGTTTATATATTTTCCATTCCATGACACTTCATGATTTATTGTGAAATCAGATAAGTATTCTATTCCCTCTCTTACACATAGGGTTTCAATTTTCATTATCCTATTGCTTATGTCAAATCTCTTCTCTAGCGTTTATTCATCATACGCATGACTCTGTAATATCTAGGGTTTATCATAATTCCATTTTTTTTGAATCACCCTAATACACATCTTATTTTTACATTGTGTATAATTAGGTTTCATTTGATGTAGATAGGGCTAATAATCCCCATTACATGTCTTATTATAAAATTGGGTGTGTAATTATGGTTTTTAGTGCATTTAATGTTGATTGATTGTTAATAAATTTCTAATTATCACACTAGTTATATAATTATGCTCTAATTGACTTTAAAATACCATGTTAATCCCCAATACATGTACACTTATTATCACATTAGGCATTTGATTAAGGTCAAATTGGTGCAAATGAGTCTAATTAATCACCAATACACATCTTATTTTTGTACTAGGCATATATTTAGGGTTTGGTTCCCCACTTTATGTTAATCGAGCCCTAAAAACAGTTAAATTTTTGCACTAAGTTTATAATAATGGTTTGATTATGCTAAATGAGCCAAATGATTCCCAATACAAGTATAATTGTTGCACTAGGTATATCAGGGCCCAATTTGCATAATTGGGGACAATTGATCCCCAATACACATCTCATCATCGCACCACATATATAATTAGCATTTGTTTGGGCCCCTTTGTGCCAATTGATTGCTAATACACATATACTTGTTTTACTAGGTGTATAATTAGGGGTTGAATAGTGCAAAAGGGGTAAATTGATCCATAATACATATTATTATTGCATTAAGTGTTTAATTTGGGTTTATTTGGCCCTCTTTTACATGAATTGATCCCTAATACACATTTATTTGATGCGTTAGGTGTATAATTAGGGTTCATTAGTGAAAATGGTCCAATTAATCCCTAATATATGTCTTATTGCCATCAGAGTTGTATAATTATGGTTCTACTGGCATGAATGAGCTAATTTATCATTAATACACTTCTAATTCTCACACAAGGTGTATAATTATGGTTTGGGTAGAAAAATAGGTTAATTGATTCTCAAGACATGAAATTTCTACACTAGGTGTATAAATAAGATCCAATTAGCACAAATGAGCCAATTAATCCCCAATAAACATCTAGTTGTCATACTAGGTGTATAATTAGGGGTTTACTAGTGTGTTCATGTATAAGTTTTCTATGTTAATGAATTGAAACTAAACACCTAAGATTTTCAAAGAAAATGAAATCCTAACAATGAACCATCAAGATAAGAGCTTATGGAGACTAAACATCATCAATATGCATGCAACTTTGAACAAAACCAAACTAACATACTAAAATTAATCCCTACTCTTTAGATTTTTTGACTACAAATGAACCTAATTAGATCCACAACAATCAAAGGTTGATTATTTGTTTGATCTCAAGGTTTTGAGAATGGAATCTCATCAAACATGGCTACAAGACCATTTGATTCTTCCCATATTACTCAAATCTTGGATGGATGAAATGCAAGATGAAGATGCTAGCTCAATTCTAATCGAGAATGCTTAAGATCCAAATGCCTATAGTTTATGCTATAACAAAGGTGGTGTTTTAAGAAGAAAGGTAAGAGGAGGGTTATTTATATAACCCTTTGGTTTGAGAGATATTTGCATCCTATTGTATGTGGGATAAAGCCCAGAGTAACTTTAGTTTAGTAGAACAAAGCTCGGTGAGTTAGCATGTGGGTTATTGCTTTAGTTAACACTTAATGGGAGTTGTGGTGCATATAATTAATCAAAGGTGATTAATTAATAAGCTAGAATAAGATTTTTATGCTATTTGGAGGAAAATTAGTGTGATTTAGCTGATGTAATATAGGAATTTGATCAAATAAATGGAGATTTATTGATTTAGACTAGCAGTCGTAGTTAATTAATTACCTAGGTAGAAGGGTTCGCTAATTAACGAAAGGTTGTTAATCAACATCTTGAGTGATAAGAGGGTTAATGAATTAGAGAAATGTAATTAATCAACAACGATAGAAGAGAAATGGTGTGTTATTGACAACATATCATCAATTTGAAGGAAAGGGGGGTAGTTAGCACAATTTAGGTATTAAAATTGTTTCATCAAACTCTAGGTGTCTACATTTTCCCCTCTTTGGGGTGGCGTAGTGAAGCCACTTCAAAGATAATAGATAAGTATAGAAAAGTGATTTTTTTTTGTTTTGGACCCTGATAGTGATGATGGTTAGAAGGGGGGCTTTGCCCCCCTTGTAGGGTCTGAGGGCAGTACCCCCGAAAGCCACATTTTATATGTATTTATGCATTGTGAAATTTGGACCGTTCATTATTAGGTCACAAATCTAACGGGTGGTTTTCTATGTTTCCCCAAAATGATAAAAAAAAACCCTAATATCTTTATAGGGTCGTTATGTATGAGGCTCATTGTATTAGTGGTTGCACTGTGAGAGAGAGTTTTACTAGACAAAATAAAAGTATTGGTTGTTTCTGGTGGATGTAGCCCATTTTGGGTGAACCACGTTAAATCTGTCTCTGTTTTATTACATTCTTTTGTGTTTTACATTTTCTGCATTATTCATTGCATGCTTATTTATCTGTATAACTGGTATAATCCTAATAACTGGTATCAGAGCATGTTTGAGATTTATTTGTTGGTAGTATACTCATAGAGGGATTTCTATTTAAGTGGGAGAAGGAGTAGTGGAAGAGGATAATAACTTCATAGTTGAGAATTTTGACAGCTAAAATTACTAGCTATGGAAAATGTAGATGGAAGATTACCTGTATCAAAAGGATCTATACCTACCGTTGGGAGGTGAAGAAGTGAAAACCTCAATCATGTCTGATGAGGAGAGGAAGGTTCTAGACAGGAAGGATCTCAGTGTGATTCATTTGAGTTTGGCATCATCCGTAGCTTCAAATATCTCATAGGCGAAGAGTACGGTAGAGTTGATGAAAACCCTAGCTAATTTATATGAAACTCCTAGTGCATCCAATAAATTTTATTTAATGAAAATATTTTTTAATCTACAAATGCAAGAAGGTGGATCTATATCTAGCCATCTTAATGATTTCCAAACTATTGTAAATCAGCTAGATTCGGTTAATATCCCATTTGATGAGGAGGTTAGAGCATTATTATTCCTGTGTTCTTTGCCAAAAAGTTGGGACAACTTAGTAATGGAAGTTTTTAATACATCATATACTTCTCTTAAATTTGAAGATGTAGTAAGTGTCATATTAAATGAGGAAATGCATAGGAAAAGTACAGGGGAAAATTGTTCTTCTGGAAATGCATTGAAAATGGAGATTAGAGGGAGGAGCAAGGAGAAATCAAAGAGTAAGGCTTGTGGGAGATCTAAATCAAATATGGGAGGATCCAAATCTAGGAGTAAAGGCATTACTTGCTGGAACTGTGGAAAGAGAGGACATGCTAAAAAGGATTGTTGGTTCAAAGAAAACAAAGAAAACTAGCATGAAGGTATTAAAGAGTAAAATTCGATAGGTAATATTGTTTAGGATGCTCTTATACTTTCTCTTGATACTAGAGTAGAATATTGGGTAATAGATTTAGGTGCCTCTTTCCATGCAACCCCTGATAAGGGCTATTTTAAAGATTATGTCTAGGGAAATTTTGGACAGGTCTATTTGGGTGATGATGAGTCGTGCAACATTTTTGGGAAGGGAAATGTACACCTGAAATTATAGAATGGAAATACATGGATATTGAGATACGTGAGGCATGTACCTAGCCTCAGGAGAAATCTCATCTCTGCAGGACAATTGGGTGGTGAAGGTTGCATAGTCATATTCACTTCAGATGCTTGGAAGGTTTCCAAGGGTACCCTGGTAGTGGCACGGGGTAAGAAAGTAGGCACTCTTTATTTTTCTACTTGTATATCTAATTCTTCTACCATATTATCTACTTCAGATGACGATGCCATCATTTGGCACAATAGATTGGGACATATGAGTGAGAAGGGCATGAAAATTCTACATGAAAAAGGTAAGCTTTTAAGTTTGAAGCAATTAGACTTAGAATTTTGTGAGCATTGCATTTTTGGGAAACAAAAAAGAGTTTGATTTCTCAAGGCAGGGAATACCAAGAAAGAGAAAAATTTGGAGCTAGTTCATATAGATGTGTGGGGGCCAGCCCATGTTGCATCTCATGGTGGTTCTCTTTACTATGTCACATTCATAGATGATGCCACAAGGAAGGTATGGGTATATTTTGATCGGTAACTCGGTTTTGAGTGTCGTTTTTTGCAAAAGTGTGTAGTTTTTTATGCTCTTTCCATTGGAAATATTTATTTTGAGAATTTCACTATAATTATAAAGTTCCATATTATAACACGCACTCATTATAAAGTGCCAAAATATGGGGGGGCTCTTGTTGCATTTCTTAGGGGTCTTGTTGAATTACTTGGTTCTTCCATTTCTTTTGGTAATTTTTTTTAAGATGGCATCTACTTCTACATTAACTCATGTTGAGCCATTAACAACACATAATTACCACACATGAAAACCAAGAATGGAAACAATAATTAAGCAAAAAGGATTATGGGCTTTAAATTCTAAAGAACAACCAGTGTTCACTAGAGAATATGAGAAATTTCAGTACCAGTGCAAATTTGATGAGTGTATGGGTTTGATAGGAACTTATGTAAGTGATAGTATTTTATTTCATTTGGAAAAGTGTGACTCTCCTTTCAAAATATGGGAGAAATTGGAGGATTTATTTGGTAAGGTGGATCGGATGAGAGCTATGCAACTTGAAATTGAGATCACCTCTCTTAATCCTAAAGATTTTCCAACAATTATAGACTATCTTACCAAGTTCAAGCATTTTTTGACACAGTTGAAGGGGAGTGGAAGAGATAAAAAGATGAAGAGTGTGTTTACTTGATTCTATCCAAGTTGAGAGGACCATTCCAAATTTTCTCTTCTACCTTTTTCTCTAGCATGGATGCCTTAGGTGATAGCTTCAAAATTCCTAACTTAGAAACATTTTGTGAAAGACTTACTAGGGAAGAATCC
Organism: Taxus chinensis; assembly: GCA_019776745.2. NCBI lineage: Eukaryota > Viridiplantae > Streptophyta > Pinopsida > Cupressales > Taxaceae > Taxus > Taxus chinensis. Next base: position 219,072,742 of record CM034152.1, on the reverse strand, counting down.
AAATTATCTCACCTTGAGTCTTCCACCTCTCAGAAGGCATTAGTTGCATCTAATCCTAAGGGTAAGGGAAAACCAAACAGTAAAACCATATCCACACCTTCTCCATCTCAAAATGCTTCTAAACCTAAAGAAAACAACTCAAAACCCAAGGATTCTTCTAAATCCAAGAATAATTCTAGCCGTTCATTTTCTTTTTGTGGGGGTAGTAATCATGAAGAAAATAGGTGTTATAAGTGAATGTAAGCCTTAGAGGATGCAGTCAAGAAACACAAAATTTCTATCTCCACTCCACCTCCTTCTAACCAACATGGAAAAGTACTTAATGTTGTTGGAAGATCTCAGTCACCACTTGCAGACAATTAGGTTATAAATTATGGTGCTTCTCATCACATGACTTCTTCCAAGGAGTCTTTTGTTTCTCTAGGTTTGAGTTCTACTTCCAAAATTGAGGTTGGAGATTCTTCCTTTCTTTCTGTTGAGGGAAAAGGTGATATACAACTTGATGGTGGCAATATCCAAGATGCACTATATGTTCCTAACATCACTACAAATTTGCTTTCTGTATATCAAATTTTTCATTCTGGTCAAGGGAAAACAGTGACTTTTACACCACATGGGGTAGAAGTAAGAACTTTGTTGGAGCCTTTTTCACTTGTTGCTCAGGGTATTGTTGATCATAGTTCAAGACTATATCACTTTGAGAGTTTTGATGACACTTCTTATATAGGGACAAGATTGGTTTCTCATTTAGATTCAGAGAGTAGGATTTGGCATGAAAGATTTGGACATCTCAATTACATATATTTGAAGGAGTTGAGCACCCATGGTATGGTAGATGGTCTTCCTAGAGTTTCTAGTCTTGAGGGAGTTTACTCTAGATGTGCATTAGGGAAACAACACCAAGATCCATTTCCTAAGAATTTGTCTAAGAGAGTTTCTTCACCACTTGAGCTTGTACATATTGACTTGCTGGTTTTTCCTACCCCCTCTTTCAATGGAGCTAAGTATGCACTTACATTTATTGATAATTTCTCGAGGCGTACTTGGGTTTATTTTCTCAAGTACGAAAGTGATGTTTTTTCACACTTCAAATTCTTCAAGGAATTGGTCAAGAAACAATCTTCTAGTTGCATAAAGAACCTTCGTATTGATAATGGGGGGGAGTACTTCAGCGATGAGTTTTCTAAATTTTTAGCAACTCACGGCATTATTCACTAGCATTCTGTTCCTCATACTCCACAACAGAATGGCTTAGCAAAAAGGAAGAATAGAAATTTGAAGGAAATGGCTAATTGTATGATGCATTCTAGAGATTTTCTTCCTATCTACTGGGCAGAAGTAGTTAATTGTGCTAACTATATTAAGAATCGCACACCACATAGAGCACTTGAAAATTTGACTTCAGAGGAAGCTTGGTCCAACACTAATCCAGATGTCTCATTTTTTTGAGTCTTTTGGAGCCATGCTTGGGCCTTTGTGCCAAATAAGAAAAGGAAAGCTTTGGATAAGAAGAGTAAACCCTTGATCTTTGTAGGGTATTGTGAGGACATAAGAGCTTATCGTCTTTTAGATCCTGATACACATTATGTTCTTTTTCGAACACATGTTCAGTTTGATGGGCATTTCACTCCTCATGATTCTTCATCTTCTACCATTCCTGCTTCTTCTTCATCTCATCTTGAGGATCTTTTCTTTGAGGAGATTGATGAGGAGGTTATAGATGTCATTGAGGATCCTATTCCCATTGATGTTTTCACTATGCCTAAGTGGGCTCGTACTACAGTTTCTGAGGCAACACCTTTCATAGAGGATCTTCCACCCACTAGGAATCATCACGCACATTCTATAGGTTCTATACTTTTATGTCAGGTAGTTTCTGAGGATCCATAGTCTTTTCCAAAGGCTCATGGGATATAGGAGTGGGATGATGTGATGACAGCTGAGTATTCTTCTTTGATGAAGAATCATACTTGGGATTTGGTATCTCTTCCTAAAGGAAGAAATATGGTTAGGTGTAAGTGGGTATACCAAACCAAATACACAGTTGATGGGTCCATTAACAAGTATAAAGCTCATCTTGTTGTAAAGGGTTTTTCACAAGTCGAAGGTATTGATTACTCTAAGACTTTTGCACCCATTGCCAAGATGGATTTTGTATGCCTTGTACTTGTTATGGCTGCATCACAGGGGTGGCCCGTATACCAAATGGACGTGAAGAGTGCCTTCTTACATGGAGATCTAAAAGAAAAAATATATATGGAGCAGCTGGATGGATTTGTTCAGGATTCTTCTCTTGTTTTTCAGCTCCGAAGGTCTCTCTACGGTCTCAAACAAGCCCCTCGGGCTTGGTATGAGAAGATGGATTGTTTTCTTCTATCTACTGGTTTTGTTTGTTGCCACTCCGATCATACAGTGTATCTCCAGCATGTCAGTGAAGATATTGTGACACTTGTTTTGTATGTTGACGATTTGTTACTTACTGGCAGCTCTTCTTCCCAGATTCAGAGTATTTAGAGGGGTCTTTCTACATAGTTTGACATGACAGATCTTGGGCTATTGCATTATTTCCTTGGTTTACAGATTTCTTAGACAGATTCAGGGATTCATTTGTGTCAGCAAAAATACACCCATGATCTTCTTAGGCACTTTGATATGGCTGATTGCAAGCCACGTCCATCTCCTTTTCAGTCTGGGGTTACTCTTACATTCACATGTACCACACCACTTTGTGATCTTACATTGTATAGGTAGTTGGTTAGGAGTCTCATGTACTTGACCCATACTCGCCCTGATATTTCATTTTCAGTAGGGCTTGTATCTCAGTTTGCACATTCTCCTCATATTAGTCACTGGCAGGCTACTAAAAGGATTTTGCGCTATTTGCATGGCACTTCCCACTTTGGCCTACACTACACTAGGGGCTCTACTCAGTTGGTTGGGTATATAGATTTATATTGGGCAGCTTCTATTGATGACAGGCGTTCTAATTATGGCTATCTTTTTTGTCTTGGTTCTTCTCCAGTTGCTTGGGCGTGTAAAAAGTAATAGGCTATTGCACTTTCATCTTCAGAGGTAGAGTACAGGGCAGTAGTTACAACGAGTCAGTAGATTCTTTGGCTTTGCCATTTATTGACAGAGTTTAGATTCCCACAAGATTCATTGACTGTACTTTGGTGTGATAACCAAAGTGTAATTCACATTTCTCGCAACCCAGTTGAGCACCAGCGGACCAAGCATATCGAGATACACATCCACTTCATTCAGCATCACATTCAAGATGGAGTTCTTTGCTTGGAGTACCTTTTGACTCAGCAATAGGTTACAGACATCTTTACGAAGCCTTTTGCATCACCTCGCTACCTTGAGTTGCATGGAATGCTTGGGGTTTCGAAAGTTGTTCTTGGGGGGTGTTCGTGAGAACATCTTCCTTCTTCTTCTTCTTTCTCTTTCCTTCTTTTGGTTTGAGATTTCTTCATGGATATATTGTACATGAGTACCTCATCAGGCCTAGTTTTTGGAGCTCATACTGTGGACATGCCACTTCTATTTTGGCCCCTAGCTTCACTTGAGGGGGGTGTTAGAGTAGGTATTTACCTTAGCTCATGTTCACCTAGGTACATTATTTACCTTTATTGTATTTATCCTCACCCACTTATGTGTGTGGATATTTCTTTTTATTTATTTAGATATTAGGAGATATTATCTAGTTGTTAGGTATAGTTCTTTCCTTGATCTATGGTATTGAGTAGTTCTTTCCTAGATCTATGGTATTGACTAGATCCTTGATGTCTAGTTCTCTCATAAATCTATGGACTTGACTAGTTCTTTGATGACAAGTTCTTTCCATGATTTATGGCTTGATCTACGACCTTGACTGGTTCTTAGATTGTTATTCCTTTCCTATATAAGCAAGGCCCATTCTCATTGTATTTCATTGAGTTCCATAATAATATATGATATTTCTGCTCATTTGTTTGCAAAGGTTTTGTGTAAAGTTATTCTTGTGAATTACTTTCATCTTATTGATCGTGGTGTTTGATTAGCATCTATGTTCTTGGCTTGGTATGATCTGGTTATCGTTCCTTTTAGATTTTAGTTTTGGGATCGAGATGAATCTAAGATAATTAGGATTTGTGATGTTGTTTGGCATGAAAATATAATGTACATGGATCACGTATAGGATAAAAAAATCCCAAAGAAGAATTGGTTGAGGATATAACTCCTAAAAAAGAACTCTCAACTGGAAAATATCCACCTACAGGTACCGAGGTTGACTATTCTTTAGGCCAAGCCCAAAATCCAGTTTCGACATCGGCACCTCTGTTAGAAATTCAAGAAAATGAGAAGCAAGAAAATAATGATCTCGTGACACCCCCATATTTAATAAGAAGGTCACAATGTATTAGTAGACCTCCAGAAATATTTTCCCCTACTTTTTATTATTTGTTACTAACAGATAGTGGTGAACCAAAGAGCTTTGATGAGGCAATGCAGGTGGAATCCACTAAGGAGTGGGAGTGTGGCATGAATGAGGAGATGGACTCCTTGGAGAAGAACCAAACATGGAATTTAGTCAAATTATTAGCTGGGAAGAGATTACTACAAAACAAATGGGTCTACCGTGTGAAAGAAGAAGAAGGTGGATGGAAAAGGTAAAAAGCAAGGCTTGTAGTGAATGGGTATGAACAAAAGAAAGGTATCAATTTTGATGAAATTTTCTCCCATGTTGCAAAGATGTCTTCCATTCATATTGTATTAAGTTTAGTTTTTGTTGTTGAATATTTACACTTAGAGAAAATTGATGTCAAGACAACATTTCTCCATGGTGACTTGGAGGAGGATATTTATATGCAACAACCGCATGGGTATGAGGTGAAGGGTAAGGTGAAATTGGTTTGCAGGTTGAAGAAGAGCTTATACAGGCTCAAGTAAGATCCCCAACAATGGTATCTAAGGTTTGATAGTTTTATTCATGAGCATGGTTTTACTAGATGTCAATCAAATCATTGTGTGTATGTTAAATGGTTGGATAACAAGAGCTACATTATTCTTCTATTATACGTAGACAATATGCAATAAATTGCAAAGCTTAAGGAAAAGATTGCACAAACATTTGCAACGAAGGATTTAGGTGCAACAAAGAAAATCCTCAGTATGCAAATCAAGAGGGATAGGAAAAATAAGAAATTGGTGTTGTCTCAGGAGGACTATGTAGAAAAGGTGTTAGAGAGGTTTCAGATGTAGAATGCGAAACCGGTTAGTACACCATTGGATGGGCATTTTAGATTAAGTAAAGAGCAATGCCCAACAACACAAGAGGAAAAAGATTATATGACATAGGTTCCTTATTCTTTTGCAGTTGGGAGCCTCATGTATGCCATGGTTTATACCAGGCCAGACATTTCCCAAGCAGTGGGAGTTGTTAGCAGGTATATGGAAAATCTGAGTAAAGCACACTGGAAGGCAGTCCAGTGGATTCTCAGGAACTTGAGAGGGACCAGTAGTAAGCACTTTTGCTTCATATGGTCAAATTATACTTTACATGGATTTGTGGATGAAGATGTGGCAGGAGATATGGATAATAGGAGGAGCACTACTAGATACGTGTTTAAAGTAGGTGGTGTGGTAGTGAGTTGGATCTCAAAGTTGCAGAAGGTAGTTTCCCTATCTACTACAGAGGCAAAATATGTTACAACGACTGAGGTAAGTAAGGAAATGTTATGGATGAGCAGGTTCATGGAGGAGTTGGGTAAGGAGCAAGGGGATTGTAAGTTACATAGTGATATTCAAAGTGTAATTCACCTGGCAAAGAACTTGGCCTTCCATTCTAGAACCAAACACATTCAGCTAAGATATCACTTCATACGACATGTGTTTGAGGATGGATAGCTTGAGTTGGTGAAGATTCATATAGATGATAATCCTACTGATATGTTTACTAAGACAATGACAAAGGATAATTTGGATTTTCATTCAACTTTTATGGGTTGTCAAGATTGATCTTGAAGCAGAAGAAACAAGCAAAGAGGAAAAGTCCAATCAGGAGTTGTAGTGGTGGACTTACAGTAATCAGTCTCTAAGTGGGAGATTATTAGTTGTGGATCTTGATAGTGATGGGGGTTACAAGAGGGGATTCACCCCCCTTACGGGGTTCATGGGCTGTGCGCCCTGGCAGGGGTTTGGGGGCAGCGCCCCCGAAAGCCACATTTTATATGTATTTATGCATTGTGAAATCTGGACCATTCGTTATTAGGTAACAGATATAATGGGTGGTTTTCTATGTTTCCCCAAAATGATAAAAAAACCCTAATATCTTTAAAGGGTCATTATGTATGAGGCTCATTATATTAATGGTTGCACTGTGAGAGAGAGTTTTACAAGACAGAATAAAAGGATTCACTGTTTATGATGGACGTAACCCATTTTGGGTGAAACACATTAAACATGTTTCTCTATTTTATTACATTCTTTTCTTTTTTACGTTTTCTACATTATTCATTACATGTTTATTTATTCTTATAATTGGTATAATCCTAAATTTTTTTGAAGAGATAGAAGAAAAATTAGTAGAGTGAAGGATGCCCCCTCGAGTGTCAATGGGTTGATGAAAGAGGTCGATAAACGATCGAAAAGATGAAGGAAATTGATATAAGAATAAGGAGGGGTAGGATGCTCCAATTTAGTTAGAAGAATAGTGCAAATAAAAGAAAATGATATAGAAAAAAACAAATGATTATGAAGGGGGGATTGAATTAGCTTTCATCTAGTTTTTTTGTCAAAAAACAACTTTATTTCATCATATTTCCAATGATCTACATCATCGGTCATTATTAAAAATATAAGGATACAAAAAAAGTGTATAATGACATAAAAAGCCATAATACGAACAATTTTCCATCGCTAAAATAATAACTCCATGTAACATACAAAGTTTAATGTAATAAGAGAAAGTAAACAAGCTGACCTAATTTGGAAACAAGTACAAACACATATACTCAAACCAACAATGTTCAAAATGGTTGCACAAATGTGTTGTTATCGAGCTATAGATCCCAAATATTCATGATTAATGAAAAGGGTTAAAAGTGGTTCCCCAAGAAAGGATACATGTGAGGAGAATAAGGTTGGATACGGGGGTCCAATGAAAAATCATTCGTGTGCCACGAAACAGTACTAGGAAACTCGTTGTGCCAAGATAGTACAGATGAAGCAAGCAGAGCAGCTTTGTTAATGAGGTAGATCCAAATGATCTGTGAGTAGTTTTTATATAAACAAGCAAACAAACTAGAAATCTATGATTTAATACCATGCACTTGACACAAGATTCAACTGTGTACCATCTTTTTACCAGTTTTTGCAAATTTTTACAATTTTTTGATTTTTAAAATTTTACAGGTTTTTTAGGATTTTGCGAAAAAAAATTATAATTTTTTTTTTGAAAATGTTGATTTGTTTCAAATTTTTAGATTTTATTTTATTTTTTAGAAGAATTTATAGGAAGGAAGATCACCTAAAAGCAAGAAAAATTCCCCATGGAGAAGAAATAGTTTCCAAGTAACAAAAAGATGCCCCATTGGGATGAAAAAAAGTGAAAAAATGATGATTTATTAAAAATAAATATCACAGATGGTGGAAGAATTTAGAATGATCACGGAACTTAAATCACACCTATCGACTATTACAATGGGTGAAAACACATAGCGGAGGGGTAAAAAAGGTTATATATATATATATATAATATATAATATATATATATATATATATATATATATATATATATATTATATAGTATATATAAATATATTATATATAATTTTTATATATATTATAATATATATATATATATATATATATTATATATAATATTTATATATATTATAATATATATATATATATTATATATCCCACCAGAGGGGTAAAACATCCTGAGTAGTTCATTTGTTACCGAACCCTTGCTGATTTTCCATTGATTTTTTCTCTTACCCTTGAGAGATATGGTGCGAGTTCCCAATTGTAGGAGGCATGTAGACTATGTTTGAGAGTACCAACAGTATCCCCAGGATTGTGCACAGGTGAGTAGACCTAAACTTTGTCTTGTTTTTGCCATTTAAGTGCATTTATTAGCATTAAAAAAATTCACAGCAGTGTATGCACATACCTTGGGGTGCGCATACACTGTCAAGGGTACATAGGTATTGGGGGAAGGTCTAGGGAATATGTTTCAACGTGCATGTGTAGGTAGGAGTACGTGTGCACTAGGGGTGGGGTTAGGACATATGCGTCAGCACGCATGTGTAGGTAGGAATACATGTGTGCTAGGGGTGAGGTTAGGGCATATGAACTAGTGCACATATGCATTAATTAGTTCTTGGGTGCTAATAAGGGGGCGTATTCACAAGGGATCGCATACACCAATAAGAGAGCACATGCATTGTGAAGAAAACATATGCATTGGGGGAGGGTTTTGGTCAACCTTAGAAGAATTTTAGGGAATTTCTAGAAGAATGTAAGGATGAGTTGGATAATGTTAGATGATATTATATATAAGAAAATAAACCTAAGGAGTGTCATGCTTGATCCTACAAATCAATACACATGTCTTACATACCTGGGAGCTGCATGGAAAGCTAGCCAACTTGTAAGAGGTTTTTCTATAGATTACCTTGGATGTGACAGGGCTTTCATACATGGTGCGGATGCCATAGATCACCCTCGATCATAGCCTTTTAATAGCCTTAGCTGAGAGGTGGCACAGTGGGAGTCAGTGTTTCAGGTTGCCCACTAGTGAGATGATTGTGATTCTTGAGGACATATGGTATATACTTAGAGTAATGATTTAGGGCCAGTTGATAGAGTATGATGGGGACCCTATTCAGATCATAGATTGTTTGATTGAGGTTTTTGGTGTATATGAAATACCATGAGAGGGGACATCAATGCAATTGTAGTCTTTCTTCAGAGATCTGAGACTGTCATGTGTTGTGGTGTATATTATGGTTCTTGTCAACAACATCATGATACCTGACAAGACTAGTACTTCATTTCCATTGGGCCTAATTTGAGTTATTTGCAGTTTAATCTATAGGGAGAGGTATTATTGAGTGCAGTGTTTGCTTGCAAATTTATATTGGGATCTACATCTTATTACTTTCCGTGGTAGAAATATCGTGGGACTGGTGAACCTATTATAGATATCGACACAAGACCATATTACTATTAGTCTCCCCTCAAGAGTATTACAAGGTTGAGCCCTAGATTAGCCCTCAGTCTTTTATTGGGAACCTTTTGGTGATGATGTTTATGGTCACATGGGGGACACTTATTATTATCAATGTGCTTTTGATGATATACTATGAATGTTTATTTGGTGCCCATAGATATCATATCAGCAGCCTGAGGATGTGTTGGAGCTCATCATTGCATTAGTTGATCACTTTCTCATCACTATCCATAGCTATATCACAGAGTGGTATCGGATTGATTACACTCAGAGAAAATTTGGTGTTGTTCAGGACATTCCTACATCTAAGTTTTTGTATGGTCACCACTCCTGGGATAATTTTGATATTGGGCCACTAATTAGGACCTAGTGAGCTAGAGATAGTTTTGAGAAGATGGTTTCATAGCCTTGGATACATTTAGGACATTTTGTAGATCCGGGGGTGATGGTAGCCTATCCAACATGGTATGCGATAATACTACCTAAGTGGATGACCATTACACAGGCCACATTGGATATAGGGGAGGTGCTAGCTACAGAGGACTAACCCCACTGAGGGAAAGCACAACCTAGAGTACAATAGGATGGAGCTGATGATGGGGGAGATGGTGGTGGGGATGGAAAAGGAGTGTAGGGGAAAGGACAAGATCAAGCACCTCAACATTTACAGATGCCCTAGGTTAGTATACAAGTTGGGATTCATGTTCCATTACAATAGGTTATCCCTTAAAAACCATTACATCAAGCCCCTATCTCTATTCTAACACACAATCCACAAGGAGGTGGACGGGGTGTGGGTGGAGGAGATGGGGGTGACTTGGCGGTCCTGAGGCAAGTTCAATAGATGGAAGGGTAGATGCAGCAGGTCACAATGTTTCTACAACAATCTACAACCCAGTTACAATGGGTCGCAACAGAGTGAGATCAGCTCCAGATAAAATGAGATCACCTTTGGGGAGAGTGGATGTATTTTTTTGCTGAGTGGACTTAGTTTTAAGAAGATGTGGCAAGACTCATAATAGAGATCATTGTGCTCAAATAGGAAGCCACTACAATGGTTACCCCATAGGTGTTTATTGATTTAGCCACAACCAGTGGTAATGCAACATACTATAGAGATTTATATCATGCCACTATCCCAGAGGGGCAGAGAGATACTTCATTAAGTCATTTGGCAATCAATAGGTCTTTATCGAGATCACAAAGACCATCTTGCTCTGCGAGATCAGTACAAGGTCCTGTAGTACAGCAGGTAGATTTGTCACACCAGATGCCACCTCCCCATGGTCCATTACAAATGCCACATCCGAGTTGTTCACATCAGATGCCACCACCCAGTGGTTCACAGTAGATGCCACCACCTAGAGGGATAATGGACAATCTACATATGGAAGAGAGTCATATTTGACTCCTTGTATTGATATATATGTACAAATGTATCTTTTTGATGTATGCCTCGATAGGAAGGCACGTTTTTGACATTATGGATATGTATTGTTTTTGTTCATGCCTTAATATGAAAGCAAATTTTTTATTGATGCCCATGATGACACACATTGTATTCGATGATTATGTACAGAGCAAATTGTATATGGACATTGATATTTTTACATATTTACATGTTTATGATGATGGAATTTTATTCATGATGTATGACTGTATCACATGTGTTTGATTTATGAGATAACATTAGATGATATCACATTTTTTTGTTATTTAATGAGATACTTATGATTTTACATGTTTCTAATTTTTTATATTGGGGAGGGGGGACAGAAGGTGGTCCCTATTGCCCCATTGGTGATATGGCATGATGATAATAGCTTAGCATACATGTTGGATGTTTTTTTCATGATGATGTAGCTTAGTTGTTATTGATGAGATATATACGATGTATGTGATGTTATATGTGATGATATAGATGATGATGATGATGTGATAACAAATAATGTACAAGCATTAAACAAACACAGGCAAAACTTAAAAAATATACACATGCATGAAACAAGCAAAACAACACAACTATATACAAGAATGCAAGAAAAAGATGAACTCAAAGCTTTTAACAACAAATTAAAGTAACACTCAATCCAAGTAAGAAAATGAATCTAATTAATGCATACAACAAATTTAAAACAATCACAACAATGTATAAACAAACAACTAAGTAAGCAAATACAATTTTGTTTTTGTGAGACAATTTTTGAGGCTATGTTTTACTATTTTTGGGAATTTTGGAAACAATGTTCTATTGGCTTTGTATTTTCTATGATATTTTTTCTAATGTTTAGGATTTCTCTAACCATTTTTTAATGTTTTTGAATCTTTGTGAAACATATTTGAATTTGTTTTTGTTTTTTTGAAAGTTTTCCAAAGCTATATATAGAAAATAGAGAAACATGGAAGCCCCCAATGTTAGATGGGATATACAAGGGAAGAATGCCATGTGCATATGTGCAAGAAAGTGAAGATTTGAATATTCCCCCGGCGTTAGATGGGAATGTACAAAGGAAAGTTTCTTCACACATATATACAAGAGTAAATTAGCTAGATCAAGGCCATGAAGGATAGGTTCAAAAGGAATATCAAATTCAGGAAAAACTAGCCCTAGATTAAAGCAAGTGTACCCTTTTAGATGTGAGATTGCTTGTAAAAAAAACCCTCCGAAGGTTCTCGAAGCCATTTTTCACCCCCAAACTTTTCCAAAGTGCCACAATTGCATGGGTTTCACTCTTGGACGACTTGTTTTCTCTTTACTCGTTTCTTAATTTTTTATTTTTTTTTATTTTTTTTATCTTTTATACTTTTTTGGTTGTTTTCTGATATTTTCCCCCATGCTTAAGTGTAGAACCACTTGAAATGAATGGTATTCATTGGTTCAGGGATATTTTATCCATTAGGATAAGCTAGCTTGTATGATCCTAACCCACATTTCTCTATCACCACGTAAGGTCCTAACCAATTTGACTAAAAAAATTCTTTATTTTCTCTTTCCTTAATAGTGTTAAATGGGTTCTCTTTGAAAAAAATATCCCCTATCTTGAATCAGCGAGATATGATGAATTTAGTGTAGCTTTGTGACACTTGATTATGATACACTTTTAAATTATTGAGTGCATGCATGTTTTTCTCATCTAACAACTCCAACTTTGCCAATCTAGCTACCCAATAGTCTTTGCATTTATCCAGATAATATCTGAGATATATTCTATGGGACGGAAGATCAATTTCCAATGGTATGATGGCCTCAGTGAAAAATACTATTGAGTAGGGTGTAGGACCAATGGGGGTGCAGATGGAGGTTCTATAAGCCCAGAGGGCAGGATGGATTTGTAAGTGTCAGTTACAGTCTCTTTTTCTTACAATCTTTTCCATAATATGAAGAAGCATTTTTTTAGTGGCATTTTCTTTTCCATTACCTTGAGGGTAAAAGGGGGTGGAAAACTTTATATGGATTTGGAAGTGCCAACACAACACTTTAACTATCTTGTTATTAAAATATTTACCATTGTCAATGACAGTGGTGAAGGGGATGCCATAACGACATATTAGGTGGTTCATGATTAATTTTGAAATTTGCACACCGATGACATATGTAAGAGGCACAATCTCTACCCATTTAGTGAAATACTTGGTGGTGGTTATGATATGGGTATGGCCATCTGAGGAAGTAGGAGTGAGTTTCCTGATGAGATTTATTCCCCATTTTGAAAATGGCCATGGCGTTTTGATTGGTTGTAAGGCTTGTGTTAATGCATGAATCAAGTTTCCATAATTCTAACACAGTTCACACTTATTGACATAGTTACAACAATTTGATTCCATGGTAGGACATAGTAACCTACTCTTAATAATTTCTTAGCGAGCACCATTCTGCTTGTGTGTGCCCCACAAATACCTTCATGTACCTCTTTGATCACTTTGACCGACTCAACCAAATTAAGACAGTGCAATAGATTCCCATCATAGCCATGAAGATATAGGGTTCCTTTTAGAAGGGTATAACAGGATATGTATCAGATAAGGTTTCTTTTCTGATGGAAATATCTCTAGGGGAAACGTATCATCTTGTAGGTAATTGAATATGGCTTCATACTAGGGCGAGAAAGTACCAACAACTTCACATACCAGACAAGATTCTAGCATGTCATATATTGGCACTTGCAAATGTTCAACAAAGAAAGGAATTTTCTTTGCCTAAGGTGAAATGCGAAGCAAAGCTCTGATTGTGGCCATGGCATCTACCGATTAATTATGTTCCCTTGGCATCTATTAGAAGGTAACACGTAAAAAATATTCCTTTATAGTATTGACCATCTTCTTGTATGGGATGGGCTTGTCATCCTTGACCTTATACTCGTCATTGACTTGTTTAATGGCCAATTGTGAATCACAAATGACTCTTAATTATCGAATATTCCATTTGATAATAACTTTCAACCTAGACAAGAGTGCTTCATACTTTGGTATGTTATTTTTACATGGAAAACTCAAACAAAAAGCATGTGGGATGAATTCTCCTATTGGAGTGATAAGTACCACACCATCTCCTGAACCAGGATAAGTGAATGATCCATAAAAGTGAATTTTCCATATGACGGGCTCTTCAATAGACACCATGGAGGCATTTGGCAGATCCAAACACAACGGTTTCAATCCTGGTAGGGGAGCTTCATCCATTTGATCGGAATGCACCTATCCTTTGATTGATTTTTGGTTGAAAAAATAAATGTTGAAGTTACTTAGGAGGATGATCCAATTAGACATCTATCCATTAAGTGTTGGTTTAGATAAAAGGTACTTCAAAGGATGAGTTTTGGAAATAATCTTGGTTTTTCTATGGAGTAGATAATGGTGAATATTTTGAAAGGAAAATACCACAGCTAAGTAATATTTTTCAATTTGGGGATAATTTAGCTCATAAGAAATGAAAGTGCGACTAAGGTAATAGATTGCTCTTTCTTTTTGGCTTAGATCGTATTGGGCTAGTAGTGCACCAATAGCAAATTGGGTGGCTAAAATGTATAATAGAAGAGGCTCGCATAAGGTAGGTGGCATGAGAATAGGAGGACTAGCCAAATATTGCTTAAGTAACTCGAAGGCCTAATGGCATTCTGGGCCCCAATGGAATGTAACATCTTTCTTAAGCAGGTGGGTGAAATGATGGCACTTGTCTGCAAGCTGATAAATGAAGCAGTGGATTTCCTGAATGTTTCAATGTAAGCTGTGTAGCTCCTTAAGGTTCTTTGGTGGAAGTATCTCAATAATAGCGACAACCTTAGCAAGATCTACCTCAATCCCTCTTCTCGAGATATGAATCCAAATAATTTTCTTGATTACACGCCAAACACACACTTCTTTTGGATTCAGTATAACTTTCCAATCTTGAAGGCATTGAAAGATACACCTCAACACTTCTAGATGTTCTTTTCTAGTTTTGGATTTTCCCATGATATTCTTAACATAGTCTTCCATGATGTCATTCATCGTGTCATGGAATATTGTTTTCATTTCTCTTTGATATGTTTCCCCAACATTCTTGATACCGAAAGGAATCACTTAATAGTAGGAATTCCCCTAAGCAATGTGTTATCCAATTTCTCCCTTGGGGAAAAATTGGACAATGGGAACCTATTGATCCTTGGGACCGAAAAAGTCCTTCATGAAGCATTCCGGGACATTACAGGTTCCAAGCTTTCCTAAGTTGGAAATTGGCCTGGTGGGGCCACTTTAAGTCAACATGAGAAAAAAATGACCAAAGTGAAAAATCATGTTGAGGGGTCTTACTGTATTCCCATTACCCAATGGTTTCAAGGAAATGGCCCAGAGAAGTAAAATTAAGATAGAAGTCAGTTTAGAAGGTCAACTGGGCTTTAAGCTTAAACAACTCGTTGGGAAGCTTGGTGAGCTAAAAAACAAGTTGTTGGTTATCAGTCCACTTTGATAAGGTTGAGTTGTTTATAACTCATGGGATGATCTGAAGGAAATTTCGGGCAAGAGGTTAGGAAGAACACTGGTTAACTTCTACGAGCTCATATCTCGGGTGAAATCTTGATGAATGGTCAACTCATCAAAATATCGAGCTCGCCACAGTAAGCGAGGTTTGAATGATGCATGGTGATTAGCGATGGCATGAAGGGTCTGAGCTTGGTACCAAGAGTAAGTGTGGTGAGCTCATGGTGATCCTAGTTATAAGGTGACATTACATATATGTATGCAGGCATATCAATGTTTAGAAGCACAAACATGGAAATTTGAAAGGTCAGGACTAAACTCAACGGCATGATTCAAAGCATTTATGCATGGGAAGATTACCAGGTAACTCAGGATGCACAAGTGAAGTTCTCGAGCTTGATGCATGGGCGTGGGAAAACATTTAATGGTGATTGGAGACCTAACACGATGATTGAATGGGCCCATGAGATGAGGAACTTGCAAGGAATACGACTGAGAAGTTTTCTCACATAACTCGATGGGAGTAATTGAGCTTGGTCGTGGCTTGACTCAGATGATGAAGCCTGATGTAAAGTAGAGGAACAATGGATGAGTGAACTCATGGAAGAATTTAGTGTGAAGGCTTGCACCTCTCATCTCGAAGGTTTTTGGTTCAACACAGGAGAGAGTTTACAAGTTATGTCAAGGTTGAAGCAATGTCTTTAGGTGCTCAAGTTTGGAGATCAGAAGTTGTATCCAGGGGGTTGAGAATTGGAGCTAAGTCAGAGAATCTTAGCGGTTGAAGTTGAAATGGATAAGGGGCTTTGTGAATGCATTAGACCAAGGCGGGGTGCCCATAGGGCCGTGATGATTGGAATGGTAAGCTCATGAGATCAAGTTTTACGGAGAGCCAATACTTGCAGAAGAAGCCGATACTGATGAATGAATTATTGAGCGGCTCGTTATGACATGGAGGCTCGAGTCATTAGTAACAATATTTACATGCAATACCAAAAAAGAGGAAGCCAAGCTCGGTGGGTAATTTGAGCTCAGAACTTAGGGATTAACTCGTGAAGAGCTTGAATGGGAGCCTGCATTGATTCATGGTAGTAAGGAATTCACAATGTAGGATGTCTCAGGCTATGGAGCTAATGAGTCACTCACTGGGCTAAGCTCATTAGGGTTTCACTCATGTAAGGATGGTCAGTCTTAGACTTATAGAGGGCCAAGTTAAAACTTGCCAGGGAGAATGGATGAACTCATAGGTAGAATGATGTTCATCAAGGCATGGATTCGGGAGTCAAACTCATGACGGCACTAGTCAGATTGAAGGAAGTCTGAAGTGCTTCGGACTTCAAAGATTTAAGCCTTTAAATTTCAAAGGTAGTCCATTTTGAGCTTTCGAGGATTGCTAGATCAGACAACTCAGGATGAGCCGTAGTGGAAAATGAGCTCGTAAAACTTGGCATGGTTGCTTCGGACTTTAAAGGTGTTTGATTTCAGGTTTTGGGAGTTCATGAGCTTTGGGTTCAGAAGCATAGTGATTTCAGAGGTCAGAGATTTCAAATTAGGGAGAGTTCAACGCATCAAGGGGTCTTCAGTATCTGAAAATTCAATTTACTTGGTCGTACACCAAAGTTCGAGTTGGAAGTGGTTGACGTGGCAGTCGGGTAAAGTTCAAGGTGGTTAGAAAATCAATGCCAAGTTGCTCGGTTGACGCACTCAGTTCGGGTTTTGTGCCAAACAAGGTGTGCGATGGATGTTCGAGGAGCTACCAAGACATGTCAAACGCCAAGCTGACAAACTCATCATTCAAATGAAGTGTGGTTAGCGAGATGTTGGGAAGGCTTTCTGAGTTTCTTGCATAACAAGGTTAAGAGAGGTGTCACCAGGGGATCAGGCCAAATGTCAATCGATGTGAAAGACTGGCTAGGTTGTTAGAGGTATAGTGGGCACCGGGGATTCCTATGTGCTTAAGAGATGGATGTATGAAGCTTGGTAGGATTATAGCGAAGGTTGAGAAATAAACAAGGAGCCTAATCGATAGGAAAATGTGATCATTGGAGTGTTTTTCTTGGAAAAAGTTGGAAATCAACATGGTCAAGGTGCCATTCAATGTAAATGTGTGGCAGGAAAAAAATTAAAAAATTAAGCACTGAAACATAATGAAAGAGCTCACCAATGTAGAAGAAGAGGCTCACATGTAGAAATAATAAGGAACTTGCAGTGAAAGAAAGCAACTCTTCAACTAGCTTGCCAAGCTAACATGTGATTTGGCTGGTGATTTTCCAGCTAGACAATCTCAAACACCCCGAAATGTAGGTTTTCAGCCTGTGGAACCCACCATGGGTATAAGGGACCTCTAAATTTTTTTATTAAAAAATCTATATTTTTTAAGTGGAGGAAAATTAAAAATTTTGAATTTATGAAGTATGATGGGGAAAGTTTTTCCTGGGCACATTTGATGATGCAATCAAACATAGACAATTGCAAGAAAGCATGACCGAGATTAACTTATCTACTACATTTCTTCCTTTCTTCTCTCACTAGCTCAACAATGTTATAAAATGTAAAAGGAATGTAAAACTCATGAGTTAGATCATTTTTTCCAAGCTTCCCCTCTTATTTCAAGATGAGCTATTGTGAATTTTAGAGGCTTTCAAGCCTTCCTTGCAAATATTGTAACGGAAACTTCTTTCCGTTCCCTATTGTAATGATGTTATGTGCATGTGCTTTGAGTAATGAAAATTATGTTTGTGACTAATTAATCTTTCCTTTCATCACTTTTGTTGCTTCCTTTTTCCTTTCTCATGTTTGTAGGTATACTATGTAACCTTGGTTTCCGTCATAAGTTTTTTGGGAGTTATGTTTATATGGAAATGAAACATTATATGCAGTTGGGTTTGTAATGCATTTCCATTACTCCATGTTCATCTTTCTTCATTGAAATACCAAAAAATTGTCTAGCTAAATCCCTTTCTTGGTGCATCACTACTTCTAATAAGGGTTTTATTTCATGCAATCTGTCTCCCTAATCCCCTGGAAATGTTAATATAGGTCTAGTTAGCTATTTCTCTTGCATTACGAGGATTGTAGTGCTTACTTTAGGAAGAGGAAGTCGACCTTCTCAGTAGGTTCACCTCAAGCCCGCAAGTCCCATAGCTTGAGAGGTGATCCCATGTTACCCAATCACACTCAATGTCCCATTAACACTCAATCCATTTGGGAGGGGTGTGGTAATTTGGTGATAACATTTTTTGGCACACCCGGTGAGACTACAAGAGTCATATCTTTCATAGGTGTGTGTAATTTTGTTCACTTTATTTCATAAATTTGTTGTTCTCTTAGTGAAATTTTTTCCTTAGGAGGTAGACCCAAGCACCACTGGTGACTCCATTGGTCTAAGTAACCCTCTCTCTAACTTGCAGACATTCCTTTTTTCACCCATTTCCATCCATTTTTATTCGACATCTTTCCATTTTCTCCAATTCATGAAGCTATGCAATCATGGCTTCAGTCCCAAAATGGAATTCCCACTTGCAGTAGCAACAATGCTTTCCATCTTCAGGATATTATAATCCACCTCCAAACCAATTTTATGATGAATATCAAATTGAGTATGCATGTCCACATGAACAAGATGTAGATTAGTTTGGTCATCCACAAAAATTTAGGGCTATTGAAGAACAATCGCATGCAAATTATGGAGGCTATCCTACACCTAAAGAAAACCACTTATAGAGAAAAGTTAGAGATTTGGAGTATAACATTGTAGAAATAAGGATTAAGGAAATGAAAACGGTAATCCAGATTTGTTTAAAAATATGATATCCCTAGACTGGCCCTAGCCCAGGTGAGTTTAATCCTCATCAAAAGATTCAATTCATAATCAAAATGACGACTCAAGTTGGAGAATGGATCAAGGAGAGAGATACTTATGAACCTAATTGTAGACAATCCTATCAATGGGAAATCCTCGCATTACCACCTCATAACCCTCTTCTTGTGTCTCCATCCATGCAGTTTCTGCCTAAACCCAAATTTCCAAGCTTCTCATCTACTACTCATATGGTGAATCCCATTTCTCTGTCTCTTATAATCCTATCCCATCTTGATTCTCCTTACCCTCCTTCTTCTAAAAGTTCTTCTCTTCCACAAAATCCACAAGTTTCACCTCTCCCACCTCCTCAAATAGTGAAGAAACCATTTGAATCGCAACTTGCCCCTCTTCTTATAGTCCAAAAACCATTTTAGGAATAACATGATCTAAAAATGAGCTCCAAGGAGGTGGATATTGAAGAGCTTAGCAATGAATAACGTGCAAGGAATTTGAAATAGTGGGTTGTAGGACTTAACATCAAGAAAATTCCACTCATGGTTAAGCCTCTAGCACATGTTGAGATTCAAAAGTGGATGGTGGAGACTAAATTTGCACAAGAACAAATACAAGGGGATGATTATCATCATTCTATGTGTTCAAAATGCAACGTACATATTGGCACTATGTTTATGGATATTGTTAATTCTCCACAAGTTACAAAGCTAGTTGTAGCAGAACAAAATTTAGCTTCAAATCCGCTAGGAAAGGAGTATGTGCAAGCAAAAGAGGAAAATTTGTCAAATGTGCAAGGTGTTTTGAGTGAATCCTGTCACGAGGAGATTCTTTTCATGAAGTAAACTAGGGTGGATTCAGAGGTTTCAATTATATAATAGGATATACAGAAAATTTCAAATTCTTCTCTTTCTTCATTTTCCTAAAAATATAATTTCTTAGATGAATTTGATCTTGTAAATTTTATGTTTGAAGATGAAGAAGGCTATTGTGAATAAGTTTCCAATCTAGAGAACACTATGGACGAAGAAGTTGAACCCTTGACATAGCTAGGAAATGGAGGGGCTGATTATTTGTTAGATTTGGAGAAGCATTTTGATGGACAAGAGCCTATGGAACTTGATAATTTTTCTATTCCATCACCTCTTTTCCAACACAGAAAGCATGTTGGTTTGGAGGGAAACTTAGGAGAGAAATATGTTTTTCATAATCATCTTCTTGAGCCAATATTGAAGGAATTGAATCTTCCATGTGACTCATTCAACGAAGAGGAAAATAAGCACACGGAAGAACCTAGGTTAGATTCAGAAGCATTGAGCGGATATGATATCATTAAGAGGTTATTTCTCTCAATTGTGGAACTTGATTTGGTAAATGAACCGTTAATGGTGGAAGAAGGCCAAGAAGATCTTGTTGCTCCCAATATTTCTCAGAAGAAGAAAATTAAGGAGTTTGAATTTGCAGGTTTTATGTTAGATAAAGAGGTTAAAATTTATATACCGGTTTTGTCTTCAATTGGAAGAGGAAGAAATATTAGGTGAGCAACATACTTTAAGCATTTGCAGTAATTCAACAATGATTCCATTAAAGGATGTAATCAATCTCAAAGAGTTACATGTTGTGAAGGGGATTCATGTTGTCAAAGAAGGAAAAGGAGATGAAGAGGACATCATTTTAACACCATTCATCTAGGGGGAAGATCAGTTATCTGTAAATGAGCAACGAAAGGAAAATAAGCTCATGGATAGTGAACTTTTCCTAGAATGTCTATAGATTAACTTCTCATTTGAAGTTGAAGCTCAGAATAGCGGGTATATTTAAAGGGTTGGACTATGTCCCATTAGGTATTTGGATTCATTGAGGCCAGAGGAGGAGTTACAAGAAGTCACATTCACTTCAAAATGTGATGATAAGTTTCACAATCCCAAGGATCAATTGCAATGCCTCTAAAAAACAAATGCAGAGCAACTAAAAGAGGCATAATTTATCTTTCCATTTGATGCCTTGGTGAACGAAGTGGAGAAATGGGATTGCTTCATTTTTTAAGTCTTAGTTTCAGCCATGTCCATTGTCAAATTATCTGCATGGCTGCCCATTGTGAGGAAAGGAATTTTTTTACACAACCAGTTGTAGGGTTTGTTTAGCTCACTTGTTCCTCTAGTTAGCATAGAGTAAGAATAGGTTTTCTTTAAGCAAGATAATTTCATGGCACATTCTACCCATTTCATTTGAAGCATGTATGGTTTTTAGTTGTTTTTTGTGTGTTGTGTTTCGTCATTGCTCTTGCACAATGTGTAGAAGGTGAATTTTTTCAGAAGGAAAAAATTCAAGTTTTAATAGAGTTCTATGATGTCCTAAAATCAGTAAATGTTTACTCAAAATTCTATGAAGTGTTGTGCATGCTAAGAAATCATGAGTTCCAATTTGCTTCATACTTAACAAAATCAGATTCCATGATAAGTTCAAGTGGTCTACTTTGAGTTCAGGATCAATTTTGCGATTAACAGTGACTCCATGCCCAACAAATGTTTAAGGAAATTGGACTAATTCTTAGTAGGCAAGTATCCCTAAGAGATCGCCAAAAATATTATCCAATTTTTCCCTTGGGGAAAAATTGGACAATAGGGGCCTATTGGACCCTAGGACTAAAAAATTCCTTCATGAAGCATTCTGGGACATCACAGGTTCTAAGCTTGCCTAAGTTGGACATTGGCACAATGGGCCCACTTTAAGTCAACATGAGCAAAAAATGACCAAAGTGACAAATCATGTTGAGGGGTCTTATTGTATTCGCATTACCCTCTAGTTTCAAGGAAATGGCACAGGGAATGTTTGGTTTTTCAGTTCCAATAATCATTCCCAAATACCTAGTAGGGAATGTTTTAGTCACACAACCAAGAATACTAGTAATTTTGGAACATCTCCTTTTAGGGGTATTGATAAAAAAATACCAAACGTTTACCATAATTGATCATTTAGTCAAAATATTCCTCATCATCTATTTAAACTCTCTAGCCTCTAGGATGGTAGCCTCTCTAACCAACATAGTGTCATCAACAAAATGTTGGTGAACAACATTGTCACTATTAACAGCAAGAAAAATGCCTTCAATTCTTCCTTCCAAATTAGCCTTATTAAGAGCTCTGCTGAGAATTTCAGCCATGATTATAAATAGAAAGGGAGAGATAGGATCTACTTGTCTTAATCCTCTGTAGCTATTAAAAAAACCACAGGGAGTCCCATTGACTAGAACAAAAAAATTAGCTCTAGAAATACATGTCTGTATCAGAATCCTGAATTCTTCATCAAATCCAAACCTAGTTAAGACATTAAGAAGAAAGGACCAAGAGACACGGTCATAGGATTTCTCCATATCGAGATTAATGAACATAACTTTATTTTTATTTTCTATGGCTATATGAAGAGTCTCTTTAATAGTGAAAATACCATCTTGGATCTATCTTCCCATTACAAACCCTCCCTACTGATCAAAAATAATGGAAGGTAGAAGAAGTTGAAATCTTAAAGCTAGTAATTTAAAACACATTTTGTAGATACAGTTACATAGGCTAATAGGTCTAAAATTCTTGAAATCCATAGGATTGTGATTTTTAGGGACTAAAGCTAGGAAGGTGTTATTTAATTCACGAAGCATATTTTTTTTCTTGAAAAAATATTGAATAGATTTGCACGTATCATCCTTGACAATCTCCCAAAAATTTTGAAAAAATAAATCCTAAAATCCATCTTGTCCTGGAGCTTTGTCAGGGCTAAAAGTTTTCAGCATAAATTCAATTTATTCCATTGAGGGAATCTTAGTGAGCATATTATTGTAAGTCTCATTTATCAGCCAAGGAATGAAATCCAGAAAGTACTCTTCCTTATTGTTGTTAGATGAAATGACTGTAGAAAGAAGTCTACTGAAAAAGGAAGTGGAAAAATGTTGAATTTCCTTAGTATCAATGAGCATCACACCATCTTCCCTTGTGACACACAACATTATATTAGTGCTTCTCCTTTTCAGGGTTGAAATATGGAAGAATTTCATGTTTTTATCCCCTTCTCTAAACCATTGAACCCTAGATTTATGTCTCTAGAAATTCTCCTCTTTCAAAAGAATGTTAAGGAAATCAAACAATAATTCACTCTCTTTTTGTTGTCCTACTCAGTCATTATTCGGAGTCTCCAAAGTAGCCTGAAGGGAAGATATCTCATTTTCTAATGACTTATTTTTATCATAAATTTTACCTAAACATTTTTTATTCCATCCTTTAAAATTATTCTTAACATGAGAAAGTTTCTTAGAAATTCTAAACATTTTTGTTCCTTTGATTTTCACATTCAACCAATCTTTTATAAAATCAAAATTTTTCTCGTTTTGTAACCACATCTTCTCAAATCTAAAGGGATTTTCCTCCTCTCTTTATCTTTGATTTGTAAAAGAAGTGAATTGTGGTTTGAACCAAATTGAGGGAGAGAAAAGAGGAAAGCTTATTTAGTCAACCACCCCCATGAAGTCAGAGCCCTGTCAAGTTTGACTTGAATCAATTGATCTCCTTTTCTCCTATTAGACCAAGTGAATCAAGTGCCCTTCAACTCAATATCCATGACATTATTTTGTATGATAAAATCCTAAAGATCTTCCATACTCTAAGTTAAATCATTATTGTCACCCTTCTTTTCCCCAGGACTCAAAGGGGTGTTGAAGTCACCCATAACAAGCCATTCAGTCCCTTTAATAATGTTTTGAAATTTAGAGAGTTCATCCCAAAACATTTTTCTTTCTCCTTTGCTATTTGGAGCATATATATTAGATAAAACCAAAAATTCATTAGATTTCTTATCTCAAAATAACATAGCCATGTGATTAATTCTTTTAAGAAAATTCATACCTTTAAGTTTTTCCTTGTTTCAAATGACAACCATTCCTCCTACAGATCCTTTTGAGCTAACAGTCAATCCCACAAGTCTCTTGCAGTGCTTACAGTTTGCTTCCAAAAAATATCCTTCCTCCATATTAGTTTCCTGCAAGACCATGATATTAGGTTTGTGTTTAGAATCTAGTTCTTTTATTAACATCCATTTAAGAGGGTTATTTAAACCCCTAACATTCCATGAAACTATAGTCATTTATACCCTTGGTTTTTGGTTCTTCTAAAGCTTCGTAGATCAAGTTTAGAATGATTTCCATTGTCAATATCCTTTTGACTCTACTTTTTCCAGCAACTTGCTTAGTACGTCTCCCTGAACCTATTTTATTCTCTTTTGGGGTGGCCTCTAAAGACTCCCATTTTTTAGATGGGATTTTTAAAGAGATCTCTATTTCCACCTATTTGGGATCCACTTCCGCTACTTTATTTTGGTCTATAAGATATTCTTGCTGTGGGGATAAAGCTTCTCAGATGATCCTTTAGAATTTGGTTGTTTCCATATGTTCTTCATTTTCAATCATTAGATCGTTCTCCTCACAACCCAGAAGAGTATCCAAAGGATTAGTAAAAGGACCTAAAGTTTCATCAATACTCATTTCCCTTCGTTTATGTGGGAAATGTTCCTTAGCAGCTTCCTTTAGAATATTATCTAAAAAAATTGATGGTACAAGTTTCTTGTCCTGAGCATGGTACTTTTCCATCTAGAAATGAGGTTCAGATAAGGCTTTCCATTGATTCTTCTTATTCCTTACTTTTATAAAGCCATCATCTGTTAACTTAAAAGTTTGAACTTGTTTTATATTTGACCTCTCTCCATTATTCTCAATAATGATAATGCCTTTATTTGGATTAGAATTCTTTGTAGTATTGTGTTCCAAAGAGGCTACTTCCTTCCCTTTAACCTATTCCTTGACTGGATTTTCCTTATAAACCTTTGAAACTGTCATTTTACATTGTTGTTTGAAATGACCCCAACCTTAGCATTTCTCAAATTTTTAGGGTAGTTTTCGAACTTGATTCTTTGTTCTCAGCTTCCCAGTCTAGATATGAGAGTTATGGATTTGGTTAAAGTCGACCCCACCAAAGAGTAGATACAGAATCTGGCACAAACAACACATGTTTTAGTAAGGGCCGCACTATCTAAAAAAGTGTTACCAAGAGTGTTTGTAATCCCTTTAATAACATCAACATCCCATAGTTCCAATGGAATACCTGGTAACCTCACCCAGACAGGGAACTAATTTATATTTTCTTTATTAGGGTTAAACATAGGATTCCATTTCCTTAGGAACAGTTCAAGCTTCCCCAAGAACCATAGGCCATCATTTAGGATTCTTTGGGGGTCTTCTGGAATGTTAAAATTTAACAAGAAGAATCCATTTGGTAAAGTTGTTACTTCCATATGCCTTTTGGGTTTCCATTTCAGAACTGACCAAGATCTTATTGATTCTATATTGGGTCTTCCACCAACTAGTTTCCCTATCAAACCATTCTCCATATTTCTCAATGTCCTCTCAATAATGCTATCAAGAATTTCTAAATAGTTACCTGATTCACCTTGTTTAAGTTGAGGAATGATCCCTAAACTTATTTCATTCCCATATCTCAAGATTTTTGTATACGTTCTAGGGGTCCCATTTCCCACATGGGTCTAGGACACAGGTCTAGTCTCATCCTTACCTTGTTCCATAAAAGACTAGTCCTCTGAGACTATGTCCCCTAGGAGGAATCTATCTACTATTAGTTTCCCACCCATCACTATTCAAAACCTTGTCTCTCTCCTCGAGCTCATCACTGGTCCTGCCCATTACATAGTCCAAACTCAATTGGTAAAAGATTTCTAAATATTTGTAGATTCAATAATAAAATCCTTGATTGTCCAACTAGGGGGATGAATTTGGTTTAAATTATTTACAATATTCATTGAATCCCCTTCTATTATGAGGTTAGTAATATTCCACTATTTGGCTATTCTAATACCCCACAGTGCTGATAAGGCTTCAACGTAATGATTTGACTGATGCCCCATATTACCAACATAAGCAACAATTAAACAACCTCTTTGATATCGAATTATCCCTCCTCCACCTGTAGCTTCGTTCCTTCCCTTTGAAGCTCCATTAAAATTGAG
This sequence comes from Taxus chinensis, assembly GCA_019776745.2. NCBI lineage: Eukaryota > Viridiplantae > Streptophyta > Pinopsida > Cupressales > Taxaceae > Taxus > Taxus chinensis. The sequence goes on along the minus strand of CM034152.1, from coordinate 219,046,694 downwards.
CTTCAACCAATGAATATATGGTGAAATCTAATGTATTAAGGATCTGTCTACATTAGCTTGACCTGTTTTCTGGACAATGTCAAGGTTTCATGTTGAAAGTATAGCTTCTTCACCCTGGGGATAATTATTGTTTTTTTGAGGTTTGAATCTTTCAAGATTGTCTTTCACCCCTATAATAATTTCCTTGAGTACTTTTTTACATAATTGTCTGTGATTCTTGAAGATGATTTCATTCCTGGTTTTCAAGAGTTTCCATATGGTATGAGGAAAGACCAATTTTCATAACCTTCTAACTATACAATGTTTTTAGGTGGGGTTCCCATGGATTCCAGGAATGTAAGATGTTATATGAACGAATCCATTCTAATTTAAATTTTGGAAAAATTAGACCCCATACCTTTGTAGCATAGTCACAATGAAGTAGTAAATGCTTTGTATCATCTTCTTCTTTCATGCACATATAACACATATTGGGAATAACGAATTCCATTTTTATTAGATTATCATTGGTCAGAATTCCCCCTTTAAGCACAAGCTAAAGGAAAATATTTACCTTAGGAGTTAGTTCAAGAATCCATATTTGATTGCAGTTGAACTCACATTATATATTCTCAAAGAAGATGTTATATGCAGATTTGACAGTGTAGTCACCGTCAAATCAATTCACCTAAATGATTTCATCCTTGGAGTCATTTTGATTTAGATAGATAAGATCTAGCTTTTCTTTTAGAGAGGAAACTGCATGCTCTAAATCAACTTTATCCACCCTAAGCTTTTTCCAGATTCTCTTATTTCTCTCTAAGTCAATATAGTCTTTCACTTTTTTGTCATAATTATCAATCAAGCTATCTTTTATTATTTAAAATCTATCATTTATGTTGAAGGAATTACAATTATCCTACCATAATTAAATAGCATTGTCATCTCCCAATTTCCATCTACTTTCTCTTTTAAGAATATTTGTAATTTGAAGCAAGTTATTCTAAAAAATAGAGCCACTGGGTAATTGTTATTCAAATAGAAAGGTATTCACATTATTTTGAGCCAAATAGTTGACTCTAATTAGTTTAGTCCAAGGTTGTTCCTCCTTCAACAATCTCCAACCCATTTTAGCAATCAGTGCAACATTCATCTTTCTTATGTATTTGATTCCCAAACCTCCAATTTTCTTGGGCATGCAAACTTGATCCCAAGCAACCAGATGGTATCTAAATATTTCTTTGGTTCTGTGCCAAAGAAAATGCTTTTGGATTTTTTCAATGCTTTCCATGACAGAGGAAGGGATGTTGAACATGGAAATAATATAAAATGGGTAAGTTTTGGAGTGTGCTTTTGATTACCAAACATTTTCCAGCACTTGACATAACAACCCCTATCCATCTAGTTAATTTCTTATGAAATATATCCAACAATGTATTCCACACTTTCATAGATACTTTATTTGTCCCAAGGGGAAGACCAAGATATGTGGTGGGAAAAGAGCTAATTTTGCAACCAAGAATCAATACAATTCTCTTATGTCTTTCCATATGGTTGTTGAAGAAGTATACAAAGCTCTTCTCTAAACAAACTTGTTGTCCAGAAGTTGCCTCATAAAATTTGAGAATAGTTTTGATATCTTTTCCCCTTTAACACTTGAATAAATAAAACCCCATTCACACACCTTATCAAATTTATCTATTGTTAGGGTTGAGTAAATATTGAATACTATCATCATTAAATATAACCTAGGATGTTCTCATAAGTAAGTTAAAAATTTATGATATTGATACATACATGAATGTTATGCTCTTAAAGTTATACAACAATATGATTATATTTTACGTAATTACACTATGAAATCACACAAACCAAAACAATTCAACAACTTGTAAATTGTATTCAAAGAAAATAATCCACAATGATAGAGTTCGATTGCCAATGATACAACCTTACTACTCACCAATTCTAGGAGGATGAAATTCATTCAACATAGCAGTGATTCTCAAATTACATCTAAAATTACACACACACACACACACACACACACACACACACACACACACACACAAGGACTATATAGATTTTTTACCCTCTACTTCAAGCCTTAAGATTGCTTCCTTTCTCTTTCCTCCTTTACAAAGCTAGACATGAGTTACTTAGATCTTAAGATATAATTTCCTATGGAAATTGGGATTTGTTTATATATCCATCTCATGCCAAAAACATAAATCTAAATACTAATATGAAATTATGGTAAAAGGGACCTACTAAAGAAAATATTATTTTCTAAGTTGTACAACTTAACTTAATCATCCTCCAATGTTTTTTGGCTTTAGAATAGATTTGTATTATTTTGTATATTCAAATATTTACACTCAAACTGGTAGTATATTTTGTGGTTACCTTTAAGATTGCATGACTCCTTCATTGTCTTGTAGCTCCTAATACACTTGTGTATATTCCTTAGTGTTTTAGAGAACTTGTTAATTCTTGTAAGACCTCTAAGATATTGTGTGTTTTCATAAAAGGAACCACTAACTTTCATAGATTGTGAAACAAACCAAACAATGTGTAATGGGATTATGGACAACATTGACATTATGCAATATACTTTCACACGACATTAACAATAAATAAAATGAAATAGAGTCCTCTATAGCCAACCAAAAACATACTTCTTCATGATGTACTCTTCGAACAACACAATTCAAAATATAATGAAAATAAATTACTCAAACTATTTTGGTTAACATAATATTTTCCTATGAACTTAGACAATCCTACATCATACACTGTAGGTAAGAATAAATGTGATCATGATTCTCACATTACTTGGTCAATTGGTAGAACCACCCTTTAATCCTTCTGATAAGGAATTGGCATGTTTGCATGCTAATAAAAATTACTTGAATTAGAACTATATGATTCAATTGGGTTATCAGCCTCCCACCTCCACCAAGTAGATATTTGAATTATCCCTTTTTTTAATAGGCTAATAATATTTTCAAGGTGTGACTCTTTCTTATTCTAAACTTGTGTATCATTTCTATGCATAATCCCTTACTTTTTTCTTATGTAATAACTCCACACACTACTTATAGACATGATTTTGTTTGTCAACACTACTTGTGTTCCACATCTTCCCACACTATTATCATCCAATCTTTGGTTATTCCACCCTCAATTTTCACCCATATTATCTATATTCTTGTGCATGTCATGTCCTCACATTGCACTATTTTGCACATTCCTTTTTTATCATTACACAACATCTGAATCTGGTGGGTTTCCTTATTTTTACCTTTAGTGGCTTCAGAATGTAAGTCCGCCCTTCCTTTTTCACTCTCACATTATTTTATCTCCCATCATACAACATATTCCTATAAAACTTCCAAGGTCTTCCTAATAAATAATGGCATGCATCTATCATTAAAATATCACATTTTATTTCCATGAATATCCCAATCATTATCTCTACTTTGCATTGCTTCATCACAAGCCCTACTTGTCTTTCTATTAGATAAGGTATTATGTAAGGAGTTGAATACATCTTATATTCCAATCCTAATTTACATGTTATCTTTTCAAATACCAAATTATCTCTTCTTCTACTATTAACCACCATTATGCAACAATTCCCCTTATATTTTACCTTGTGTAGAAAAATATATCATCTTTCACACCGTGAATCATGTTTCATCCCCAAAGCCTTCCATACTTTCCTTGCTAAAATAATGATATCCCCTAATTTTATTTCATCTTATTCATGACTTCCTTCTGTTTACATAATGTTTGAACTCAAAATCTTCCTCTTCATATAATCTCTTTGTTGATACTTAAAATCCCAACACCTCACTTTGCCACATCGAATACATATACCACTAACTCTTGTGTTATAACCTTTACCTCTTGCACATGTAGTATTTTTCCTACTTTCTAGTTCCTGCATGTTATGTACCTTGGGATATAATATTATAATGTATATGGGTTGATGGAGATGCCGACATGTGGCACACATCCCCTTAGTTATATGTATGGGTTCACATGGGATATAATGTTATGATGTATATGTATTGATGGAGATGTCGACATGTGGCATACATCCCCTTATCTTATTATATCATTCATTTATGATTTATTATGCTTAGGAGGTCGGCCACAGTATTGGCCATAGGTTAGAATGGTATATATAGGGGTTAGAAGGTTGTAGTTAATCATGATATTGAGTATTGGAGTGTTATTGTATGGTTTGGAGGTTACCCCCTCGAAGTGGTATTGGAGGTTGCCCCCTCGAAGTGGCAAAGCTATTATATGAGCATATTGTCATCATTTATCTATATTTTGGTGCACTCTCATGTTATTCTGTTGTATATGTTCTGATTTATACAAGTAATATCCTTACAAGTGCTTTAAATTATTACACACTTGTCACCAAGCTCGATCATCCAACCACCCATATGAAATCCTATCCTGTGTAGCAACTTCATCATTAACATCTTCTTCTTCTTCTTCTTCTGATGTTGCTTCTGCTTCTTATTCTTCTTCTTCTACTTCTTCTTCTTTTTCTTTTTCTTCTTCTTCTTTTGCTTCATCTTCTTCTTCTTTTGTTTCCCATCTGTCCATGAAAACTTGTTCCAGTTCCTGCAAAGACCAATTATACTTCTCCTTTTCTAACTCAGCAAAGAAAATATGTGCAGGGCCACTAATCCACAACTTGAATAACCAAATATCTGATGGTTTAGATAATTTATCCCTAAATTTTTTCCACCATTCTCTATCATCAATCCTGCCATCTCCAAAAAAAGCTACCATCCCCATGATCCACAAAACTAGGGTTTTAGGAATAGACCCTTTTGATCAAAAAAATTCTAACCCTTTCGGCTAAAGGTAGGCCAAAAATCAGAAATCACAAAACATAAACCCCAATTTAATTTTTGATAGGTTTATGAAAATGTAAGAAAATTAGGAAAATTCCTCAAATTGCGGCCTGTAGAGCAAAATAGTTAAAAACAATAAAAATGAAATAACTCTGAAAAAAAAATCCAAATTTTTTGAAATTTCAGTGGTATAAGAGTTGAATATCATACCATCAACAAAAAAAAATTATTTCCTAATTCATCATTATTCAGAAGATATAGATGAAACCATAAAATTAGGGTTTCAACCCTAAAACAAACACAACTTTTGCAAAATAGCTCCAAAAACTCTGAAATTTGGAGGGAAGATCACTTGAACTATTTATCAACTCCCCACAAAAAATATCTGAAAATTTTTAATTCTATCTTCATATATATACGAATCACCAACATTAGGATTTCATCCCACAAATTACCCGGATCACTACTCTGATACCACTTGTAAGGATATTACTTGTATGAATCAGAACATATACAGAAGAATAACATGAGAGAACACCAAAATATATAAAAATGATGACAATATTCTCATATAATAGCCTTTCCACTTCGAGGGGGTAGCCTCCAAACCATACAATAACACTCCAATACTCAATATCATCCTTAACTACAACTTTCTAACCCCTATATATACCATTATAACCTATGGACAATACTGAGGCTGACCTCCTAAGCATAATAACTCATAAATTAATGATATAATAAGATAAGGGGATGTGTGCCACATGTCGGCATCTCCATCAATATATATACATCATAACATTATATCCCATGTGAACCCATACATATAACTAAGGCGATGTGTGCCACATGTTGGCATCTCCATCAACCCATGTACATTATAATATTATATCCCAAGGTACATAGCACTGCATACTTATTTTTGTACTTTATATACACTTTTCACATTCACACTCATGCATTACTGGTTCTTTTCCACCACACAAATTCCCTTTGTTCTTTTTTACATTCTTTTTGTACACCAATTTTTCTTCTACTCTCAAGGAATATGGATATGTCTCTTATAATATTTATTTCTTTATCAAGATAATCACATCCTTAATTTCTTGTTAGGATTTAATAACATACTATTTTCCAAAATTATACCCCCATGTAGTTTTAAACAACTCATTTTAGTTGTGAATTTGAAAACTTTTGCTCAGAAAATCCACGAAGCATTGTAAGTTAGTCTTCTGTGGAGTGCATAAATGTAGTGTTCCACAGGTTCTCTTAACCTGAAGGAAAAAGGATTTGAGCTCAATACTTAGGCATATTTTTTATGGAGATAGTGTTTAGTAGAGGTTGAAGTTGGATGTTAGACCTTTGCAACGCTAAGGAATTCAATCTTTGACAGAAATCAAAATTATTCTTTCATGGATTGAAGGAAAGTTAGAGCACCACAGGGTTTATACACCTATGAAAAGTTAGAAAATCAGTTAAGGACATGATCTGCAGAGCAAAGAAGTGGGAAATATTAGTGCTTCATGACATGGAAAATACATTGTTACACGAACTTAGAGAAATTTGGTGTTCTGTGGAGTTAGTAAAAATTCCATGCAACAAATGAATTCCACCAAGAAAAATCCATGATGCAGGGGGAGAAATATGATAAGATCCTTGTAGCAAAAGAAAAGGATTTTGGAAGCAACTAAGGTTGGAAACTGAAAAAAACTCATCCTAGTGTTATGTGGGTTTCTCAATAGAGTATTTAGCAGATTTTAGAGTCCATAGAATAAAGAAACATGGTCGCATGTCAAAATGCCACACAATGAAGATATAGAACATCACGACATAGTAAGAGTGTGAAACGACTAAGTGTGGAAGTTTTTGAAGTCATGTAACAAGGAATAACTATGGGACATTCAAAATTTCGTAAGGTGAAGAGACTCTATGGATAAGAAAGGTAAGAATTTCATAGGTGTGCAAGACTTATTCTTGTGGGTTTCCCAATCCATTGAGATGTTCAAATTTAAATCCAGGAAATGTTCTAAAAGCCACGGAATGTTGTAAAAGCCACGAAACAAGGTGAAGTTGGTTTTTTATCCATAACTTTTGACTCAGATATATAAATTACATGAAATTGGTGGAATTGAAACCATCTATATAAGAGATTATTTTTGGCATCATGAAATGTAGGATTTGATGTTGGTTTGAGGGTGAAAAGTGGAAACATGGGTTGGTAGGGAAATATTGTTATTTTTGCATCGACATGCATATAACCACTCTACCAACTAAATTTATTGCTCCATGGCAGCCCATAACTACTCTTATAAGTCAAATGATGTATATGCATGACATTTCTAAAGTTCCCACGTGTTTTTATAGTAAGTTATTGCATTTGGTTGACAGTTGGCATGGATAATGGCATGCCCTCTCTCTTTCCCTTCTCTTTCTCTCCCTATTTCTTGATATATTTTCAAATCACTTCATTTGTAAAGTGTTGGACATCTCAAAATGCAAGGGCACCATGCTAATTTTCTTTCAAGTGTTTGTGAGCTTCAAACGTCTATTTGGTGTCCGCAATTTGTTTTTGGGCCTTCTACCACTACGTAATTATCTATGCATACTGTTTGTGAAATTGATTTAATATAATTTAAATTAAATATATATTTTAGAGTATCTAATGTAGAAAATTATATTCAAATAGTTATATCATGGAAAACATATAAGCAATGAGCATTCAATGATGTAATACCCTAAGTGATTGAGAGAGGAAATGTGACTTAGCTGATTTTGAGTGATATGGAAGTCATTGTAAGTGTCAAAATGCTAGATGTGACTAGAAATGATGTCAAAGTGGCTTGCAGAAATTTCTAGGAATTTGAGATGTGCTGGATAGAAGCACTCAGGCACTTGTGTTCATCCTAGGTTCTATTTACTGTGTGAATATTCACGATTTGATCTCTTCCTAGGTCTGAAGGTCCTCACTCCAATATTTATTTTTTCACTCCAACTTTTCTATTAGGGTTTTGATAACACATGTAACATATATAATAAACAATATCTATCTAAAAAATATCATAAACACATTAGGTTTTAATAAAAATATGCAATATGTGAAGTTGGACTGACCCCGATGGTCACTCGATGAGTGAACTTAGTACCAAGCGTTGCACTACATTTCAGATTTCATGTAGTTCTATATGCTTGTGTGTGAAATAGTGTCCTTATGCTTCCCTTTCACCAATGATTCCAAGATAGAAGGATATAACTAGCTTTGATGCAAATGTCTTATATGGAATTCAACACTTCCCTTCCTATGTAGTGCATGAAACTAATTTAACGAAAATTAAATTTATGTTAAATCCTAGATATTGCAGAGTCACATATGATAGATAAATGTTATAACACATATTTGACACAAGAAATAAGCAAATGCAAATTAAAACCCTAAGTACAAGAGAGGGAATAGAAGACTTAGCTGATTTCACACTTGATACTGAAGTATTTTGGAATGGAAAACTGATGAAAAGAAGGAGAAAAATTTCATAGTTGTGCCTGATAATTTTTTTAACTACCATATGTGCTAGGACTAGGGCACCTGGACTAGGGTGAGGGTGCCTAGGTGCTAGAGACCTCTGTTGGGTGCTTGTGACTGCACAAGATCTCATAATATGGTTTTTCTTGTGTAACAAGGTGGTCGCTAACCTTCGTTTATTGTCACCTATGTGTCATACTATGTCAATAGAATTCTCATGTAACCTATAAAAAGAAAAACAACTTACAAAACTCCAAAACACATCAAATCCTAAAAATAAAAAATATGCAAATAGGAAGTCATATTGACCTCAGCGGTCACCCAACAGAGTGAACTTACGACTGAGAATTGAACTACAGCTTAGACTCCATTTAGTTCTTGTTGATGTGAATTCACAGCACCCTTGGGAATTTGCAATGCGATGGGTTGAAATTCTCAGTGCGACTGCACAACATGGAGCTTTTCCCAAGTGTGGGACCTTGCGAAATGGAAAAGCTCTCCGGATGAAGGCCGGTTCCTATTCCTCTGTTCAGATGCACATGTAGAAAATGCAGAGGGTTTACTAAAAAACCTAATCTAACTTTCCAAGGAGACAGGGTAAGAAAATGCATGAAATAAAACCTAAACTACAAAGGTGATGCACCGAGGAATGAAGAACATCTGTCTTGCCAAATAAACACAGACCATTAAAATGTAATGCAAGATAATACACAGATAGCCAGATTCACAGTGAAAGATCAAGGGGATGTAAATGAATACAGAGAGGGTTGAGAATCATCCACACAAATGTATTAATTTTCTCCAAGGATTGATACAACACACTGTAAAATGCCAAGAGGCAAGGTTGCATTACAGTCTCAAATGGGAGGTTTTAACTCCACAAGTTCACCTGCCAAAGAGAAGAAGGGAGGGGCAAAACAAGAATTTCCAACCTTTAGAAAGAATCCCCTCCTTACAATTTATAGGAAGAATGAGAGAGAAAAGAGAGAGGAATTCCAAAACTACCCCAACCACCTCTAGATTGCACTTAACTATCTCATTATGGTGGTAGGTGAGAACCCCAGCGAACCCAAAAGTGGCGAACTGTATTTCGAATTTTTAAGAATTTTTTCTCACCCAATTAAATATATCCAGTCGTAGTTGGACAGAGGACCTCGTAAGCTTTCCAAAAAGTCCAACCTTGCATGAATCTGAGCTCCCAGTCAAAAGTTATGGCCATTTGAATATCTGCGCCAGGGTCTGCTTCCTGTCAGCGCTCAAAATGTTGTGCCTCCTGGAGGTGCGCCATAAGCGCATCCATGTGTGTGTCGACATCCTCTTCCATGCGCCAAGGGCGCATCCTTTACCCTGTCGACACTCTGTGTCATGCGCCCATTCTGTGCGCCTTGGGCGCACCATTTCCTCTGTCGACACTCCGTGTCGTGCGCCCATTCTGTGCGCCTTGGGCGCACCATTTCCTCTGTTGACACTCTGTGTCGTGCACCCATTCTGCGCGCCTTGGGCACACCATTTCCTCTATCGACACTCCATGTCATGCACCCATTCTGTGTGCCTTGGGCGCACCATTTCCTCTGTCGACACTTCGTGTCGTACGCCCATTCTGTGCGCCTTGGGCGCACCATTTCCTCTGTCGACACTCCGTGTCGTGCGCCCATTCTGTGCGCCTTGGGCGCACCATTTCCTCTATCGACACTCCGTGTCGTGTGCCCATTCTGTGCGCCTTGGGCGCACCATTTCCTCTGTCGACACTCCGTGTCATGCGCCCATTCTGTGCGCCTTGGGCGCACCATTTCCTCTGTCGACACTCCGTGTCGTGCGCCCATTCTGTGCTCCTTGGGCGCACCATTTCCTCTGTCGACACTCCGTGTTGTGTGCCCATTCTGTGTGCCTTGGGCGCACCAGGGATTTGAGATTCTTTGATTTCTCCATTCTCTTGCTTGTCTATATCTACCCAGGGAAAAGATATATACAACAATTTGGCGACTCAACGGGATCACCTGCCTGCTAGGTAGAAAATCAGTGGCCTTTTAGCAATCCATTGGGCATGGAGTCATAAGCAATAACTTGAAACCAACCTGATGTCTGATCTCGAGCTTGATACTGCAATTCCTTCTCCGAGAGCACGCTGAACTGTAGAAAACCAACCTAGGAGCAACAAAACCTGTGCCAAAGCACTTAGGGAAAAATAAACCTAACTACAACAAGACAATGTGCATACGCACTTAGAGGAATTGAAAACTAGGCTAATATTTACAAGGGTAGAACTTTTCTCTCTTCAGTAGCAATGTTTAAGATAGATTCCGTTGACCGGAATCGGAAGTTCTTCTCCGTCCAATGTAGACAATTGGAAGGCATTGCTATTTTTACATTTCATGACCATGTAGGGGCCACTCCAAATGGCATCAAACTTGGAATGCCTTCCCAGTTTTGCCCGATCTGCATCCCATTTCAGAACTAGGTCCCCTTCCTAGAAGGTCCTTGCTCTTGCTTTCTTATCAAACCATCTTTTCACTAAGGCCTGATCTTTCTCAATTGTTTGAACTGCATGTTCTCTAATTTCTTCCAATTCCATCAACTCTGCATACCTAGCCTCCATTGGTTCAAACTCAGCCAACTCCAACTGCTTCATGAACTCCAATGCAGGCAGTTCTAATGATATAGGCAATACTGCCTCTTTTCCATAGACCAACTTGTAGGGGGAATTACCTGTAGACCTCTTTGGTGTTATTCTGTCAGCCCATAATGCTGATTTTAGCTTGGTATGCCATGTTCTTTGATTTTCATCCAGAGTCATCCTGATGATTCTTAGCAAATTTTTGTTTGTGGACTCTGCCTGTCCATTACCCTGCGGGTAATAATTGGAAGAGGTGCTCAAGTAGATTCCATTCTTGACAGCCCATTCTGTAATCTTGTAACCTATAAATGCCAATGCATTGTCTGATATGATAGTGGCTGGCACACCGAACCTGGTCACTATTCCTTCATAAAAGTCTAGTATGTTAGACTCATTTGCTTCCTTGAGTGCTACTGCTTCGGTCCACTTGGTGAAATAGTCCATTACCGTGAGAATCCACTTGTGGCCTTGGCTTGAGTTTGGATTGATGACCCCGACGAAGTCCAATCCCCATTGCATAAATGGTTGGTCAACCAGAATTGGGTGCAATGGAAGTGCTGCTAGTCTTTCTTTGCCTGTGAAGAGTGCACATTTCTTGCACTTTCTTATCCATGTATAGCAGTCACTGAAGATTGTCAGCCAATAATACCCTACCTTCATTATCTTGAGAGCTGTTACTCGTGGGGCGAAATGCCCACCAGAATCTCCCTCGTGAAAATCTCGTAACACCCTCTCAATTTGAATTGTCCCAATGCACCTCAATAGAACTCCATTGATGTCTTTTTTAAACAAAACACCATCAACAAGCACATATGGAATGGATTGTAATCTGAAGTATCTCCTCTTTGCTTTGCTCATTTCTGGAGGGCATAGGCCTGTCTGTAGGAAGTGTATCATATTCTGAGTCCAACAAGGAGTAGGCACGTCATCATTTTCTTGTTCTTGATTATCCTGTAGTACCAAGGCAGTCTCTTCTTCATCACCTGCTTCAACTTGTTGACTCAAGGCTAGATGCTCACATAGTCCCTTCCCACGTACTAGTTTGGTGACCTTGATCTTGATGTCATATTCCATGACACGAGTGATCCACCCTGCACGTTTCTCATTCAGATCCTTGTTTAGAAGGAAGTCCCTGACTCCCGCATGAGAGACTAATAATTGGATCTTGTTGTTTGAGACTAGGTGCTTGAATTTCTTTAAGCTCCTGATTGCCGCAAGGACATGCTTTTCAATGAAAGAGTACCTAGTTTCGTATTCCTCCAAGCCTTGACTGAAGAAAGCAACTGGTTATTCTAATCCTTCTTTGTTTTATTGTACCAGGATTGCAAAAATCGTGTCCCCACCACCAAAGGCATATAGCACGAAGTCCTTGGAGAAGTCTGGATTGACGAGAGTCGGAGCTTGAGATATAGCCTCTTTTATTGCCTCAAAACTTGCCTTGCCTTCAGATGTCCACTTAAAATGCCATACTCTTCTTTAACATCAGCGTTATTGGCTTCACAAGAGCTGCAAAGTTTGGAACAAACCTGAGGACAAAATTGATCCTTCCTAAGAAGCTTTGAAGAGCCTTCTTGTGACTTGGCAATGGCAATGCTCGAATTGCTTCAACTCTTTCTGGGTCAATTGTCAACCCTTCCTTTGAAACAATATGGCCTAGAAGTTTTCCCTCGTGAGCCAAGAATATGCATTTTTTGGGATTCAATGATACCCCAAATCTTCTACATCTCTGAAATACTTGCCTCAAATGACAGAGGTGATCCGCTACATTTTTTGAGAATACAGTGATATCGTCAAGATATATCAAAACTATTTTATTGATCAACCCCTTGAATGCCATATCCATTGCCCTTTGGAAAGTGGCTCCAGCATTTGATAGCCCAAATGGCATTTTCTTGTAGGCATATGTCCCCCATTTGGTGGTGAAAGTCGTCTTGAACTGGTCATCTTCTTTCACCATCACCTGATTATACCTTGAGTAGCCATCTAGGAGAGAAAATTTCTCCGAACCAGACACTACTTGCAATATTTGTTCCATTGAAGGAAGTGGGTAATGGTCTTTGAGAGATGCCCTGTTGAGGTCTCGGAAGTCCACACATAACCTAATTTCTCCGCTCTTCTTCCTGACCGGAACCAAGTTCGCAACCCAGCTTGAGTGCTTGATCGGGAATATAATGCTTGCCTCGATTAGCTTGTTAAGCTCTTTCTTCATTAGAGGCTCAATGTGAGGGTTGACTGGTCTCTGCTTCTGCTTGACGGGCTTAGCATCTGGATCCAATTCTATGGTATGTTGTGCCAAATTTGGATCGAATCCTCTTAAGTCTTCATAGCTCCAAGCGAAGACATCTGGAAATTCTTGGCAAAGCTGTGTGAAATCTGATCTCTCCTCCTTAGTGGCCACTTTGCCAATTTGAAGTGTTTTGCCTTCCCCAACCGGAATTGGTTCTGAATCTTCTCTCTTGACCTGTATGTTAGCCTTTTCCTTACGGAACTGGTCGTTAGGGTTGAAGATAGACTCCAACGTTACTAAACCCTTGGGAAGTTTGTTTGTCCGCAGCTGCACTACTTGATCCCCATACTGCTGCTCTAATCTGTCTTGATTTCTAGCTGAGAATTCAGCTTCTTCTTGTAAGAAATTGATGATCTGTTGATTGTTCTCAAACACCTGCCAGCTTGAGTTGTTATCTGGAACTGCTGGCCTTACAACCACATGGATGTGTGGCTGCGTTTTTTCTCTTTTGATGTTGTCAACCACATCAAAGGTTGCTCCAACTACTGCAAGCCTATCTGCGGCTTCGTTTTTCTTCCTGGGTATGGATACAATGTTGAAAGCTTCAAAATCCTCAATGAGGTCCCATACCCTATTCTTGTAGCTTTTTAGCAATTCATTCTTTGTAGCATGTTGCCCCCTAACTTGGTTGACGATTAGCTCGCTATCTCCAAACACCTGTAAGTTCTTTATGCCCCTTTTCCTGGCCCAATGAAGTCCATGAATCAAGGCCTCATATTCAACCGTGTTGTTTGAACAAGAAAACTGGAAACGAAAAGATGAATAATACTTGATGTCTTGTGGCGAAATCAACATTGCACCACCTCCAGCACCTTGTCTGCTTCTCGAACCATCGAAGAATAATTTCCAAACTTTGTTTTCATCCTTTTGTTCAGGCTGAATGATGTCGGGAATGGGTGGATTTTCTTCGTGTACACAATACACACCCAATTTAGATTCTTCAATTTCCTTGTATGGGTCAAATTCATGACTCTTGTTTGCCCATTCATCCAAAGTTAAATCAGGAATTCCCTCGACCTTAGTACCTGCTTCTAGATCACTTGAACACTCCTCCTGATTCAAAGATGAGCAATTTTCATTGATAGGACTTGGTACATGAGGCTCAATATGGAAATTGGCAATTGACTCTGATCTGATTGTTGCTTTGGCCCCATACCTTGTCCTGAAAATCATGTGCGACCAATCTGCAGATAAATATCCACCAATCTTTGCAGTGAAGTCTCTTGATAAACATAGCGCAAAGAGTGGCGGGAGGTCAATTACTGACACATCTTGCAAGACTGTAACATTAGGACATAAATGTAGTGTTAGGCTTAACCCTTTGATGACCCCAACTGTTCCCACTGCCGTCCCATCTAGTTACACTACTCCTTTCAGCACTGGCTTGTACTTCAAACCCAGTTGATCCGCTATTTGCTTCGGCATCACCGAACTACTTGCTCCTGAATCTATCATGCAGTTGTGCACCAAGTGGTTTCCAACAATCAATGAAACATAGAAAGGTGGAGGCTTCAAATTTTTTCTTGTCTGGCCCCCATCATGTTGCACTGCATTAGTGAGAACTTTCTCATGTCCCTGGTTTGATACATTTGTGGCAGACCAATTAGCCATTGCAGCTTGCAATAAATCTCGTTGCCCTGGGATCGCAAGTGATTCCCACATGGAAATTTTCACATGTGTCTTCTTCATTTGATCGATGATGTTGAAGGGGCATGAACTGTCCTTTTGCTGCCCCTTACTTGGTGCAACCTTTTCTGGAGCTTGAACGGGTGCATGTGTTGCTACAACAGGTACCTTAGGCTAGTTTTGCACATTTGGAGCTATGTTTGGTCTGCTGACCCCTTGCTGTGTAAGAGTGGGTTGAGAAACAACTGGATTAGACGGTTGTACCTCTTCTATGCTTCTCTTCTTTGACCGTGTGTTGGCAGCCACGCCTTGAAAAGGCTGTTATTTAACTCCACAGAAGTCTTCCGTTTGCCAATTTGCCAATGTGGTTTCTGTCGGAGGTCCTTCTTGCTGCGTTTCTTGCTGTTGGTTTCTTTCTTGGCTTGGTTCTTGAGGCACACCAATGGTTTGCACCATCAAGGCCTGATTCAGTGCACCATTGAAACATGATGACTGATTGTGAGGCAGATTGCAAGGGTAACACCAGTCGTATTCCTGTGCCATGTTATTTTGTGTTGGAACCAAGGCCCTTGGGTGTCGTTGTATTTGGATCATACGGCCGAAATGGCCTGGCAGCTTGAGGTTGTCCTTGGTTTTGGTTTGCAGCCTGAGGTGGTGGTGGCCTATTCTGTTGGTATGAGGGCCTAGCCTGGTACTGTGCTTGAGGCTGATATGGTCTAGCACTTTGAGCCTGTTGTCTCTTGATATTCACAAGCTCATTTCCAAGGTTCTGTAGTTGTTTCATGACCTCTTGCAATTCCTTTGAAGTAGTTGAAGATGTGGATGCCTCATTATTGTTTTGATTTCTAGGCATTGGAATGGGATTCAACTCTGGTGCTTGACTGGTTGTAGGATTTCCCATATCTGGATAGAGAGGCATTGGCGGCCTTGGTGCAAGCTTTCCAGCTTGGATCAAACAGTTCTCAGCTCTGATCGCTATGTCATAGGACCCTGGCAATGTTGTACCTCCCATTGACTGGATCATCATGGCTATGTCTGAATTTATAGCCTTTAAGAAATAAAGGAATGCTCCTTCGGCAGTTGGTCTAACAGCTATTGGGATCCTGTCCCATGTCCGTTGGAATCTGAAGTTGAAATCCGCCATTTGTTCGTTAGGAGCCCTTTTGATTGTTGTCAGCTGTTCCAACAGGGATAAATTGTCCGCCCTCTCCCCGAATTGGCTGCAAAGAGCAAAACAAAGTTGGTTCCAATTCGTAATAGACCCTGCTGTAAGGCTCCTAAACCATTGTAAGGCCTTGCCTTTGAAAGATGAAGCCAACAGCTTGACTGCAACATCCATTTCATTTATTTCGTGGATTGCACATGCATTAGCAATATCCTGGATGTGATCAATAGGAGTAGTATGATTTTCTCCTGTGAAATAGGGTATGTTTTTTAGTGCTGCAACTGGAATTTGATTCTGAGCATTTAGGGAAAGTGGGCTACTACCCGTGAAATTAACAAAGGGATTCGGTGGTAGATGTGCCATTATGATTGGCCTAAGAACCCTGGTCGATGCGAGAAAAGGCCTACTAGGTGGAGGTGTAGACAAAGTCCTGTTAGGTGGAGATGGTGATCTTTGTGGTCTTCTTCCTCTCCTTCCTCTACCTGGTGAAAGTTGCAAGTGGACAAATAGTCCCTCTTCTCGAGTATTAGACCTGGTTCGAATTCTTCTCATGTGCCTGGGCAACCCGTGCTGCTACACCGCTGAATTCTATCCCATTCGGAGTCGCCAGATGTGTTAGAAAGGGAGCCTCAAAAGGCTAGATCCTACCAAGTTACACACCAAACCTGACAATATTTAAAAATAGAAAATTGAAAGACCTTTATTTTTGATATTTAGAGTTTGGAACTTGATTCTGGAATGACAGTCCTGAAAACCCAAAAATGCCAGACTTCTGAAAACCTGAAATCCGAAAATCAAAAAACCATGAAATTTTGAAAGTCAAAATCTCAAAAATCTAAGAATACCCTTTTGAAGATTATCCCCCGATCTATCAACTGG
This sequence comes from Taxus chinensis, assembly GCA_019776745.2. NCBI lineage: Eukaryota > Viridiplantae > Streptophyta > Pinopsida > Cupressales > Taxaceae > Taxus > Taxus chinensis. Next base: position 219,029,747 of record CM034152.1, on the reverse strand, counting down.
TGAAATTTTGACTTGTTTTGAGCGAGTTAAGTCCTTAAAAATTGATTTTAAAGTTCAGCCTGGAAGGTGGAAAAAACTGAACTGTAAAACCTGCAATTTTTTAAGTCCGAATTTCTTGAAAGTTCCTTCAAAACTATGGAATGACCTCTTGGTCCCACCGGGCATGCCAAAACTGTTGATGCGAAATCACAGCACCCCTGGGACTCTGCAACGCGATGGGTTGAAAGTCTCAGTGCGACTGCACAACATGGAGCTTTTCCCAAGTGTGGGACCTCGCGAAAACGGAAAATCTCTCCGGATGAAGGCCGGCTCCTATTCCTCTGTTCAGATGCACCAATGAAACGCAGAGGTTTACTCAAAAACCTAATCTAACTACCAAGGAGACAGGGAGAGAGAAATGCATAAAAATAAACCTAAGCTAAGGAGGTGATGCACCGAGGAATGAAGAACACCTGTCTTGCCAAATAAACACAGACCATAAAAATGCAATGCAAGATCATACACAGATAGCCAGATTCACAGTGAAAGATCAAGGGAATGCAAATGAATACAGAGAGGGTTGAGAATCATCCACAGACATGTATTAATTTGCTCCAAGGATTGATACAACACACTGCAAAATGCCAAGAGGCAAAGTTACATTACAGTTTCAAATGGGAGGTTTGAACTCCACAAGTTCACCTGCGAAAGAGAAGAAGGGAGGGGCAAAACAGAAATGTCCAACCTTTAGAAAGAAGCCCCTCCTTACAATTTATAGGAAGAATGAGAGAGAAAAGAGAGAGGAATTCCAAAACTACCCCAACCACCTCTAGATTGCACTTAACTATCTCATTATGGTGGTAGGTGAGAACCCTAGCGAACCCAAAAGTGGCGAACTGTATTTCACATTTTTAAGAATTTTTTCTCACCCAATTAAATATATCCAGTTGTAGTTGGATAGAGGACCTCGTAAGCTTTCCAAAAAGTCCAACCTTGCATGAATCTGAGCTCCTAGTCAAAAGTTATGGCCATTTGAATATCTGCGCCAGGGTCTGCTTCCTGTCAGCGCTCAAAATGTTGCGCCTCCTGGAGGTGTGCCATAGGCGCATCCATGTGTGTGTCGACATCCTCTTCCATGCGCCAAGGGCGCATCCTTTACCCTGTCGACACTCCGTGTCGTGCGCCCATTCTGTGCGCCTTGGGCGCACCATTTCCTCTGTCGACACTCCGTGTCGTGCGCCCATTCTGTGCGCCTTGGGCGCACCATTTCCTCTGTCGACACTCCGTGTCATGCGCCCATTCTGTGCGCCTTGGGCGCACCATTTCCTCTGTTGACACTCCATGTCGTGCGCCCATTCTGTGTGCCTTGGGCGCACCATTTCCTCTGTCAACACTCCGTGTCGTGCGCCCATTCTGTGCGCCTTGGGCGCACCATTTCCTCTGTCGACACTCCGTGTCGTGCGCCCATTCTGTGCGCCTTGGGTGCACCATTTCCTCTGTCGACACTCCGTGTCGTGTGCCCATTCTGTGCGCCTTGGGCGCACCATTTCCTCTATCGACACTCTGTGTCATGTGCCCATTCTGTGCGCCTTGGGCGCACCAGGGATTTGAGCTTCTTTGATTTCTCCATTCTTCTTCTTGTCTATATCTACCCGGGGGAAAGATATATACAACAGTTCTTATGCGTGTGTGTAGAAATTGTTCCCTAGGAAGCCCTTACGCAAGATTTACTTGATAGCAAGAAATATCTAGATGTAGAAATGTAAATAGATGTGTGAATGGAAAAATGAACTTCCCCTCCTATGCGTGTATGCAAAAAATGTATTCCCTTTTCCCTTATACGAGTGTTAGATTGATGCCTTTGGACACAATCTTAGGTGATGATAATAGATGTTTAGAGCTCGGTCCTTGGTCACAAGGATTTGTATTTATATGATTCCCTTTTTAGAATTTTGTAATTGACAACTGAAATGTTGAACCATAAGAAAATTAAATGCCCAAAAGATAAAAGAGGATCAAAAGTGGTGAGTAAGATATAAAGAGGTTCGAGGCACCCAAAGGGGATGATGGCGCCTAAGTTCTGACATCCTAGCTGGGCACTGGTTTCCAAAGTCAATAAAGATAAAGTAATGAAGATAAAATTAGGTTGTTTTTAATTGCCATTCTTCTTGCTTAGGAATCATATGAATAGTGGTATGTGATTAAGACCTATAAATGTACTAAAGTGCATGATTTTGTGTCTACATTTTCCCCCACTTTATGTTTTTTAGTGAATACTCAATTACATAAATTAGATAAGAGATGTGTACCTGATAACCATGTAGATTGATGGCGAAATCTTACCAAAGAGACAAGAAAATGCATGGAGTGATAAAAATGAAGCATGGAAGCTCAAGAAGAGAAAGTCACCCTAGGGGTGGAGCATATGTATAATGTCATGTTGTACATGTTGTTATTATCAGTTAATGAAGGGTTTATTCTTGTTAAATATTAAGGAAAGACATACAAAACAAGAGAAAAAGAGTAGTTAAATATGTGTATATGAAAAATTCGCAAAAGTATGTAAAAAGTATGAGAAAATGTGTAAAAAGGAACGTGTGCACATGATCCGTGATGAGTGAAAAGGGATAGGAAGTGTCTTGATATACTGTAGAAGAGATATTTTTTTGAGTGATCTCATGCCAAGAAAGAATTATTTGGATGATATCACACCAAGAACGATTATTTTGGGCGATATCATGCCAAGTCTAAGTTGTTTAGGAGATCTCATGCCACAACAAAAGAGTTTTGGGAAGAAAGGTCTAATTTTATTCTCCATCCCTGAATGGTTCCCAAAATTTATACACCGCTACATATGTTGTGATTATCCATTTTTCTTTATTCGATCTAATTCGTTCCAGTTTGATCAAAATAGAAAAAGAAGATAGAATGCATTCTGTTTGCTGGAGGACTATGCTTGTACTATGAAAACTACCAAAAACTATGCTAATATGAGAAAGTAATTGTAACTTCCCATGGTCATAGGTGCCCAAGAAATTTATAGAGTGCCCAAATGCTACTATCTGTATCTGGGCACTACTAATTATCCTAAAATGTAGACCCAATTCAGAATCTGGTCCATTTTTGTAACTGTAAATTATTATGTTCTTTTACTATGCAAGACTATATTAAAGCTTTGAGATGTTGTACGTGGTTACTAATTCACCCAATGTATGAACCCCCTTGTTTAGGGTGCATGTGATGTCACTAGGAGGATGTACCCCAATTTAGAGGATGGGATGATGATCTAAAACTGATACCCTGCAGAGGGAGGGAATGTGCTTAGTAAAAACCAAGGCACATGCAAACAAAGTGGCTAGAAACATGCATTAGTGCAATCATGAAAAATATGCATATAGAATATGATGTGTAATATAGAAATCAAGAATACAATTTAGACTGCAAAAATTGGTTTTCAAACATGGGACATCTCTCAAAATGTTGCAATACAAGAAACAAACAAGAAAGATATAGCAGATAGATCGCAAACAATGAAATATAATAGAAGACAATGGAAATCAGACAACCATGGTGGCAAGTTGTTTCTACAAATAAAATGTTCCACATGAAACACTTGTTTTCATGTTATAAAGATAAAAAGTATGTTAAGATGTGTATATATCGATAAATTAGTGTGCTAGTTAGAATAGTAAGTAGTATAAAATGAAACAATAGCACTTGTAGTGTGTACAAAATCATATTCCCCCAGTAGCCTCAACGGGACTGGTAAGAAGTACATTTCCATGAATCCACATTACATGTAAAAATATGTGTAAATTCTACATTCACAACTAGAAAAGAAGTGAATCTACATGTTTATATAGAAAAAATAATGACACACAAAGTATTTGTCTAGCATGTGAAACGAAGTGTGCATGTAACTAGTATAAGAAAACAAGAATATATGCAACCAATATATGCATTATGCTATGAATGAGTGAGATGGAATGATATACAATGTGAGCATGATAAGAGAAATGTGCCCCAGATCATATGTGGATGAATATGTATGAGGTTCATTTATAGAAGACCCCTCGATAGTGAATAATGAACCATAGAACAAGAGTGTTTCATTGGGAAATGGTTTGAGTTGTGTGCTTGATAGATAGATCAATGGAGCATAGAGTGTAAAGACAATGAATGTGGTGAGGTTCATTTCAGATTTATATCCTCAGTAGTTGATTATGATCTATAGCACAAGAGTGTGGAATGTGTAGTGTGTGAGGTTCATGGATGTAGTGAGTCCTCAACAATCAAGTGTGAACCATAGTACAAGAGTACATAATAGGGTAATGATGATACAAATTATGTGTATTAATTTGTGTAGCATGAATGATAAAGACTAAATATGAAGAAAAAAGTGTGATAGTAGAAATGCAATACACCTAATAATGCTTAGAGTGGGGGAAGTAAGCATGATGCACCCCTAAGTGTATGATGAGGAGTATGTTATCTTAAAAATTTGAAGGAAAATGGTCTTGCACCCAATTCTTAAAGAGATAAAGGCCTATGACCATGCTCTAAGATTGGTTATGTATCAGATAGATGATGTATTGGTGAATGAGACCTATGTGCATGAGACCTAGAAGGTGATGAACACCTATGTAAATGAGACCAATTAGGTGATTTGCACTTCTATGAAGAAGACCAAAGAGGGGATGTGCACCTATGTGAAGAATAATGAGGAAGTGATGAGCACCTATATGAATTATACCTAAGAGGCGAGGAATAAGGTGAACTCATATGTGAAAAGGCTTCCCAAGAAGGTGACTTAGGTAGAGAAGAGAGAATAGAAGACCAATGAGGATGAGTAGGTCGTGTGTTAATGGGTGAGCTAAGTGTAAAATTTTCCTTAGATTTGAAATATCCAAAGGACCTGGATGTTTTAGCTACTGCAATGGAAACCATAAGAAGGGATTGCTGACAAGGTGTGTATGGTGGAACATCCTTAATGTTTAAAAATTTCTTATATGAATGAATTTGAGACACAAGTGATTCATTGAAATGATATCCTTAGTGGCACGGAACCAAGGAAGACTCAATAACATGTCACACCCTTTGATTGAAGGTGCCATAACAAATGACACAAGCATGGTAAGAGACCCAACCATAATTGGAAGCGTGAAAAAACCATAAGATTTGGGAATTGGATATGAAATATGAGATAGTGGATAGTTAATAACGAAAAATAAGTGCAATAGAGAACACACCCATATCAATCAATGGATCGATCGTTGTATTATTGATAACATGAGGCTTGATAGAAGCAATAATATGTAGTGTATTATAAGATAATGTAGCATGATAATCTTGATCAGAGAAGGTATTGAATTGTGGTTATGCATCAATGTTAGAAACTAGAAAATCGAGAGCCCCCGATGAAGGAGGAGGTACTGCACGATATGTATGATTAGCTAAAGAGTCAGCAGATTACTTGTCATGCTTAGGGAGAGGGTCATTAAATATTTTGATATTTTTATTTTCATTGGTCGACATATATTTTGAAGGCTCAAGGAGCACAATTGGATTGTTATCTATAAGATGTTGAATGAGATGCATGAGTTTGAAATATCGATCAGTACAATGCCCAATGCATTGATGATAGTCACATCTAAAATTTTCATTATAATTGTGGCCATTAGGGTGAGATGAATCTAAATTTAATGGAGGGAGAAGCATTATAAGATTTCTCTCAATAAGTTGTGGAAATATAATATGAGGAGACCAAGGAAATCTTGTGAATGTAGTTTTTGGAGGCTGTAATTGAAGATTTTCAGGAGTAGTGACAATGTTGAAAGTATATTTAGCTTCAGTAGGTTTCGTAGATGGATAGAAAGTTGATTTACTTGGAAATCGAGTATAAGATGAATCCTAATCATGATATTTAATCTTTCCCATAGATAATAGTTTTCTTTCACGTAGCTAAGAGTATGGCATATTTTGTCAAATGATGGAGATATTTCAAAGATGACACTCTCTTGTGGATTTGGTAAGAAACTTTGGATAAATAGACCTTGTATTTTAGATTCCATAAGTACATTAGACATCTTAGCTAAGTTGTTCTTATATCTTAAGACATAATCCTCTAGATGCTCATTATATCCTTGTTTGACTTGTGTGAGTTGAGCATATGATATCTTTGAACTGATATTGATTGAAAAATGAGTGAGAAAAGCATTGTCCAAATGCGTAAAATATGTTATCGAATAAATAGGTAGATTGTAAAACCAACACATAGCATAATCTTGGAGGCTTCTTGAAAAGAGATTTGCTAGTAAAGTATGATCATCTGCATAATCTATACATTCCACATGAAATGCTTGGAGATGATCTTGAGGATCGGTATGGCTATTAAAGGTGAGAAAATTAGCTGTGAAGAAGTTAAGAGGAAGTGCATAAGTGGAAATGGCGGGCGTGAAAGGAGTATGAAGGACTAAATTGGAATCAAGAGATGGAGATGCACAAGAAGTAGTTTGTTGAAGTTGATGGATTTGAAATTAGAGATCCTGATAGAGAGATGCTAGGTCTTGAGTGCCAGTAGAAGAGACTTGTCCCATGTGAAAAATGAGAGGTAGAATGAAGTGGTTGGTGGGAGTAGGAACATATATGAGAATAATAGAAGTAGGTGTAAGGGTATAAGTACAATATTGTGTAGCAATAGGCATAAAATTAGAAATGGATGAAGGGACAATAAGCTCAGAAAGATTGGTGGCCTCTTCACGAGCAACGAATAAGAGGAGATCTAGATCTTGGGGATGTTCAACAAGATGATCATTGATCTCTTAAAGGTGGGCTTCAGTAAATGGTCCATAAGATTGAGCCATGATGAAAAGATGACAAAATACCTAGAAGAAAGGTTGGGTTTGAGCGTTGGGTTCACCAAATGATTTAACAAAAATTGAATTTATGTTAAAACTTAGATATTGCAGAGTCACATATGATAAATAAATGTTATAAAACAGATTTGAAACAAGAAATAAATGAATGAAAATTAAAACCCTAAGTTCAAGAGAGGGAAAAGAATACTTATCTAATTTCACATGTGATTCTAAAGTATTCTAGAATGGAAAACTAATGAACATAAGGATAAATCTATCACAGTTGTTTTTTATTCTAGAATTGTCAGATGTGTCGAGACTAGGGCACCTAGAATGGGGTGAGGGTGTCTTGGCGATGGAGACCTCTTTTGGGTGCATGTGACTGTAAGAGAGCTCAGAATCTAGTTTTTATTGTGTTGCAAGGTGGTCGCTAACCTTAATTTTTGGTCACATGTGTGTTGCACTATTTCAAAAAACATTTCATGTAACCTACAAAGAGAAAGATAACCTATAGAACCCCAAAGCATGTAAAATCCTAAAAAGGAAAATATGTAAATGGATATTTGATCTAACCCCAACAATCACTTGATACATTGAACTTACAACCAACCATTGCCCTCCATCTCATACTCCATGTAGTTCTTATGCATGTGTGTAGAAATCGAGCCCTAGGAAGCTCTTGTGCAAGATGCACTTGATAGCAATAAATAACAAGATATGAAAATGTAAATAGATATGTGGATAGAAAAATGAAATTCCCCTCGTATGCATGTATGTAGAAAATGCATTCCCTTATCCCTTGTATGATTACTCTATGCATGCCTTTGATGCTCTTAGATGCCTTTGGATGCAAGCTTAGGTGATGACAAAAGATTCTTAGAGCTTGGTCCTTTATTTTTGTCACATATATTTGTATTTATATGATTTCCTTGTTTGAATTTATTAATTGACAGCAAAAAGGCTGACCCATAAGAAAATGAGATGCCTAAAAGATAAAAGAGGTTCAAAAGGGATGATTAAGATACGAAGTGGGAGCTTCTTAGAAGGGATGAGGGTACCTGGGCATTGCATCCTAGTTGGGAGTTGGTTTCTAGAGTTAAGAAGATAAACCAATGAAGATCATACTAGGATGTGGGGTGTGTTATCCATTTCCCCCTTGCAAAATGGACTAAACTGCGAAATTATGAACTTGGCAATATTTTCAAAACTAGATGAAGAGCAAGGAATTCTGTAGTCTCAGTCACACAAGAGAAGCAACCATGGCATCAATAGCATATTTTGATGCTACAGGTCACTATCATGTTTATATTCTACTGACTGGTAGCATCTTAGGATGCTACTGGATTGTGACATGGAAAGATTCTACCAAATGATAGCATAGGAAGGATACTACCAGCCGGTAACATCTTATGATGCTATTGGAAAGTAACATAATGCCTATAGTGGTCGTAAAGGGAGAACTTGTAGCACCTCTGAATTCTACCAACCGGTAGCAATTTTAGGTGCTACCAGTCGATAACACAGTAACAATATCGAGTGATGGTGATGAGGTGTTAGTAACAGAGAATTATGCTACCAATCGGTTGCATTAACATGTAACTAGGTGAAAATAGCAATGCAAGTTTGTAATATGCACTTGGTCAACAGGAACAAAGTGTTACTGTCCACTGGTAAGAATATTGCAACTGATGGGTAGCGGGGAAGAATGCAACTAGCTAACTATAGGAATATCAATGATGGGTTGGGAATTTATGAACGTGTTATAGAGTATCTCAACAACCATTTTAATGAGGTATGGCACTCATGGTTGCCCATGTAAGCAAGGTACCATTGGGAAATGATTTGACAAGGTTTCCCATACCTCTTCTCAAAGATTTAATGTAGGTTGTTGGTTGGTAAGGAAAATTTGAGGTTTCCTCTATATATATTGTAAGTTCCCCTCATTCGTGAGGGGAGGATGTTTTCAAATGTAAATGAACTCTTTTGAAATTGTTCCAAATCTTTTGTGAGTTGCAGGCCTCAGATTTGAGATTTATGCAAGGGATTTCTTGTCTTGTGTCTACTTTGTAATGGATTATGCATACTTTTAAGGAATAAAATTCATGTTTTATGGATTTTTTACTTCCCTAGCTTGGTTTTTTTGTGTTTCTTTCCTTCCATTTCATTTGTAGGTATATTGTGTATAGTTTTTTCTTCTTGCAGGACTCAAATATGTTATGCCTCACAAAAATGGAGATTCTAACGTTGTCTTAGATTTTGTCACTTCTGTCTACCCTCTCCTACTTTGTTTTCTTCATATTTTCACTCACTTGGAATATGGAAGCATCTCGGTCACACATGTTGGCTTGAAATACTTTTCATAAGCTCTAAGCTCAACCCTTTCATATTAGATCAGTTCTTCCTCATGAAACAACTCAGTGGGCCATCTCCTGAGCTAAATGCTCTCACATATTTTTGAAGATTTATGCAATTTCTTTGGTTTCTTGGCTATACCAAGGCTTAATGGGATGTATGAAGGTGTCTTGGAGATGTGTATTGGATTTTTCCATTCATTGCATGTGGGTCCCAACATCTTCTCTAAGTGAAACCTTGAACCTGAGAAAGACCAAGAAGAGGAAAAATTCCTCCTGTGAAGTTCAACTTTCCTTTGAATGCTTGCCTTCTTGCTCCGAGTTGTCCAATTTTTCCCCAGGGGGAAAATTGGATAAGAGTTTCCATGTTCCATCATATTTTTGTCACTCCATGCTTTTTCTATTCCTTTAGTGCATTTTCTACATCACTCTACATGGATATCAGTACACATATCTGTCTACTTTATGTTATTGATTGTTCCACTCACCAACATAAAGTGCGGGTAATTGTAGACATAAAATCATGCACTTTAGAAATTATTTAGTCTCGGTATCATACTAATATTCATATTGTTTTTGAGTGAAGAAATTACTAATTGACCCTCGTCTTTGGGCCATTTTACTTTTAATTTTTTCATTACTTCCAACCTTCAAAAAATACTTTCCCAATCTATTTTTGTTGTTCTGCATCATTTTAGCCTTGACTGGGGTGCCCTAGTTCCATTCGAGGCACCTCGATCCTTTTCCCACATTCCTGCCACTTTTTGGGCACTTTTTAGCCATTTAAACATTTCATATTTCTTGTGGTCAACCTTTTTGGGTTTAATTACGAAATTAGAACAAGAGAACCATATGAATATAAAGTTATGAGACCATAATGAGGGACCAAGCACTAGTCACTACAATCATCACCTAAGGTCACATCTATCAAAGGATCCATTTAGCTCCCTTTAGCTCCATTCTAACGCACAAGGTTGGTTCATCTGCATCCCACTGCATATGAGGGAAGTTTATTCTATTCCATCCACCATTCTATAACATTTCTACACATAGTTATTGCTCACTACTATCACAAAGTGTAACTGACACAAAAGAACCTAGGGAACAATTGCACACACAAGAACATAGAACTACATCAGGTTTGATATGTAGTGCAATGCTCAATTAGTAAGTCTACCATTGTGGTAGATGAGGACAATCTGAAACATTCATTTGGATTTTTATTTTTTAGGGTTTGATGCTTGTTTTGGGGTTTTGTAGGTCTATCTTTCATAAGTGATCATTGATGACATTTGGCATATAGTAGTGAATTACACATGACATACAGTGAGGGATTCACATCATATTCCAACCCTGTAAGTTTGGCTTCTGGACTTCCTTTACATACCAGGGTGCTCAGAAATTAGACTTGGGCACCCACAAGCACCATGATCCTCTCACAGGTGCCCTAGTCCATCCAAACAACTCAAATTTTTCCTTTTTGAGACCTCTTCATGTTCATTCCTACTTCCATAATATCCAGTTCATTTTACAACATAGTCCAAATTAGCCTCTGAATCAGCTAAGTCATTTCCTTATTCTTCTTGCACATTAGGGTTTCTATTTTCATTAGCCTAGTTGCTTGGGTCACTTTATACATTTATTTACTTCTTTTATTTATTGTTATTTACTAATGTTCCTAGTTAGATTAAGTACCATTATTTGACATTTTAGTTAATCACCGATAGACATTAGGGGGTGAAAGGGTTTAATTTACTAATATTTTAAATTACGTATTTGGGGTAGGTTAGAGAGGTGGGCCAAAGGAGAGGTGGGGTTAATTTTAACATTAAACTAAAATGTTTGACCCCTACTTTTTATAACTAAATACCTTATAATTGCAAAAGGTGTGTTTTCATGAAGTTAAATTATAGTGTCTTTTTTATTATGGAAATATCAATTAGGAAACTCTTAACCAAGAATTAATAATATTGTAGAAAAATAGGAATGAGTATACTTTTTCAACACAAATGATATTGTTTCACCATCTTAATTATTTTAAGAACTTTGATAACTAAATCAAGTTTAACATTAACACAATTGATAATATGTCTTGAATGGCTTCGAAATATATTTCTAGAGAAAAGGCTTATTATGAAAATAATAATTGAGTGGAAAACATGATATATTTTTTATTTTATTTATTAGGGTAGAAATAAAAAGACGTAAATAAAATTGTAATAGAAAAATAGGCAAGTAAGGTACATGGAAAAAATAGGGGTATTTTCATTGTAATAATATAACAGGAGGGGGTATTATCAATTGAATACTTAGAGGTAAAAACTAAAATTAGTGGTATTCTCTAATGCCCTTTAAACGAAGGTTCTATACCATAATTTTACTAAGTGAACCCCTGTGATCTATATCTAGCACTATGTTCTTTTGTTCCTTTAACATTTACTTATGTGATTTAAATTTTCTGATTGCATTTCCTAGGACAAATGGTCATATTTCTAATTTGATTATTTTTATGGGTTGGTTCATATCCCATAGGTAAAAATTAATGAAAAACTAAATATATGAACATCTATTAAAGTAAGTATAACCCACTAACTTAAGGATCCTTGAACATTTAAGATATTTCATTATAAAATCAATTCCTGACGTAATCTATTCTCACCTAAATTCTTAAAGTGTAAAAACATATCTATGGGTAGCCCACATATATGTATAAATATAATCAGAAAAGTTTGAAGAGTAACATTTCCCATTCTATATGCCTTCTAATTCAATCCAAGCAAAGGTCAAGCATGCCACGTCATTATCTTTTATTGTCAAATAATCAATTTTGCAAATTAGTTGCATCAAAATAGATATCACATGTTAAGTGGAGAACTACATGTGGTTTGAGACCTGTTTATTGTAGTTCCAAAGTAGGAATCATAGGGTAACTTTAACTCAAAACAATAACCATTTTACTAGGTCTCCTACACATGTTTAGGGTTTGAGGGTGGTTGGCATGACATAGTGGGTATCAAACATCTGTGAAATATATATTTTTAGTATCAATATCTTCATAGAGTTTTTTAGCCACATAGGAAGTTATATTGTACCAATAGATCCCTATGTGAAACCATATAGGTTGGGACCAAAGTATTCATGATCTAGGATAGGTAATAGGCTCCCTAACAACCTAGTTTGTAGTAAAAATCCCAAAGAAGAAACACCTTGAGGTCATTTCCAGTCTTCTTAGTCACACTACATGCCTAGATTACACCTTTACTTCTATAATTAGCTAATTACACTTCCACTATTGTGGTTTAAGTAATTACTTCTATGTTATATCTTGTAAAATACCTTTTGAGCTATATTCTTGTTTGTACATCAATTTTTGTTATTTAATCAGAATACACAACATGTACTACTCCTACACCTTCAAATAAATTCAAAAAAAAATCTACCCAAACCCTTATTCATTTATGTATGGTTTAGATACTATCTCATATCACTAACATTTATGAATTTACATCCTGGGATTTGTTTAATATAATTCTTATCAATGTAAGTATATTTTTTACCAAATAAAACATTTGATATTTCTAATAGTGAAACGTATAAAAGGATGACATTTTGAAATTTCATTATTTTGCACACTAGATATCACTTTTGAGTAACGTGTTTCTCATTACTTAAGATAAACTATCTAATTGAATATGGTTTTGAGTGATCCATTAGTGGAAAGATCAATAAATGAACTACTTCTAGAGAAATCAAGTTCGTCTAAATCACATTTGATAATTTAAAATACATTTTTCTTCTTTTGTGTCTATATTAGATAAAGAGGAAATGTTTATAGTATCAACCATGAAATTAGGCTTGGAATCTATGACAATTTATTAACTATTTATAATGTTGTGTTGCTAGTATCAGTTACTTCAATGTGTGCAAGTATAATCTTCTTGGTGAAACACTTATATGTGGAGTGTTTGTAATATTTCTAAACTATACACTACTTTCTTGTCTTGGATCAATTTTTGTGATCATTTGATGGAATTTCATTATTTAAGATTTAACATGAGGTTTCATTCCCTTGATTATGATTTTTCTTCATTATATACTTACTACTTAGAATTCTTTGAGTTTGGATTGTCCTAAGGGTTGTATTTCACTAGTCTAAAATTTAGCTTGTATTTTTAATGAAATTTATAATAAAATGAGTAAGATTCCTCCGAAGAGGAGATATGTAAGAGGTCCATGTTATGTTGAATGTATGGTCTCAATCCTGACCTATATTTCATGATATTATATTTTCAAATTCCTTAATTATTTTCTCTATAGAAAGGGAGTTAAAGGCATCGATGTATTCTTAAATAGGTGGATCATGACATTTTCCTGACTTGGGAAAATTGATGTAGTGGCCATAATAGAGTGTAAATAGATCAAAAGTATTTTGAGTGCTTCAATAAAACCATTATGTTGATAAAATAATAATTTAACATCATCTTCATGTGTAGTGTCTTATTTATTCCACCGTTTCTTTATAGATAAAGAAACTTTCAGAGGAGGAAATGTAATATTTTCAAAATCATAAACATGAATTACCACATAATATGAGTAGATAAGGTTAAGCTATTATTTATAGAATTTTAATCTATTTTTTCTTCAAATATAGGAATGTCTACATTTTCTTATACCTTATATGGGGTGTTAAATTCAATAGTTCTATGTGGAGGAGTAATGTTGGGAGTCATATATGCATGCAAAATAAATTGAAAAAATTGAAAAAAATTACCCTTTCCCATGCATAGTTCTATTGCAATTCTTATTTTTAATAATTTCAAAACATCCATTATAATTTATTTGAAAATTTGAAAATTTGGATTCTTTTAACATTGTTAGCCGCCCATCTAAAGACATGAATGAAAGTATGGAAAAAATAACAATTTTGAGTCCTAACTTCCTATATTTTGGTCTCGTGTGAGTGAGAATATATACTACTCAAAAAATTTACCCAAGGAACTTGGAAATAATCATTTTACATTTATCCTAATATTTTACCATTTACATATAAATTGTCTTAATCTTAAAGGCATGTTTCTCAAATCATATACATTGAGTTTACAAAGTCAATACTCATGATTCAATTCAATTCAATTCCTTCTTATGGGAATTCAATTCATTTCTCAAATTAATTCCCAAGATAAAATTGATAAAAAAAACACCTAAAAGAGGTCAAAATCGGCCTATGGTTCTGACTTGGGATTATGTTTCTAACCTAACCACTTGCAACCTTAAAGTTTTTAAACACACATGTTACCTTAGTTGAGTTAAGGTCATTTTAGAAAGTATAATGTCCCCATCGGGAAAATTTATGCCCTAAAAAATAACCATAAATCCGATTTATAAGAGAAACTAAAAGATATATTTTTGACATGAAAAATAATGAATATCTAAATTTAATTAGAAAAATGTGACTTTCTCTAAGGATGTTTGAAACATAAAATTGATGTAAGATCACTAAAAAAATTTCCTAAATATCTCAAAGATTATTATCAAGGCATGAAAAATGAAAATATATTTTTTACCTAAGAAGAATTGTATTTTTTATTCAAATTTTACACAAATCATCTTACAGACATGGCTGAAAACAATGTTTCCAAAGCCCGAATCAGATACAAATAGGTTGGAGTTGACCTCTAAAAATATTGCGATGAAAATAAAATTCAAATTTGGAACATTCATGCCCTAGAATGTGTCAAAATCCACCCAAAAGGGTGTATATAACCATAGATCTAACTGAATCTGAACCTAAAATTTTCCCTAACCCTTGTGTCTTAAAACCTTAGTTGGAAATGTATCAAATATGTAATCTCGGGTCTTCAATCAATGCTGAAATTATGAAATATTCTTTAAATCTCATTAGAAACCATTGAATAGAGCTTCGTCACGTAAAGGTTGAAGATTTTTTATTCTTTAACCTTGACAAAGATGGTTTTCATCATCTAATGCAACACATCAAAGGGTTTTCCTCCTTTGAGGTAAAAATGGAAAGCAAATAGCTCATGCAAATTTTAGATATGAAAAAATATAAAAGTGATTCCTTCTCCAAGTTTTGCGACTTCCTTTTATAATTTCTCTTGGCATCTTTTCCCACACAAAGCCCCAATAAAATCCCTTTGTTTTATTTAATGATTTCCCCTTGCTTTATTTAATATATTTCCCTTTCTTTATGCCACTTACATGGGTTATAGTTTTTCACTAGAGGAAATAAAAATAAAGTGAATTTTTATTTTGTTATTTTACGACTAATACATTATTAAAGTATTCTAATAAAATTATATAGAGTTTTTATTAACTTATTAGGATTAGTTTCCTGTTTTTTCATCCCTTTGTCGCTGGGAAACAATGAATGGGCTAAGGGTCTTTGACCTATTAATTTTGAGAAAGGGATATTTCAATCTTCCCTTCCCCAAATTACTTTCCCTAAAGCAATTAAAAAATCATATTCCCAAGTGCCATGTGTAAGAGGTAAAACATGTTGTAGTGCTCCTAAAGTCTAGATCCCTTTTCTGTTAAATGAGAGAGCTCTTTCCAAAATACGTAGTTCTCATGATGCTCAAAAACATGAATTTCAATCAAGGGTTATTGTTGGTCCTTATTGGAAACCTTATCCTTTATTTTATCAAGCTTCTCATGAGAAAAAAAATCTAAAATGGTTTAATATACAATAGTAAATATGAAATGTTACCATTCCTCTCATACCTTGGTGTGTCACTAAGGTCTTCATTTCCCTTTGTCTTCATGATATTTTTTTTATCGTATCATGTCCTTAGCATGTTTTTCCACAATAGGATGAATACCATTATGATCAAACTATTATAATGACATATTATAAAGATGATGCAATAAATCCTTGTTACTAATAACATCCTTATAAATAAGATCTTCAAAGAATTTACCTTCTATTGCTGATTTGGAAACCTATAAAAGATTCAAAACAACACTACTCTTATTGCGACTCATGATTTCAGAAAAAAAAAAAGTGGAACAAGTATAAGAACCTTTCAAAATTCATGTTCATCAACACTATGATTTCGTAAATCTATCCTATATGAAAATGAATCATTATTTGGAAGATTGATAGGTACCTTTTTGACTAAAACATATTTTTAAATTTTACATCCAATAAGTAATGTTTGATCCTCTTTTCCTTCCCCACTAATACAAAAAAAAATCTCATTATAAATACCTTTTTCTATTGAAGATTATTCTCCTTCGACTTGCATGGTGGCATCTTCTATGGGTTGTTTCCTCTCAAATTTTTGTAACTTTAATTGTTCTTCTTCTTTAGCATGGTAGATATCTTTCTCTTTTTTCACCTTGAAAGGGTTGCTATAGAGGGAAGTTGTATCTTCAGAATTCATCATAAATTTTCCACCTTGTAGCTGATCCTCTATATACTCCTATACTTTATTCTTCACAATGGATGGTTTTATTCCCTCTATGGTTGAGACCATTTCTCAATGGCCCTTTGATGATATATAGGAATAATTCCTTATGCCCTTACTATTTTTGAACTAAAAAAAACTTTGAAATACATCATATATCTCACCCTGAAAATGAGGGTTACATGTTCTTCACCTTATGTGTCTATGTCTTCCACATCATGTGGAGGATCTAGCTCAATTAGATGTTCCTATTTTTTGAGAAATGTGGCTCTAAATATTTAAGGTGGAGGCTTTATAGATGTATTATCTCTTCCAGATGAGATTCCTTCACTATTGTTGGTTACATCCTGGTTACCTGATATATTATGCCATTGTAGAACCTTATTTAGGTCCATGATTGAGCTTGTTAATGCATCACACATTTCACTTTGAGATTCCATTATAGCCTATTGTAAATCTCTTTGATTCCTTATAATTACCTCATGCATGTATCTTAGCTTATATGTAGGAGAAGTCTAGAAAACCAAATAGTCTAACAAAGGATTAAATCAAATAACAAAGGAATAATAGTATTATTATTATTCAATTCATACAGGATGTCCATTCACAACATATTAGCCATATATATAGGCTTTTAGATAGGCATAAAAACTCCAACAATGCATACCTATATTCTCTCAACCACTCACTAATTACGTAAATTGTTATAACACTAATAAAAATTTACTCAACCACATTATCATAATATATTCTCACATATATATTATGCAAACCCCTATGAGCACTAATAGGATAGATCCTAACATTCCCCCCCTTAGTGTGAACATGGTAGAAAAAACATTCACGCACTTCTTTGCAGTATGCTCACCCTTGTGGCATGTCCATCTTTGTGATTCATGACCTTGATCCAAAAGAAAGGCTCTCTCCTTCCATGGTTTTAAATAGGTTTACCAAAAACCATGAAATGAACAGGAACCCATCAAATGTCCACCTCGTGTGGTTTTCTGGATCTCCTACAAAAAATTTCAAGATCCATGAACTGACTTACTCTGGTGCTTCTGTTCACCACTATGCTTGTACATCAAGGAAGTATATAGGAAATAGCTCATATTGGAATATATTTCACACAAAATGGAAATGGAATATTATTTTCTATTCCCCCCCCACAATGTGAAATTTCCATTATTCTACAAAACTGTAAAACAAGAACTCTGAAATGAATCAACACACTGGAAATGCTGAAAAAAAAACACACACGTCACCAAATCTATTACATGGCCTCGTCGCTGATGACTAACAACAAGATGTTGGTTGTCCTCCTTCCTCTGTTTCCTCCATCCTCCGATTCAAATTATTTAATAGAGAAAATATTCATCACTTTTATTTTCTGTATAATCAGTATTTCCTTCCTCTTCATTTTCTCTTTCATCATCAGCAGCCATGGCATTATCTTGCAGTTTCCCATCAAGTAAGTCTTGTGCTCTTTTCTTGCAATTTGAGGACAAGTGACCAGATTGTTTACAGTAATAATAGGAGAGTTGCTTCTTGGAATATTTATAAGATGATCCAGGTTTGAAAGAATATTTAGATCTTCTTTTATCTTGTTTCTTACCATACATGGCCTTTTCCTCTGGTTCTGCAAACATGATTCTCTTTTCTTCATATGTCAAAGAAGAAATAATTTCTTCTAAACTTGGATTTATTTCACTCAATGTAAAGACCATGCTAGAATAGCATGTAGGCATGCTATTGAGTAATATTGCTTTAGCATCGTAATCAGACACATCTAAACTTATTCCAGCTAGTTGATTGAAAATAGAACAAAACTTACTAATATGTTCCAACATGTTGTCGCCTTCTTCCATCTTGAGGCCAAACAATCTCTGCTTTAAAGATATTGTTGTGCTTCCAGCTTGTGATCCAATTTTTTTTTTCAATCTCTCCCAAATTGTGTGAGAGGAATTTTTTAAGTCTATATGATGCAAATAAGAATTTGATAGACCCAATCCAATAATCGTTGTAGCATTTGTTAGTTTCTTCTCTTTTCCATCAACAATATCCCACAAGTCTTTGTTAATTAGGAACAATTGAGTTTTTACTTGTCAGGTATGAAAATATTTACCTTCAAATTTTTCAATGTGACTCAACTTATCCATTATGATTCTTCACAAATTTAAAAATAGGTGTTAGCTAAAACCAAAAATGCACCTTTTTACAAACAAATAGAAACTATAGAGTATAAACTTAATTTGTAATGGAAAATTATAAATCCATTAATTTTAATATACAGGAACGATAAAAAGTAATTAATGATTACTTTTTATACAATTACAAACTATTGAATTTACTGTTATGAAAATTAACATAAAATGCTAAAAATAAACATAGCAAGAGACAAATTTCACCATTTAATGCCTTGGAATGTTGTGTGGATATCTTTTTGGTCACACACAGGTACCTCTTCAAAAGAAATTCAAGTTGGAGCTGGTTTATGAATAGATGCCAATGCTAAAAGATGAAGACGTGCACTTCGGGCTTGATTGACCATGAACTGATTCATAATGCGTTTATACGGCCACCATATGACTGATGTCTTCTCCGAACTGTATGTAAAAATGCCTTCAAAATTGGATAATCAATACCCAACTTAGCTCACTACCCAATGTGATTTAGACTTGATCTTAGGCCAACAGAGAACAAATCCAAACCAGTGTGTTGAATGCTCTTAAAAAAAGTCATATTTCTAAAATTGACTACTCACACCAAAAAATGAATTTTCCAAAACAATTTCTAGGTTTTATTCCCTTCATTTCAAGCTTTTCGAAACATTTTCAAATTTTCAATTTCGTTGAGAAATGATAAATTTATGTTGGTTTTACTCGGACGTAAATTTTAAGCAATATAAAATTAATACTGAGGACGTCAAGTACGAGGTAGTAAAATTCTACAATGATAGAGATACCTAATTGTCATGGTTCTTTGATACCACTCTGAATGCAACCAATAATATCTGTAATTCCACTCCACCTAATGAATAACAATTTCAACAATATATGGTGATGGCTATTGCACATGTTAATCTATTTCATAAAACAAGAAATCATTCCTCAGGTCAATTCCAATGATCAATATAGCTGCTCCTATAAAATCATTAGACCTCCATCACATGTATTAGACACCGCTCTAATACCAAATCTAGAAAACCAAATAGTATAACATAGGATTAAATCAAATAACACTAGAATAATATTCTTATTATTATTCAATTCATCCAATATGTCCATTCACAATATATTAGCCATATATATAGGCTTTTAGATAGGCATAAAAACTCTAACAATGCATACCTATATTCATCCAACCACTCACTAATTATGTAAATTGTTATAACATTAATAACAATTTATTCAACCACATTATCATAATATATTATCACATATATATTATGTAAACCCCTATGAGCACTAATAGGATTATTCCTAACAATAAGCTCTTTGATCATGTTCATCCATTGTCCCTTTCTTTAGAGTTGGAATCCTTCTTTGATAAAATAGAGGTGATTTCCCTCTTTGCATTCGAATATGATTTATTCATAAGATGGAAAGGAACATGATCTGATACCATTGTAATGTAAATAATGGGAAAATTTATGCCCTAAATGGAATAACCACAAATATCATTTTATAACAACAACTACAACATATACTTTTGATGAAAACTAATGTAGATATGAATTTATTTGGAAAATGTGACTTTCTCTAAGGATGGTTAGCCCATTAAATTGATGTAAAATCACTAATTGTTTTTACCTAAATTGCTCATAGATTATTATAAAGGCATGAACACTGAAAATATAATTTTTTTACCCAAGAAGAGCTATATTTTTATTCAAATTCTGGATAAATCAGCCTACAAACATGGCTGAAAAAATGTTTTGAAAGCCCAAATTAGATGCAAGTAGGATGGAATTGACCTCTAAAATATAGAAATAATGATAGAACTCAAATAATGAACACGTGTGCCCTAGAATGTGTCAAAATCCATGAACAAGGGTGTAGATAATAGTACATCTTGCTAAATCTGAAGGTAGAAAGTTTCCCCAACACTCGTGTCTTCAAACCCTAGCTAGATATGCCTCAAATTTGTATTAGTGGGTCTTCAATCACTAGTGAAATTCTGAAATACTCCTTAAAGCTCAACAAAAACCCTTGAAGAGAGCTTCCTCACACAAAATATGAAGAGTTTTCATTCTTTAACCTTGGAAATAGATGGTTTTCATCCTCTAATGTAACACATCAAAGAGTTTTCATCTGTTGTGGTGAAAATGTAAAACAAAAAGCTCAACCAAATATTCAGATATGAAAATATATCAAAGTAATTCCTTCTTCAATTGTGGTGAATTCCTTTTATAATTTATCTTGGCATTTTTTCCCACACAAAGTCCCAATCAACTCCATTAACTTTATTTAATAATTTCCTCATGCTTTGCTTAATATTTTCCCCTTTCTTTATGTCCCTTACATGGGTCACCTTTTTTCACTAGGGGGAAATAAAAATAAAGTAACATTTTGTTTTGTTATTTTATCACTAATAAATTATTAAAGTGCATATAATAAAATTATTATGCACTTTTAATTAACTTATTATAATTAGTTTCCATTTTTTTCCATCCCTTATCCATCAAGAAACAATGAATGGTTACATTAGAACAACTTAGAAGAATGAATTGGGAGTCAGGTTCAATATTATTCCCTCTTAATAAGAACACCTTATTTATAGGTTAAATCAAGGAGAAGCCATTTGTAAGTACAATAGTGAAATGATAAGATTTGAGTATAGATTCTATATCTAGGGAGAAAAACAAACAAATTTCATTACATAGTTTTAGATAAAATTATCAAAGGGTTAAATTGGCCACTATAGACACAAAATCATGCACTTGGGTACATTTCTAGGTCCTAAAGAATACTAATGTATACATGATTCCTAAGTAAGAAAACTAGTGGTTGACAACTATCTTTGGCCTCTTTTCTTTATTTCTTGCTTTCTCTTTGGTCTTACACACCCTAAAACCATGATGGAACCTAAGTGATTTATCTTTTATGGCCTCAAAAATTGGCACTCAATTAGGACACCACTGCCCACATGCTTCTATCCATACTGGGAACTCCTAACCCTTTCTTACCATTGTTATTTTTTGGTATCTTTTATATTTTGGGATGTAGTCACAAAATCATGCACTTACTATTACATTTATACCACCAAGTATGTTATTTTATATATGGATCTCATGTAATAAAAGTATTCGCTAATGACCTATCCCCTAGTCCTATCGTCAGTTAGTCGTTCGTCATCGTCATTTGTCTTACATAGATGTCAATTGCTTACACAGTTATGGTCATCTCTCAGGTAGTATCAGGTATCCTTATTTAGTCATTTTTCATCTCTAGTCTTTGACTAGGATGCCTAGTGTAGTACTGGGGCACCCATGGGCACCTCGGTCCTTAATTTTAGGCATGTTGGTCCCCATAACACTTGGGTCTAATTTACTTATTCAAGGTTGGTCTTTGTCATTTTACCTCTCATTCCCCTAGGTAGGACTTGGCATATTAGGTCTTTAGTGTCAAAATTTGAACAAGAGATCCCTATATAAACAAAGCATACCCACTATTCTATGGGAAGACTATCTACTATCAAGAGCTAGTTATCTACTAAGGAAAAGGACTACATTTGGGCATCATTTACATCTACATCACACAAGTATAGGGGGAAAGGGTTGTATTCATTCTATTCCATCCACCATTTACATTTTTACATCTAGATATTTCCCCTTACTTCTGCATCATTAACACTATGGAATCTTAGGCACACAATTGCACACACAAGCAGACAAAACTACATTGGGTCTGGAATGTAGTGCAACACTTAGTTGTAAGTCCACAATTATGGAAGCTAAGGTCAATCCCACCCCTTCATATGCATCTTTCTTTTTTAAGGATTTGATGCTTTTTATGGGGTTTTACAGGTAGATCTTCATATCAAATTTATAGTGACATAAGCAAAGTCACTGAGACATCTACACAGAAAAGCTAAGATATTGTGAATATCTAGTGACACTTTCAGATTCAGATCCTGAGTACACCACTGCCCCACCACTTCTTCTATCCATACCTGGGAACTCCTAACCCTTCCTACCATTGGTATCTTTTGGTATCTTTTTATATTTTGGGGATGTAGCACAAATCACACTCACTTAACTATTACATTTATACCACCAGTATGTTATTATTATAATATGGATCTCATCGATAATAAAGTATTTCGCTACTGACCTATCCCCTGCTCCGATCGGCATGTTTAGTCGTTTTCCAATCTCAATCCGTCATTTGTCTTACAGATGTCAATTGCTTTTCCACGCAATAAAACAGTTTATGGTTCATCTCTCAGGTAAGTATCAGGTATCCCTATTAGTCATTTTTTATGCTCTGTCTTTTACCTAGGATGCCTAGTGTAGTCACTCTCCGGGCCACCCATGGGCCACTCGGTCCTTAATTTTAAGGCATGTTGGTCCCCATAACACTTGGGTTCTAATTTACTTATTCAAGGTTGGTCTTGTCATTTTACCTCTCATTCCCCTAGGTAGACCTTGGCATATTAGGTCTTTAGGTGTCAAAAAAGTTTTGAACAAGAGATCCCTATAATAAACAACGCAATAGCCCATATTCTAGTCGGGACAGACTATTTCGACTATCAAGAGCAGTTATCCTACTCAGGAAAATGTGGACTAAACTTTGGGCGACATTACATCTACATCACTTCTAAGTATACGGGGGAAAGGGTTTCCTTCATCTATCCATCCACCATTTACTTTTTGCTCACTAGATATTTTTCCCCTTACTTTCCCTTACTTCCGCATCATCTAACACTATGGAATCTGAGGTCACTACAATTGCACACACAGTATGTCAACAAAACCTACATGGGTCTGGAATGTGTGCAACATACTTTAGTTTAGTCCACATTATGTAAAGCTAAGGTCAATCCCACCACCCTTCATATGCATCGTTCTTTCTTCTAAGGATTTGATGCTTTCTTATGGGGTTTTCCCCAGGTACTATCTTCACTAT
Organism: Taxus chinensis; assembly: GCA_019776745.2. Lineage (NCBI taxonomy): Eukaryota > Viridiplantae > Streptophyta > Pinopsida > Cupressales > Taxaceae > Taxus > Taxus chinensis. The sequence goes on along the minus strand of CM034152.1, from coordinate 219,006,006 downwards.
CAATTTAGAGCGACCTAAGCAAAGTCACTGAGACATCTACACAGAAAAGCTAAGATATTGTGAATATCTAGTGACACTTTCAGATTCAGATCCTGAGATTTTCTATAGACCAGAACACCTAGACTACAGACCAGGGCACCCGTAGGCCACCTTCTATCCTCTCTCGTGTTGTGCGCTCCCCCAAACCCCATCAGATTTCATTTGTTGTTGCATTTCTTGGTGGTACACCTTCACATACATCCTTGGTCCTCCCTTCCGTTTTCGAAACTCAACCTATTCAAGTCCAAGAACACAACTGAGTAAAGTTATTTTCATCGATTCTTAGTACCCTTAATAAACTCTCCCATATTTCATTCTTTTCATTTCATTTAAATTCAAAATAAAATATTTAGATTTTGTGCATTTCAAGTTATACAATAGTATTTCCATTATTTGTTACTAGTTTTAGATTAGCTATGAATAAACTTAATTTCTACATTTAGTTTAATCTTTTCTTGCTTTGTGAACCCGTCTGATCGTCATACCTCTACCCTAGGATGAAACAAAACCCTAAATGCTAAAAGATAGCCATCTTCCTTTTCTTCCATCATGTCTCATTTAGGGGTAACCCTATCTATGATTATTGCTCATCGTTGAAGCTCAAAGCTCTATAATAGTACTGACTCCTGTCACTACAACCCGATCATATCATAGCAATAACTTTTAGATGGATCATAATCATGTCCCTACCATTTTGAGGATTACTCCCATAGGAATTAGTATTGTTGAGGATCGAATAGCCTTACTCAATTATCACCATGTTATACTGCACCTTGTATCATATTTCTGGTCTTTCAAAGGAAACTTTTAGATGATTCCTCTTATTGATTACTTTTTTGGATATAATAATTCTCACATGTGTATAGTGATTCCTCTTCCTACTCCGGACCACCTACTATATTCTTTTCTCATGTCGATCATGATCTTACCAAGAAAAAAGGACAGCCTCTCTTCTACATTTCTTCTCATGATACATCTCCTCCCACCCTAGTTTTGCATGCTCTTTCACATTCTGTTGATATCCTATTAAATCACATTCCTTAGCGATATTTTCATTCTCAAAAGCTCGATTAATACTGTTAGGCAGATGATAGTCGTGTTCTCTTTTTTCTATAATGATGAGTGTGATCATCCTACTGCTTACTACCAGTTCCTTAGATCACATCTACCATGTGCATGATTCACCACCATCCATATCTGCTTCTTCTTCTCCTACTAATTTCAAATCTTCCTATTTTCATAATCATCTACAATCTCCTAGTCCATCCTCTCTTATAGATGTTCCTTCTTCGTCGGTCCCCGCCTCATCTATTAAGGTGTTTTTTGATGTGCTATTCCAAGCCATCGCTATGGAATATTTCCCTCCATCACCTCTATAATCTTCCTTGACCCCCACTCACCAATGTGAATTTAGCATCATAATATCCCTTGTATCACCACTCTTGATATTCCTATGATTACCCACAATGGTAAGTTACACAACTGCTTATACATATTGCCATCTTCCCTCATCCTTCCATAGGTTTGTGCATCCCTCGCATGTGGATGTCCTAGGTTAACTAAAATCTCTTTCACACTCCGTCACTTTTAAGAAAGAAGTACTTATGATGTCTTCTATTACAATACTTCATTACATGGTAACCCTACCAAGAAATCATAACTTTTCATTTCCTCAAGATTTTATCATCGTACTTCACATGCTTTTAATGTACTGGTGACCCTCATAGTATCATCTCCTACATTACACATGTTTATGACCCTCTCATTAATAATGATAGATGTTATTAGGTCCTTCGATATAGTCTTATTGATAGGGCGTACAATGGTAACACTCAGTCTCCCCCTTTGGGTCCATGCAATATCGTTCTATTACATTGATGGACACCACATAAAAAAAAAAAAAGTTTCCTCCAGCATTTCATCATCAGACAATGGCCCTAGAAGTTTACTTATGATTACATACCTACTTTACATCGGGATCCTATTAACCAATCACGGATTATATCTTATACGAATTCACGATGCTTGTACTCCATTCAAATGATATTCCAACCTATTGATACTAGAGAAGTATTTATTTTATGTCATGGGCATACATTCCTCCACTCAAGAAAAAACAATATGAAAAAAAATCATGTGATTCATATCCCATAATCTGTTATGTTATGAGTCATTTTACCTAGAACAATATATTCTCCATCACACATCATAATCCTCCCACCCATCTCTTATGACTATTTCCTCATCTAGTTCTCCTCGCAATTCCTCTGGTTTGATCTACCAACCCAATCTCCACACCTTTTCCTTAAAAGTCTCTGGGGGTGGAAACCAAGCTCAAACCCACTCCACCCCAAAAAATCATACTCCTTCTCTGGCTCCGTGACAACTACTCCTCCTACACCCCCTCAAGTTGCTTACCTCCACCAAGTACATTGGTCAGCACATTCCATGTCAATGTGTGGATGGTTGTATCAACAATCAATGACTAATATGCATCACCTACAAACACAAAGTACACAATGTGTTAGACATCCATAAATAACAATATAGACATATGAAAAACTATGCAACTACACAAATACTTACGTTCCACCATAGTTTTTGCTACAGGGTAAGGGGCATGTACTTCCCCCTCTCCTCCTCCTACATGTGGTAACCCCATTGGACCTGTAAACAATGGGAACAACAATACCCACTGATGAGATGCCCACCATGCACGGTACTCCTCAGTGTCACCCACATCATCTGATTCTACAACCTCTACTGTTGCATCTACCTCATATGGCCCTGGTGGTACTAACTACTCTATTATGGGCCATGGTCTAGCTCTGGCCCTCCTAGGTGCTTTGATATCTCTCCACCATATATATGGCTCTAAGGACATGTCCTGCGCCATGCCAAACTACTGTGATACTCTCTCTACATGAAAATAATTGGCCACAACGGGAAATCAATCCTCAAGAAAAATCATTCTTCGAATACAACGTAACTCTATCGCATCTTTGGGCCATCCTTCATAGTCACGATATGGCCTCCACGTGACTGCCTCGGGCCCCATCCTATCTATTTATGCCCTGTAGGTATCTGTGTCCATCTTCCTACCACAAATATTAATCCACATCCATGCATATATCTCTCATCTTACCCACTCTCCTCGTGTAACTCCTATTGGTATGAACATATCTATGTGCTCATATGCACATACATTTAATAATGTGGTGGCTCCTATCCCTCCACCATGCTCCTTGTGTGTATACCAGTATAGGTCATTATATAAATGGGCCAAGAAACACCATGCCTACGTGTATCTAGTACCCTCCTCCTCTATCCACCAACATATGTCATGCATCTTATACAAGATGCCTACACCTCCTCCCTCTATGGCTATACATGAAGTAATAACAACTACTATGAACTTCTGCAAGCACAGAACCCTAGACTATAATATAGCATCCAAGCTGATATGGGCCTCGACAGGTAATCAAGTCCCCACAAAATACCGTCTCGCGGCTTGCATCTGTCATTCCATATCCTTTACTGGAATAACCCATACTCTTTCCCCAACCATAGACAATCAAAATATGTAATATACATCCTCTAGAGTAATAGTCATCTCTCCCATAGGCAACCAAAATGTACATGTATTAGTGCACCATCTCTCGCATAGTGCAGTCAACATGGGCATATTATGGGGTACATCCCCCATCACATATCAATCATCATCTGACATTCCGAATCTAGACAACGTACTCATATGATGCCCATCATGGAACTCCCTCGAGTGGATATCCCTTTACACACCACAAAATAACAACAAAACACAAAACTAAATGTACACATTCTGGACCAAGGAACCAAGATATAAGACAAGGGCACCCAGTAGCAGGACACTAGTACCCTAATCTAGGAGCTCCCATCCCGAGGGTCACTAGCACCCTCACTGTTATTTACCAGGTCTCAAATGCTAAGAAAATTAAAATTCTTCAATTTCCAAAAACTCAATGCAAACGACTACTATACCATAATTTTTGTGAATAATAATGCACTAACCAATTATGTGGTAATACACAATGCTACGGTGGTCACCACCCTCTCAAACCACCTAGGAGGTGCTACTCTCACTTACGGAATTTTCACTCACTTCTCTCTCACTCTCACAATTACGTATAAAACAAATGAAGTGACTAAAAACTTCTTCATCACCTACTTTACTACAGTCATTATTTCACACTTATTACCACCACTAATACACATTACATTGTCTTTGACATATCTTGAGCATTTATACTCTTATTTGCACCGCGTTTGTGGAATTCTTTTCAGAATTCTGTCTACCACCATATTCAACACATTTCACACACATTATCTCTCCTCGAAATTTTCTTCCATTCAACTTATACACATTTTATTTATTTTTACCACTTTTTATCTATCTCCTGCTTACTTTCGGCTTAGCTTTCATTATTTGCGTCACTTCCCCTTTTATTGAAAGGGGGGCATATCATTGGGGTCATCCTATAATTCCCCTTACATCACCATGTGATTAATCAACACTACCAATTCATCATTTTCAACCATTTACTAATTCAATGCACCACATTTCACCATCAATTCCCCATAATGACCTAATCTGGGGGAAACAAACATGTAGTTTTTCTATGGAACCTTTCATCACTTCCCCCTTATGACCTAACTTGGGGGAAAAGAGCGATTAAAATATTTTCATGTAATTATATCCTAATTTTTGTTGATTCCCCCTAATGACCTAACCTTGGGGCAGTAAACGTTAAATATCTATATGAGTAACCTTTCAATCAATCAATAAATCAATGCGTTCAAATTTTTAACAATCATAATTGTTCAATCAATACAAGAATAACAAAATTTTCCTCCTAGATGGCCTAACTTGGGAGTTACATTCATTAATTTTCCCAATTGACCTAACTTGGGAAGTTATTCTACATTTTACACTTGCTTCCAAATAACCTAACTTGGAAGCCATACATATATCTTTGGGCTCATTTTTAGATGACCTAACTTAGAAGCCATCATACATTTTGCATTTTCTTCTAGATGACCTAACTTGGTAGCTGTCACATTGCAGTGACACCTATGGAGTGGGGGCAAGAGTTCCTTTCCTATCCACTGTTATATGGGTCAACTATTTGATCAAAATTGTCTAGATCCAGAAACCCACAAAGTTTTTGATCTTAGTCCATCTATAACAGCTAGATCTTGACGATGTAATTAGAGATTGGATAATAACACACTTTTCTCCCTACACTCTTCCTCTAGCGATAGGATTCCCAAATCCTTTAGTCGATTATTCGTATACATGCAATTGTGTTAAGAACTAATCACTCCTGACCCCATCTCATTGTCATCATACAACGTTAAAAATCATCAATCATCTCACATTTCTATCATCACTCTCATTTAGTGTAATTGATCATGGCATTGCAATTTTCACTATGTTACACAGATCAACACACTAATCCGTGGTTCGGCATGATATATGGTTCTTTATGCACACTTATACTACGCATGTGTGTGTTTTAATACAACATGGGCTTATCTAACTTCTCTCAAGCATATCTATCTACTTTATGTTACCGAGCTTTCCATTCACCACCATAAAGTGGTGGAAAATGTAGACACAAAATCACAAACTTACTATTACATTTATACCACCAAGTATGTTATTTTATATATGGATCTTGCATAATAAAAGTATTCACTAATGACCTATCCCCTACTCCTGTCGTCAGTTTGTTGGTCATCATCATCGATTGTCTTGTAAAGTCATCAGTTGTTTACACAGTTCTGGTCATCTCTCGGGTAGTATCAAGTGTCGTTATTTAGTCATTTTTAATCTCTATTCTTTGACTAAGGCACCTAGTGTAGTACAGGGGCGCCCATGGGCACTCCGGTCCCTAATTTTAGGCACCGTGGTCCCCGTAACACTTGGGTCTAATTTACTTATTCGAGGTCGGTATTTTTCATTTCCCCTCTCATTCCCCTAGGTATTAGTTGCCATTTCAAGTCATTAGTGTCAAAATTTGAACAAGAGATCCCTATATAAATACAACATATTCACTATTCTATGGGTGGACTATCTACTATCAAGCTATAGCTATCTACTAAGGAAAATAACTACATTTGGGAATCATTTACATCTGCATCACATAAGCATAGGGGGAAATGGTTGTATTCATTCTATTTCATCCATCATTTACATTTTTACATCTAGATACTAACCCCTACTTCTGTGTCATTGACGCTAGGGAACCAAGGAACATAATTGCACACAAAAGCACACAGAACTACATTAGGTTTGGAATATAGTGCAACACTTAGTTGTAAGTCCACCATTGTGGTAGCTAAGGTCAGTTTGACTCCTTCATATGCATCCTTCTTTTTTAAGGATTTAATGCTTTGTATGGGGTTTTGTAGGTAGATCTTTATATCATATTTACGATAACATAAGCGAATTCACTACGAAAACTACATGTCAAATACTAAGATATTGTGGAGATCTAACAACACTTTCGGATTCAGATCCTAAGATTTTCTACAGACCAAAGTTCCTAGACTACAAACCAGGATGCCCGTAGGTGCCCCAATCTAGTCAGATCTTCAGTTGTTGCAATTTCCTAGGTAGCACCTTTACATCCTTCCTTGTCTGCACATCATATTTTTCAAGTCCACCATAAAATGAGGTTATTTATTTTCAATTTAGTACCTTATCTTCATTATTTCATTTCCTCTAAATATCAAAATAAAATATTTAGCATTTGCATTATGGTTTATATCATTTATTCCATTATTGTTACTAGTTTAGATTAGCTATAGAATAACATTAATATTATATATTTAAGTTAATCACGGGCATATTTTTCACTTATGGGTCGGTCTTCCACTTTTCAATTACAAAATTAAAACAACAAAATTATATATATAATTAGTTACTTCTCAAAAATAAGGACAAAGCACTAAGCATTATCCATCATCACCTAAGCTTGCATTCAAAGGCACAAGATCATCAAAGGCATCCATTTAGAAATTCATTCAAGAGACAAGGGTTATATACTTCTACATACACAACATAGGAATGGGATGTTATTCTATATCTATCCCATTATAATTAGTACAACTTGCACAAGGGAATCCCAGGACATCATTTCTACACACATACACAATAACTATATGGATTTTGAGATGTAGTGCAACACTTAGAAGTAAGTTCACTCTTCAAGTGACTATGGGGGTCATTTCGACTCCATATTCTAGGTATTTTTTTATCATATTTGATGTGGTTGGTGGACATGTGTAGGTAGATATTTTGTTTTGTAGGTTTTATGTACCTTCGGTGATCAAAGAGTGAATATCAAGTGATAAATAGGAAATAATAGAAAACCTCTTGTGACACAAAAGAAATAGGTTCCTGAGAATTTCCATTGTCACCAATGCCTCGATCCAGTCACCATTTCTTGGGTGCCCCTACCCTCCTGTGGGTTCCCTTATCCCACACCATTTCTAAATTCTAGAATTTCCATTAACCATCAATGATGTTATTTATAGTCTGTTTAAGTATTTCACCTTCCTAGATCACCTCCAGTCTGCTCATAAATTAGGTAAGTATTCCCATCTCCCTCTCTTTCTCAGGGTTTCACATTATATATGAGTTTTTCCTTATATATTTTATGTATATTATCATTTGTACATCATTATTTACAATAGTTACTATGTAACTAGATTCAATTAAATTTAAATTAAATATTTTTGTGAACCCACTCACTCAAACCCTACCTTCCTTATTTTTATTACCATCACATGTAGTGGTCATTTTGGTACATTTGAGCACATTGATCTTCCTCTATCTAGTCGTAAATTCTTTCAATCCATGGTTGAATCTTCGAGCCCCTTTCTTAACTCAAACAATGTTCCTCTTGAGAACTTTAAAGCATCTGATAGTGAACACTCATATGATGAGGATACCAACGTTGATCAAGAATAACTAGACAAGCTCACCAATTTTCATCAAGCATTGTGTACCAACCCTATGCATATTTCACATGTTCTCAATGCTTTACTTACTTCTAAAAATTCTTGAGATGTTGCTTTTATCCCTATTCAAGGTTCCTCCTTAGTTTTCCATGGCCTCCACATAGCACCTTAAAATTCCTACTTCCATTGTTTCAGCTACTACTCCACTCATTACTCCCAATACATATAATACACAACTTGGTTCCTCTTCAAGAACTCATGGACTAGCTTCATTTATACCAGGATATGAAAATTCAAATCGGTCCACTACAGTAAGCTAATTCACATTCCTCTCCATCTCTTGATTCCTCATTACTCCTTCACACCCCTTTTGCACCCACCATTTTTGCTTACACATTTCCTCCTAACTTCATTAAACCTAAGTTTCCCACCTTCAATGACCATGGTGACCCTCAAGAGAATATCTGATATTTCCATGTGGTATGTCTTGACTATGTGGATGACCATACATTACTAACTAAGCTATTTCCTATAAGTTTGCAAGATTATGCCATGCGTTGGTTATATGATCTACCTGTTCATTCGGTAACTTATTTTACATACTTAGATAATGTTTTCCTTGCTCACTTTTCCATCAATATCGGCACCAAGATATCCTATGCACAACTTGCACGAATAAAACAAGGATCTAATGAGTGTCTAGCTGACTATGTTCTTCATTATAAGAACAACCTTGCTAAGATGACTAATGTACTAGTTGATTCTTAATTGCAATATATTTTTATTCATAGTCTCTTACCTCCACTTCAAGAGAGTTTTATCTTTGATAGATATCCATCCTTTGATCAATTATGCTATACACTCAAAATGCACAAAGGAAAATTTTATCTAAGGGAAAATTTAAATACTATGACAATGCTTCATCCTCATCCTCTAATCTATTTTCAAGATAAATCTACTTTCAAACCATCTCTCAATCCCACTGAAGAAAAGGCCACTGTTAATTAATTTTTTTATACTTGACAAGGCTCAATTATAACCTCTAAAGTGTACTTTTACAAAATTACCCTACGCACCTCGGTTTATATTGCCAAAAATTATTGATAGAAATCTCATTACTCTTCCACCACTGCTGAATCTCGATCCCTCTTTCCCCTATGGCCATAACTATGATGAAAATGCAAGATGTTACTATCATCAATGCGTTGGGAACTCCAGTGACCACTACTTTAAACTCAAACATCTTATTCAAGATCTCATTGATAATAATGCAATCGAGCTCATTGAACCATCTACTGCTAAGCTAGTAAATGATAATAAAAAGCTAAAAATATTTAATGACCCTTTTCCGAAGTATGATAAACAAGATTCAATTTTTTTTATGACCATACATATCACGTCTTTACTCCTCCTTCATCGGGCCCTCTTGATTTCCTTATTTCTATTGTTGATGCACCATCGTCGGTCATTACATTCTCAAACCATGACTATCAGGCTACATTATCTTCTGATTCCTTGCATATCAATTCTTCTATTGGTTCTTATACTGTCAATAATACTATGATCTATCTATTGGCTCCTACTAACGTATGCTCTGTTGCACTCCTCCTACTATCAAATTTGTAGTGTCTAGTGTCGCATTTCTAGTCCCTAATATTTTGGCTATTTCAAGCTTCCCATTACAGTTGGGCCTCCTACCATGCTAGTACCATTCACCATTACATCCTCAATCAAAGGTTGTGATACAATCTTAGGTATCTCTTAGCTCCACACTACCCAAGCCATCCCTTCCATGAATCATTTCTGTTTTAATTTCATCAACAATAAACAAGTTGTTACTATCAAATGTGTTCCACCTTGCACACCATTGCCTTGGCCCACTCTTGTTGATATCTCTGCACCATTCATTACATCTAGGATTCATATTCCTTTGAATTATAAAACCACCTCTGCACCTAGATCTCCTATTCACATCTAACTTACACCATGACCTTACCATCCTCATTGGTCCATTAGCCCACATCATTTTCCTAAGTCCCCTACTCAGGTATCCCCTTCACATAGGTGCTCCCCAACTCCTTAACCACATAGGTATCCTTCACATACACATAGTAATTATCCTACACCATCAATCTTAAATCATTGTCACATGCCTTTGTCTCCTCGGATATCGAGTGGGGCCCTTGCCCTTCAATATCATCAGATAGTTTCCTCTCCATTGCACACTTGGGGGGCATCACGTTTCCTTCCCTCTTCCATTCCTATTAGTTGTCTCTAGTATCTACTACTACACCTCATGCTCCATGCATCATCTCTAATATTCCTAAGCAATCCTACACCTTTGGTACACACATTTTACCGTCATTACCCTATGACACACTCTTGTTATATAGTTTATTCTTGACTACTAAGAAAGCATTTATAAATGCACAGCATTTCATGCACATTTGATGGGAGAGCAACGTGGCTCCTTCCATATTCACATCTTGCATACCACACCATCACACTCATACAACATTTACATATCTTGGTTTCATTTACTCTTGTTATCTTAATCTATATACATGTTACACTTTGTTTCCTTTGTTAAATGGATTCTTAGTATGTCAATATATTTTTCTATATATGCATGCGCATTCACTTGGTCTTTGAAAGTGAATGCACATCTCTCACAGCTCCTTGCATGATGCATGATGCTTCGCACTTTACCTTTTACTAGTCCCGTAGAGGATTTTGGGGGCATCTACTTTAACTACACTCACACATTACAGGTTTTATTGTTTCATCATTCACTACTTATCCTTGCTAGCACATCCTTTCCTTTGATACATAAACACTTTGGAATACTATTTATATTTCTAATATACTATCAAGTGCTTCATATGTATAATTTTCCTTGCATGAACTATAAAATCATAGCTATCTGTCATTACTTACTTTCCATTAATTTATATTTCTTGTTATTGTTTACGATTTATGCCATATGTCATCTTTGATCATTGTATACATTTTTCCGCTTCGGCCTTGATTATATTGTGACATTGTGAGTGATGTCCCATATTTGAAACCCAATTTTCATAGTCCATCTTGTTTTCACACTTCCTTGTTACATTGTCTTCTATTGTATGATATCTTTTATACAAACAATTGTTAGTAACTTCCATCTTGTTTACATGTGCCTTAGTTTACACCATGCACACCATTATCCCCTGTAGGTATCTCCATTCAGATATGCATATCAAATCAAGGTCCTCTCTTTTGGACCACATTCTCCTACAGTCGTCGCATGCACCCCAAATGAGGGGGCATACATTGGGTGAACAAATCACCCCTACAAAATCTCATATCTATAATTCGGATCATCACAGCATAGAAACAACATAGGTATACAATCAAGGAATAGTCTAGAATAAGACTTAGACTTCATACACAATACAAACACTAACACCTAGACCTAGACACTAGTGCCTGGGAACTAATGTCCTGGGGAAGGAACATGAAATTTCTGAGTACATCACAATTTCTTAGTATTTTTTAGAGTAGTTCTAAAGTAGCAAGCACTGGACTCCAGTCACATAATTCATTTTATCTCCTAAAATCAAAACAAATTAGAATGATTTGGAACTAATCATATAAAATTAGGATAAACGAAACAAATTAGGAAATACCATCTGTTGTGGTGCTTATTGGGAAGAGTCATGGAAGCAGAGTAAAACTAGACCTCTCTCCCCAATACACGCACCTAGCATGAGATGGCCCAAAATAATCGCATTTGGTATGAGATCATCCAAAAAAATATGCATTTGGTATGAGATCACCCAAATGACTCACCTTTCACAACATTTCAAGAAATCTTTATATCCTTCATAATCTTATACATCATGTACACATTTTCCTTTTTACATTTTTTTAATCATTTTTTCATACTTATACACGTTTTAATCAAATTTTTCATATACATGAATTTGACTAATATTTCATTCTTCTTTTGCAGGTCCATTCTTAATACGCAACAAGAATCAGTCTATATCAAAAAATACAAGCACAACAATACATGTAATCTATGCACATGCTTCACCCCTAGGGTCCACTTCCTTTTCTTTGTCTCCACACTTCATTTTATGATCACTTCACGCTTCACTTGTCCTCTTGGCATGTTATTCATCACACTCTCTATAGGATCATAAGGTACATATCTTCTATCTAATGTATGTTATCGAGTATTCACTCAACAACATAAAGTGGGGGCAAATGTTGACATAAAATCACGTACCTAGGTACATTTCTAGGTCCTAATGCATACTAATGTATACATGATTCCTAAGAAATAAAACTAGTGGTTGAGAACTATATTTGGCCTCTTTTTTTTGTTTCTTACTTTCTCTTTGGTCTTACACACCCTACAACCATGAAAAAACCTGACTGATTTATCTTTTATGGCTTCAAACATTGGCACCCATTTAGAACACCATCACCTAGGTGCTTCTGTCCATAATGGGTGCTCCTGACCTTTTCTTACCCTTACTCACTCTTTTTGGGTCTCTTTTATCTTTTAGACATCATTTTCACTTATGGGTCAAAATTCTAGTTGTCAACTATAGAATTCAAACAAGGGAATCATATATATATACTTAGTTACATCTCAAGAATAAGAACCAAACATTAAGCATTATCTATCATCACCTAAGTTTTAATTCAAAGGCACAAGAGTATAAAATACATCCATCTAGTAACTTGTTTAAGGGACAAGGGATGTATACTTCTTCATATGCAATATATGAAGGGGAATTTTATTCTATTTCGTCCACACATGTTATACATCATCTACATTCCACATTTATCCCGCTATCATTGTTCCAACTTTCACAAGGGAATACTAGGGCATCAATTCTACACATATACATAAGAAATACATGGGGTCTGAGATGTAGTGCAACACTCAGCAGTAAGTTCACTCTTCAGGTGACTGTCAGGGTCAGTCCAAATCCAAATTCTACATCTTTTTTATTAGATTTTATGTGGTTTGTGGACATGTGCAGGTAGATATTATGTTTTGTAGGTTGCAATTACCTTCGAAAATCAAAGATAAAATATCAAGTGACAAACATGAAATCACAATGAACCTCTTCTGAAAAAAAAGAAATCATTTCCTGAGCATTTACAAGGTCACCAACGCTCAAATCCAGTCGCTAGTGCCCAGGTGCCCCTGCCCTCCTATGGGTGCCTATGACTTGTGTTGTTTCTAATTTCCAAAATTTCTAGTGAGTGTCAATGATGTTGTTTATACTCTATTTCATTATTTCACCTGCATAGATCACCTCCTGTCTGCTTGAAAATTATCTAAGTCTTCCTATCTCCCTCTCTTGCTTAGGGTTTCACATTGTATATTCTTGTTTGTTTGTGTCTTTTTTTGTAAATTATCATTTATACATCATTATTTACAATATTCACTTTGTAATCATATTTAATTCAATTTAAATTAAATCAGCCACAAAGGTTAATAAAGAATAAGTGAACGTTTCTCGTTTGGGAGATTCTAAACTACACTCATTTTCAATATTTTGTATTTTACAAATGCTTTTATGAAACTCCACGTAACCCATTCTAGAGTCTCAAATCCATGTCACACTTCAAAATATCACATAGTGGTTCAATCATTATAAATCTAACCCTAATTTTAAATTTATTAATATTTGTGTGTGATCATATCTTATCATAAGATTTTTTAGAATTTTTTTATTTACTACTTTTAATATATGTATATTTTAAACCATAGTATGTTAACATAATAATTAATAGCAATTAGATTTACCCTAATTTATATATTACATAATGTAGAGAGAGAGAGAGACAAATATTAGATGAAACTTCAATACCATTAGGATATGATGATGTGATTATATGTTCCAATACCAATGATCTAAGGGTGCATGAGGAGACCTAGTAGACACACTCTAAATTTGAATCTAGATGTGTTACATGCGAAAAAGTATTAACAAATAAAAGAGGTTGAAAGATATATCATAATGCTTATATAAAATTAAATGAAACCAATGAAAAAAAGATTTAAAATGTAAAATTGTAATGAAAAATCATATTACACACAATCTTGTACAAGATTTAAGATTTTAAATGTAGAATTACTAGATGTACTCCTAATTATCTATTGAATAACTATTGAATATATTAAAATAATATATTTATGCGTTAATATACAATCAATGAAGATGACGCTTTCCCTAAACCATTATGATAATTGATGTCAAATTATTAGTCCATCATCCTAAATTGGTTTTACTAAAAAATTGTGTCTTACATTTCTAAAACTACATAGTTGAGAAAAACTCACGGGTATTGAAAATAAGAATTCAAGACCTCGTGAAATTCACGTGTGTGAAGTATGATGTTGAATCCACTGATTATTTTAGATCATGAATCAAAACAATTACATGGTACCATGAGTTAATGAAAGGTCTTAAACAATAAAAAAGGGTGTTAAACAATATCCATAAAAATAGATACATAACACATAGGAAAAAATATTATATAGCAAATTATATGAGGAATGAATAGGTGTATAATTAATATAACTCTAAGAAACAAACTAGGAAGAATTATATAATAACTAGGGCTAAGTGACAGGGAAAATTTTAAGACCCCCTCCCCCCCCCCCCCCCAAAAAAAAAATCGTAAAAATTCTTAGGTGATTCTGGGAAAATTGACTTTTGTGAATCTGGGAAAATTGAATTTCGCACTAATATATTGTCGGTCGGTAGCATTTTTTATGCTATCGAACAACATCATATATTATGTTGTCAGCTGAAAGTATATGATGTCGGCCAAAATTATATGTAATTTTTTTTTATAATATTTTTTGACAATAGCAGTTAAAATGATCGGCTTAACGAGAAACCTGTCCTCCCAAAATATGGCGCAAACAAAAAAAGTTTTTTTTAAAAATGATTTTTTGTGAAAAAATACAAATTTTAGTAATTTTGTATGGGATTTGTTTTTTGAAATTTTTTGATGTTAGCAGTTAAAATGATCGTCTCAATGAGAAATCCATCCTCCCAAAATATGGTGCAAGCAAAAAAAAATCCCATTCTTTTTTTTTTCTTTTTCTATCTATTGCTACCAGACGGTATCTTTTTTATATGCTACCGAATGATAGCTTTTTTATATTCTACCAGCCATTATCATATTTTATGCTACCGGCCAACAACATAAAAAATATGCTATCGGCCGAAAAACTCACGGGTATTGATAATAAGAATTTAGGACCTCGTGAAATTCATGTGTGTGAAGTTTGATGTTGAATCCACTTGTTATTTTAGATCATGAATCAAAACAATTCCATGGTAACATGAGTTATTGAAAGGTCTTTAATAGAAAAAATGGTGTTAAACGATATCCATATAAATAGATACAGAACACTTAGGAAAAAGTATTATACAACCAATTATATGAGGAATGAATAGGTATATAATTAATATAACTCTAAGAAAAAAATAGGAAGAAGTATATAATAACTAGGGCTAAGGGACAGGGAAAATTTTAAGACCCCTCCCCCCCTCCAAAAAAAAAATCATAGAAATTATTAGGCAAATCTAGGAAAATTGACTTTCACGGCAAAGAAAAATCTGGGAAAATTGACTTTCGCACTAATATGATGTCGGTCGGTAGCATTTTCTATGCTACCGACAGACAACATATATTATGTTGTCAGCTGATAGTATATGATGTTGGCCAAAAAGATATGTAATTTTTATAAAAACAACATTTTTTGACAATAACAGTTAAAATGATCAGCTCGATGAGAAACTTGTCCTCCCAAAATATGGCGCAAGCAAAAAAAATTAAAAATGATTTTTTATGAAAGACAAATTTTGCTAATTTTGTATGGGAAAATATTTTTTTTAATTTTTTTTTTATGTTAGCAGTTAAAATGATCATCTCAATGGGAAATCCGTCCTCCCAAAATATGGCGCAAGAAAACAAAATCCAATACTTTTTTTTTATCTTTCTCTTGCTACCAGACGAGAGATTTTTTATTTGCTACCGACCGGTAGCATATTTTATGCTACTAACCGACAACATAAATATATGCTGTCGGATGGTAGCATAAAATATGATACCACTCGATAGCATATTTTATGCTACCGGCCGACAACATAAAAATATGCTATCGGTCGGTAGCATAAAAATATGCTACCGACCGATAGCATATTTTTATGTTGTCGGCCGGTAGCATAAAATATGCTACCAAATGGTAGAATATTTCATGTTTCTGACCGACAATACTACAGAAAATCTTGGAAATTTCTCTTTCACGGGGATGGTGAATAACCCCTAACATTAACTTGAACCCAGAAAAATTTGGCGACACAAGCCTACTCCCTTCCCAAAAAAATCACCAATTTCAAATTTTAAAAAATGGAATATTCCTGAATTAATGAATATTCGCCACTAAAATTTTCCCTTGTAAGGGAATATAACATGGAAGACAAAAAATCTTAGAATAATCAAATTTATCAACAAAAAAGCATGATATAACCCTAGAATTCTACAATAATGTAATCTTTAATACAATATGACCAAATTGTAGACATGGAAAGTGGTTTATCTTTACCAATGCACTATATTTAACCACATACACTTAATTCATATCTAAATAAATATTATTAGTAAATTTAAACCTTATTTCATAAAGGAATGTTCTAGGAACATATAATGGGAAGGAGATTAGAATGGTAGTTAGTTAAAAAAGCTTAATAAATATAGGGAGTGTAGTGTAGGACTAGACAATAAGCTTAAGAATACCCATTAAAATTAGGGTTAACTTAGAAACATCACAAAAACTTTACAGTTTATTGTAATCGTATCAAATTTTTAATAAGAACTATTGTGGGATGAGAATTTGGATTAACAATCATATTTACCAACTCTTGATTTCCAAAAACCTAACTTTATGTTATAGAATTATTATTGGACCTCTATGAAATTGATCTACTTCCTAAAAACCCTAATGTGGTAGTGCAACAACTTTCAAAAGAGTAAATAACAAGGGGTATCATAAGGGTCTTATATTATTGCTTATTATTATAAATTTTATTCATGGAAATAATTATTTGAAGACAAAAACATGTCAAGTATAATGTGGTTCAACAAGCAGCTTATGTTTCGGTTAGTGACATAATTATTAGCTTGTGTAAGAAACTATTAATGTGGAGTATATGTTTGTAAGAGAGTTGTTAATATAACTCACGTAAAGGTTTTAGAAGATATGAAGTACGGTAGAAAGAATATAGTTTCCTTCTAGAGAGATTTGTGGGATGTTAGAGAGTTATTTGTTAGAAAAAATATTCTATATTGAGGTGAGTGGTTATAGGAGGACCACTATTTATATGTATAGTGTTTCAATAAATATTATGTTTAATGAATTCTTATTGATATTTTTCTCTTCTAGATATAGGGTAAAATCCACATTTGGTATTAGAGCAAGTTTTGAAAGAGGCCTCTCTAACCTTCACTCCACCCATGCTTTATTTTTTGAGTTAGAAAAATGAAATTTGTAAGCAAGGGATACCTCATACAACCCCATTTTCCTTTTTCTATGTGTCATCCATGTGTAGCTTTTTCAAAACATGCAAACAATGGATATGCCAACCATACCTTATACAAACCAAATTGTTGATTCATTTACCTTTCTTAAAATTTATCGAAAGTGTAGCAGTGTGGACTTCATGTGAGCTCAATTGGCATGCATAATTCATTTCACCGCCTTATTATTCCCATTATGTTCATTCTATCCATATTATTTCATCTATTTTGTTCATTTTGTACATTCTAAAAATTAGGAGTGTTTAGTTTAAGTTGTGTGTTTGTGTGTGCCCATGTTTGTGTAATATTTTTCTACAAAATTTTGGAGCAGGAGTTATGATATAATTTAATCACACATAATTGTTTGAAGGATTTCTTATATATCTCTACAATATTAGAAGAGTTTTTTGGTAAATCTAATTAGAGATTGGATTTAATTATTTTCGAAGGAATACATTTATAGGTTTTTCAGTTTTTCTATATCTATTTCTACACAAGTCTTGAGTTACATTCTAGATTTATGAGTCCTGCCATTCGATCCTTTGAAGGATCCATCTTATAGATTATGCTTGAGAAGTTGTAGAGTTATGACAAGTTTTACTGGAGGCTCTCTGCATTATTTGTGAATTCATTATATTTAGTCGACCGTTTAGTAATGGATATCTTTTTTCTTTGAAGTTGTATTATATTTACATCGATATGTGTTTCCCCTGTGAGCTACATTGGGCTGGGGGAGCCGAAGGGACGAACCAGATTTCATCTATACTCTGAATGACCATCCATCTCTCTCAATTGTCCGATTGATATTGAATAACTAAGTTCATCCTAGTTTCACGGTTAGTGAATAAATAAGTTCATCCTTGTTGGTTTATCATGCAATAGGTTTAGTGGGTAGAGTTGTAGATGTGAATGACCATCCACATCTCTCTCGAGATTTTTTCTTCTTTTTCATGGTTTAGAATAGTTTTCTGGCTTGCCCTTTCCTTCCTTATATTGAAGTTTTGTGAGCTATCATTTCCCTGCACTACTATTTGGCTTCCTCATTGTGGCAAATTGTGCCTCATCATTTGTTGCACTTGGACTAGCATTCCAACAATTCTGACACTATTCTCTCCTCCACATGGTAGAGGTGCAATGAGGCAAATGGCATTAATGGGTTTCTAGATCCATTTTTCTCCTGCAGCTAGCGCGTATCGTGCCTTTGGTTGAGTTCTTAATTTTTGATAATATTTATTGCCATTCTTATTCTAGGAGATTTTCCCTTCTATTGGATATAGATATATTTGCAGATATATAATATTTTTTAATATATTGGGGTAGATATAAAAGGGGTAGATAAAATTGTAATGGAAAAATCGATAAGGTACATGGAAAAAAATAGGGGTATTTTCATTATAATAATATAGCGATTATTAAAGGGAGGGGTATTAGCAATTGAATAATTAGAGATAAAAAATAGCATTAAGGGTATTCTTTAAAACCCTTCGAATGAACAAACATGCTATATCATAATTTTATGAAGTGAACCCCCCTTGGCTATGGTCTAACCAAAATGGCCATAATTTTCTTTGTATTTGTGCAAGCCCATAAGATATATTTTAGCCATCGCTTGTATTATTGTTCTTTGGGATTAGGTGTGAAAGACATGCTCTGGATAGAGAAAAATTAATGGCGAGCCTGTGACTGTTGTGTTTTCTTGTTTTTTCCTACCAACTACCATTACAGTGAATCATAATTTTATTTGTTTGCATTTCATTTTGCATAATTCGTTTTCCAGGGAAGAAAATACACACTGCATGACATTGCTCCACATCATGAATTATGGAAAAAAATTGATCAATAAAATGTAAGTAAATAATGTGAATAGATTTATGAATATGGATCCATTAATTAGTGGGAATTTTATTTAGGGTTTATATAAGAGTAATTTGGAATAAAGAAGTCTTTGGGAATGTTTTTGTGAAAAAAAATGAACTAAAATAAAGACTCCAAGATCTAGAAAACAAAATAAACTTATAGGGGAGATCTGGGGAGGATCATTTAGCGGAAAAAAATATCCTTTCAGAGTTGCACACGGTTTGTAGCAGGGAAGAATCCATATGAAGACTTAAATCTAGGGCTATATGGCTGAAAGAGGGTGACAGAAATATGAAATTCTTTCATATGACCACATTGAAGCATAGATCCTGTAATAGGATTACAAATTTATATAAAGGCAACAACAGCATCATAAAATATCCGTGGATCATCAAGGAAGAAGCTCTCAGATTCTATGAAAAATTGCTTACTGAGAAGAGTGATACTAATGATATGGTTGACTCTTTTATGTTAGAAGCTATCTCGCATGATAAAATAGAGGAGCAGAGATTTAAAATATTACCAAAGATGTTGCTTTGGAGGAGCTTCAGAAAGTTGTTTTTTCTCTTAAAGGAGATAAGGCTCTGAGACTTGATAGCTTCTCTATCAAATTTTTTCAAAAATTTTGGGATATTTTCTTGGACAATCTCCTAAGGGATGTAAATGAATTTCTTAGAACTAGAGATTTATTGAAAGAGCTTAATAATACCCACATCATGCTGACTCCAAAAAAATGGATGCTAAAGATTTCAAAGATTTCAGACCCATTAGCTTGGTTAATGTTGTCTATAGAATTTTTACTAAGATTATTGCCATCAGACTGCAGTTCATTTTGAATGATTTAATCTCAAAACAACAAAGTGGGTTCATCAGAGGTAGGATAATTCAAGATGGTGTGATCATGGTGCATGAGATTATTCACTCTATGGATAATAATAATAAGGCAAGCATGGTCCTTAAACTTGACATGAATAAAGCCTCTGATAAAGTCTCCTAGTTTCTTGACAAATTTAGAAGAGTTATCAAGGCTTGCATTTCAACTGCTATATTCTCTGTGGTGGTTAATGGTGAACCAGTGGGATGCTTCCTCAGTAGTAGGGGACTAAGACATGGGGATCCTATATCCCTTCTTCTCTTTATTATTATGGCAGATAGCCTCAGCAGAAAAATCACCAAAGTTGTTAAATATGGTCTTCTAAAAGGCACTAAACCTACCTCTATGAATCAAACAGCTTCTCATCAGCAATTTGCGGATGACACTATCCTTCTATTAGGGGCATCTATGCTAGAAGCTAAGGCGATCAAGTCCATTCTAAAATTTTATGAGGCTGCTTCTGGGAAAGAGATCAACTTTGATAAAAGCTCTATTTTCTTTTTCAATACTCCTCTAGAAAGATAGAATATAATTGCTAAACTATTGGGTTACAAAATCAATTTACTTCCCACTACTTATTTGGGGCTCCCCCTGGGTACTAAAAAAGTCTCAAAAAAATTCTGGAATGAATTATTGGAAAGATTCCAAAAGAAATTGGCTAGATGGAAAGGAGCCATGATTTCCAGTGATGGTAAATGTTTTCTTATAAAAAGAACTCTTCAAAATCTACCTATCTACATTATGTCTCTATACAACATTCCTTCTGCCTTCAAAATGTTTTTTGAAAGGATTCAAAAAACACTTTTTTGTGGTATGTAATGGAAGAAAAATTCAAAAATCACCTGGTTTTCATGGGATCAAGTGTGCACTTCCTAAAAGGATTAGGGGGCTTGGGCATAATATATATTATAAAAATGAATATGGCCTTAATTGAAAAAATTGGTTGGAGAATTCTATCGGAGGAATAACCATGAATTGATCTCATCAAGTCTAAATATCTAGAGCAAACATAAGCAGCTTCCCCCCTTCCTACATGTGGAAAAACTTCCCCATGGTTCCATTTTTTGGAAAAATTTGATTCTTACCAGGAATTTTATCAAGCAAGGTTGTAGATGGAAAGTGGGGAAATGGAAGAGACATCAATTTTTTGGAGTGATAATTTGTCTAATATTAGCCTTGAATGATGGATATTGGTACAGCTAAGGAGAGTCTTGAATAGAAATATGGTACTTAAGGTCATTGATTATATGGAAATTGATGGAAATAAAAAGAGATGGAAATAAGCTCTTAGCAAAGGATGGATTTTATTTTGAACTTTCTGTTTTCCTCTCTTTAAGAGAAACTGGACCTCATCCCCTTGAATGAGGTAGATGTAAAAGATGAAATTATTTTTGTATAAATTCTAGAGATGGGGACTATATGGTTAAATCTGGGTTATAATTCTTACTTTTGAAAATATCCAGAGTGAATTTAATTAGATCAAAATATGGATGACTAAGTTAACCCCCTAAAATAAAAATTTTCTTTTAGCTTCTGCTCAGAGGAATAATTCTTATTAATGAATAACCTAATTAATAAAGGGTTCATAATGCCTAATAGGTGCCACCTATGCAAAAAATATGCTAAAGATATTAAGCACCTTTTTATTCATTGTGATTATGATATCATGATTTGTAGTTATGATTTTTCCAAGTTCAATGTTCTTTGGACGGTGCCTGAGGACTTTATCCAATTCTAGACCCAATGGAATCTTCCTTTTAAGCATTATGTTATGAGAAGGCTTTGGAAACTGGTCATTGCCCCATATTATCTGGAGAATTTGAAAAGATAGGAATGATATCATTTTCAGAAATAAACAGCAGCATTGTAAGCTCATCTTTGTTAAGATTGGGCATGCTGTTTAAAGATAATATTGGGATATTTCAAACCCCCCGAAAAATAAGAAATATCCCATTTTGACAAAGAGTACATTATTTTCCAATTGGAATATTGGAACTGCTAGTTTTTAGATTAGGAATGCCTCTAACATTGATAGGTCTTCTTGATTCATTGGATTCCTCCTGAGAGAAACTGGCATAAAATCAAATTTGATGGTGCCTCTAAGGGTAACCCTGGTCTCTTGCTACTGGGGGAGCTGTTATTAAGGATCACAAAAGCTATTTAGTTGCTACTTATGCTGACAAAAGTGGGGATTCAAACGAATCATAATGCTAAAGCCCTATCTTGCTCTATGGGGACTAAGGATTGTCAAAAGATTATGATATTCATAACTTAATTTTGGAAGAGTACTCTCTTAACATCATTAACCATTTAAACTAAAACTTATCCTCCTAGCTGGACCATCAAGGAATTTATTATGGAAGCAAGAAATATTTGTCAAAATATCAGGAATATCATTATTATACATACCTATAGGGGAGAGGAATAAGTTTGCAAACACCCTTGGCTAATATGGGCATCGATATTAATCTTATCATATGGGATAATGTAAATAACATCCCTAAGGCGGTTCAAACTAGTATTAATGTGGATAATTATGGGGATTATATACGTGGAGTAATTTTAATAATGACATGGAGTGGGCCCTAACGGAGGTGAAAGTTCACACATGTGTGAATTATCCTCCTTATTATGGCCGCATTAAAGCTATTGAACCCTCGAACAGGTGGGAAGAATTTCAAAAAACAGGATAGACCTAAGGAAGAAACGGAATCTTACTAGGGTTTTGAGTAGAAAATTCAAAGGATTTAGTAGGAAGAAGAAGAAAATGGGAGGGAAACCGTCTCAATTAGAGCCATGTTGTGATCCATCCTAGAATAATAGCGTGGTACTTTGGAACCTCTTACACAAGGGGAGGCATCTCAAATTTTCATTGAACGCATGTTAAAGGGGTCATGATCAAAACATTTCAGTTTCATTTCACTATGGATTGGTAGGATAGAAGGGTCAAATAAGGTGGCCAATGTGTTTAACTATCAATGAGGAGCTGATTTTCTGAGGCTTTAGGCCTTGAACTAGGAGGGCTATCATATTTTCACTAAGAGGATTGGCAGGGTTCACTAAGGCCAAGAAATTATCTGATGAGGGTAAGGATCTAGAGTTTTGTTGCTACAGGTGCATAAGGGTAAGTTCTATCCCCACGCTGTATGATGAAGTTATGAATATGATGGTCAGATATATATTTCCTTGGAAGGGCATTATAAAATAGTCCCTGTTAAAACACATTGTATCCTTTTAAACCATTTTAGAAGACATTTTTTTGGTCTTACTTCCTGTACTACCCAGCTCAATTCCCTTCATTGATTCTGTTCTAGATTTTCAAAAGCACTTCCCGTGCTATTTCCTTTTGCATTAAGGCATTATCTTAATGTTGCACAAGCTTTGTGTTTCCAAGGTTCCCTGGCTTCCCGACTTCTCCTAGTGATCCACACACTACCACCACCTCCTTTTCTGTCCGCTCACCATCCATTCTCACCACTTCAAAATCCAAAACCAAGAACACTAAGAAAGTAAACACCCCCTCACACCTACCCAGGATTCTTAGAAGTTCCAAAGATATGGAGGTTGCTTAAAACTTGCTACATATCACCAATGCTGTTATTGATATGGCCCTACATCAGGAGGAGGGTTCAAGTGCCCTCATAGACTGGATTCTTTGGAGAAAGAGATGAAGCAAGCTAAAGAAGGACCTACAGTGTATGGAAAAGTGGAAAGGGAAAAGAAAAATTTGAAGAAGATAATGACAATGACAAGGATCAGATTGCTGATATTTATAAGAAGATGAACTCTCTAGACACTAGACTGGGGAGAGGTAAAGATAGACATAATTACAGCATTGCTATCTTCAAAGCCATAAGTAACTTTTTAGAGTAGCAAGTTTAGAGCATTGCTATGCTCAGTGGGATCCCTTCAAGTATTTTGTGGAATGATAAAGAGAGGAGTCTGACCATCTCATAGTTGAATGCTTCGGACTCAACGAACATCACCACACTGGCATTTTTTTACCTCACTACAAATGATCCAGTCCATAATTGAAAGAGCATCCAAGAAGTAAACTCACTTGTGCTGGCAGGAATCATTGTAGATGTTGATATTTGGTTGTCATTTTGCTGTGACTTTGCTACTTTTTTGTTGTTTTGTTACAGCCTATGTCCTTTTTTTGTTTTTGTTTTTGTAACTACCTCTTGGTTACTTATGGTAATACTACTCTATCTAGATTTTGATCCTTTTTTGTTGCATCTTTATACTTATATCAGGTTGTTGAGCCCTTTTTGTAATAGGGTACAGTCCCTTTAAAACTATTTACCAATAATAATAATAAAAACTTGTTTTTGCTTCTTCTATTATGATTACGGCTCAAAAACAAGAACTTTGAAGCCCTGATGTGTGCAAATTTGTTTACAGATGTTGTTAGTGTAGTTGTGGAAAATTACAAGCACTCTTTCTCCTCCAAATCGACTGCCTACAAGATCGTGTGGTAAGACCAGGTGAGAGCTATCTTCCCCAATTAATGCACCGCATACATCCTAGCTCCATGTGAACCATCATGCAACCCCATGATGTCATCTAGAGCCACGAGGCTCAAGAGTTAGGACTTATTTTTAGGAGGGGGGGATGAAAAACACAGAGTGTTTTTCAACATGGCTGAAAAACATAGTTTGTTTCTCAACAGTGTTGAAAAACACACGTGTTTTTCAACAACGTGCATAGAGACCTAGTTGGGGTCGAACTGGTAACCTACGGCTTCCGAATGCACATTCCCCACCAACCCGCCTACCACCTACCACCTACCACATGATGCATTTTGATTTCATTGTATTTTTTTTATAAAAAAACATGCAAACATTCATTTGACCACTGACACGTGAGTCCCACCAAAGCATGTGCATGGGCTATTTTTATGGGTTGTGGAGATGTATGTAGTACATTCTTTAGGGAGGATAGTAGTTGGCATAAGACCATAAGGTTATTTCTATTTTTCTATGCTCTGTTATTTCATATTTACACATGGATCAAGGAAATGATGGGTTTGGTGAGTATAATGATGGTTGTGCACATTTCTCTGGTGATTTTTTGTTTCTTTTTCACACTTTAGAATAGTTGTCTAGCTCGCCCTTTCCTACCTTGCATTGAATTTTTGTGAGTTGTAGTTTCCCTGCACTAATAATTGGCTTCCTTGCCATGAAAAATTGTGCCTGGTCATTTTTTGCACAACGTTCCAACTATTCTCACACTATTCTCTCCTCCACGTGTCAAGGGTGTAAAGAGGTGAATGACATTAGTTGATTTCTGGCTCCATTTTGTTCTTGTAACTAGGGTGTATTGTGCCTTTAGTTGATTTCTTAATGTTCGATCATCTTTGTTACCATTCTTATTCTAGGAGATTTTCCCTTCTATTGGATATATATTTATTTGAAGTTACTTCTGACATACATTATTTATGTAATTAGGTTTTTTCCATTGTTACTGAGAAGTTAATTTTAACATGTATTAAGCATAAAAACCTTGGCTAATTATCAGAACATTAATTTTCTCCATTTTTTTGCATTGTATAGAGATTTATTGAGTTTATCTTCTTATTTTTGTATGAGAACTTGTTGAATGGTATATTTAGTATTCAACTCGAGAATTTGGTTTATAATCAGATTATTATCTTTTCTTTGATTAGATCCTTCATAAATTTATGTTATTTGATAGCTTGGTACTGGAAGTGAGGTATTTGAGGTTTTATTGAATGAGAGAATACCTTCTTCAAACTGAGCCTTCTCAATTAGAAAATCTATGCAAAATCCTTTTTTTTGGCTATTTATCCGAGAGAGTTTATTGCCTAGATGGCAGACTTGTTGGGCTTATCTGAGTACCTATGAGCTAGCTCATTTGAAAACACTTTCCAAGAATCCAAATATCACTATAATGTTTATGCTTCTCGATGTCTCATGAGGTTTATGCATACAACAAATTCCTAAAATTAACAATTGTATTTTATATATTCTATCTCCTTTTAACATCAGATTTACATGTCTTGTTTCCATTAGCCATATCTTGTTCAAACTTATGATAATATTTCTTGAAATGACTAGGTTATTTACGATAAATGCATCTCCATTTAGAATTATTATAAGGAATTACATTGATTGTTTTTCACTTTTGGAGGTGTCCTTATTTGCATTTCAATATTTTCTCTTACCTTTTGGCCTTGTGAAGAAATCATTATCTATAAAAATTGATGTAGAGGAAACCAATTGATCTAGACTTCTTTCTTTTTTCATGAGAAGTGAAGACACCTTTTCATAATTAATTTCTCGTGTCTCCAAGATCATGTGCAATGACTGAAAAATGAGTGAAAAATGGTAACAAGTTATATGGTACCATAGAAATAAAATCTTTCTCATCTAAATATTTCTCAACTACTTTTAATTGATCAAAGATATCCTTTAGCTATAACAAAAAGTTAGAAACTGACCTGCCTTTCTACATACTAGCGGAAAATAACATATTCTTCAAAATGCAATATGTTACGAGCCTATGAATATTGGTACTTTAAAGTGAAATTTTTCTAAAAATATGAAGTTATTGTTACATTTCAAACTTCTAGAATTAAATGGTCAACAATAGAGTGGTTAAGCAACATTAAAATTTCCATATGACATATATCATAGTCATTGGTTACATCTTCATCATTAGGTTGTAACTCTTTACCAAGTATTATTTGATTAATATTTTTAACTCACTCATTGTATGTATCTTATGATTCCAAAGACTAAATTTTTTACCTGTCAATTTTGGTTGTTAGGTAGTAAAAAATGCCAAATGTTATCCATTTTACCAAGTTTTTCACTAAAACTATTAAATTTCAAAAACTAGAAAGACTATAATGAAATTTTCATTCACCAGTTATATAATTAATACTAGAATTTTAGGTTGCTCTAAGTAAAAATTTTAAATTTTAACTAAAGATTGATTTAATAAATTTTAAATGCATATACATCTTTCCTTAAAATTTTATCACTTGCATAAAATTAGGTTTAAATTTCGTATACTTTTACTATCCAATAGAAACTTGTTGTACAAGAAACAATGACTAACATATCCTTTGTACAAGTGTTCCACCTTAGAATTAAAAGCTAGAGCTTCTCAGACCAGAATGTCAATGTCACTCCTCCCTTTGTTTGTATCACACCTTTATTCTATATAACACTTCCCTCTAGTAACTAATGACACCAAGTATTTGACAACTAAACAAGATGAATATCGACTACAACTCCCTCCTCCTGGGAACTTCAACATTATTTGAAAGCATAAGAATTATTTTACTAGATTTCTATCTTTTTTTATTGATAGATAGGTGGATAGGTGCCAGAAAAATAAAGTAAATAATTAGAAACAACTTCTTCTTTTCCTTCCGCCATGCCTCACCTAACCTTCCTTATACATTGCAATAAGATGATATAGGTTTTAGAAAATGAATGGACAGTTGTTCCCTCCTCTCAAAACATGGAAAAATAGACTAGAAAAAACTTTCTTATGACACCCAACTACAACATATCCCTTTTCCAAATATGACAAATAAAAATTATAGAGAAATAAATTAATTACCAACTACAACCAATAATATTTTAGCACCACTCCCTTCTTTGTAATTATTTATTCTTACTTGAATGCAATTATAATGACACCTTCTCTCCTCTCGAAATCTCCTTTCTTTTCTTTCCATATATTACTACATGTCGATATATTTATTAGGGTATGCATTACATTACACACTTCCTCTCTCTCTAAAAAATATTGCTTGCCACAATTTTCTCACTTGGTATCTTGCAAACATGAGCTTTAAATACCATATTAGATTTATTAAATAAGCTAAAATCCATAATTCATTATAATATAGAATCCTATTAAATAACCAAGATACATCAACGATATAGGAACCATCACAAATCATTTCAGCCAAACATGGCTTTGAGTAAAACATATAGGGGAGCTTCCTAACTGATAACCAAGAACAGATCCACAACAAAATATAATTCATAAAAAAACAAAAAAGATAATAACAAAATAATGTAGCACATAGTGTTACTTTATTACAAGTATAAATAGCCAAATATTCTAATAGTGGAATTCATAGTTTGATGGATCAAATTTTAAAATAGGTTGTACTGCAGGAGCAGTGCTAGTATCACTATGGAAGGAGAAGACCTCTTTTTCACATATTATCCAATTCAATTGCACCAATAATGTTATAGAATATGAAGCCTCAATTCAGTGGTTACTAATTTTTAAAGGGAAGCATATTGAGATGTTGCATATATTTAGAGACAAAGAGCTAGTTGTCTACTAAGTAAGATCACAACGATCTGTAAAGAATTTTATATTCAAAGCATACAAGCACGTGGTATGGGATGTCCTAGAATAATTTGATGTATTCAAACTCCAAACTATCCCTATAAATCAGAATTTTGAAGCTAATAAAATGGCATCCATTACAGCCCATTTTAATCTCCTTGAAGATCCCATGAAGTGCCCGAATCACCAATGAAGTTAGTTATCAGAAACATTATACTTGACAATGAACACCATTGGTATGTCTTTAAGAGTGACCAATAGATTGTAAAATTTATATAGTAGGAGGTAGATTTCTCCTAAGAAGTACAACCTAAGTTATAAGAGTGTTGTTGTGATCAAATCATTTAGCTCAAGATAAATAAGTTGTGTAAAGGTTCAGTCACTTTGGAGAAAGTATTTACCTTGAATGATCGATACAAAGGGGAGAAAAGAAACATGAAGATAAAATAAGAGGACTACAATAGGTAGACATTTCTCTTGCAAAGTAACTCAAAATTATAAAGTTATGCACTCCTAAACAACACCAAGCATTTTTCCACTTATGTCAAAAGTATGATGATGTAATTGCTTTGACCTATGATGACTTTAAGGGGTACATACATGAAATCATCTAGCATACATTAAATTGTCTTCTAATGTGAAACCAATAAAATAAAATTCTAATCAAACCCAATATTAAACCCCTCATGAGAAAATGGCTATTTAAACTTATTGAGGCTAATATCATCTTTCCAATATAACATTTCACTTGGGTAGTGAATTATGTCCATGTAAGGAAAAATGGAAAATTGGGTTGTATGTTGAGTTTTGAGACCTTAATATAACCTCTGTCAAGACCATTATCCCTTGCCCTCTATGGACCGAATTCTACAAACTCTATCTGAGGTTGAAAGGTTTTCACTTTTATATTATTTTTCTAGTTATAATCAAATACTTTTCCAAGGATTTGATCGATGCAAGACAACATTTACCACAAAGTGGGGATTACTTGACTGTGCCAAAATGTTTGTTAGATTGTCAAATATTGGTGTTACCTTTCAAAGAGCCATGGAATTGGCCTTCAAATGTATGATAAATGACATCATCTTAATTTACATAGATAAAATCACTATTATTTTTAAAAGAGACATGAGGATCATTTAGGTCTTCTCAAGAAAACCTTCAATAAATATAGGAGTTTGAAGTATCCCTAAATCCTAAAAAGTGAATATTTTTTGTCCATGAAGGTAAAATCTTATGCCATGTAGTGTCAAAAGATGGTTTGTCCATTTACCTTGAAATAATTGAAACCATCCTCACTTTCTTCATGATTTCCTATATGAAAGCTTACTCCAATCCTTCCTTGGAAAGATTAATTTTGTAAGAAACGATATTAATAACTTTATAGGTTTAATGAGGCCCATCACTCTAATGTTTAAAAAGGGTGTTATTTTTAAGTGGAATCTGAAGGGAAGGATGGTTTTGAGTATATCAAGAAAACCATTTATCAAACACCAACTCTAACTAATCTCAGCTTTGAAAAGGACTTCACTCTCTAAATTTTTCACAAAGAGAACAACAGTACTAGTAAACTATTAGGGAGAAATCAACATGGTTCATAGAAGCCAGTCACATTTTCTAGTCATAATTTGAAGGATTATAAGCTAAAGTAAAATTTTATTGAGAAGTAATTTTATTTAGTATTCAGGGCTATTAAAACATATAGACACCTAGTTTCCAATAATAACATCATATTTTCTTTCACTTATCCAAGTGTCAAGGAGTACATAATGAGTGTAGAGATAAATTTGAAAAGAGTTTCTTGGATAACCAAGATAGTGGAATTCACGTGGAATTTAAAGTCCACAAAGTTGGTTAGAGGGAGATCCCTTTTCCAATACCTTGTTAAATATTTACATACCTCCCAAGAATGTTTCTATTCCCAAGGAATAAATTAAAATAGTCAAAGGGGTGGAGAGTAGTTGGTTTCAAAACATGTTGAGATATTTAGAGACATATGAGTTTACCCAAGGATTTGATTTGACTAAGAGGAGGAATTTTAGGTTGCAAACTTTATATATGCAGTTTCTTAATAGATTTATCTTCAAGATAAATGTGTATTGTGCGTTACTCAAGTGTATAGAGCTTGAGAATGTTGGGAAAGTGCTTACAGAGTTCCATAAAGGATTATCCAGTTAACCAATTTGTAACCCAAGATACTACAACCAATATCATTAGATTTGGTTAATTTTGTCCCACACTATTTTTATATGCTTTTAAATGGGTAAGGGGTTGCAAATAATGTTTATTTTTCACTTGAAGGAAGAAGAAAGCATCCCTACTCTCCAATGTTTTTTAGTTGAACAACCTTTCTCTTAGTGGGGGTTATACTTCATTGGAATGTTAAATCCTCCTTCTAGTTTCACTCAGACATGGGAATGAAATGTCATTGACTATTTCACCAAGTGGGTTGAGGTTGTACCTATTAACGCAAAATCACAGCACCCCCAAATGAGTTCTACAGGTCTACTTTTCTAAGGCAAAGTCATTTGGTGTGATTGTGTAATGTTGAACTTTCCCCAAGGTGTGGGACCTTGAAAAATGGGAAAGCTCTCCAGATTGAAGGTTGGTTCCTTATTCCTCTGCTTAGTTGCATACGTAGAAACTTGTAGAGGATCTATTCTTAATCCTAATCTAAAATTTACCAAGGAGACAAGGATATAAGGAATACATGAAATTAAAACAAATCTAAACTATGAGGTGATGCACCAAAGGAATGATGAACACTTATTTTGCTAATAGACACAAACCAACAAAATGCATACAATAAACAAGCACAGATAGCCAGATATATAATGGGAGACTAGATGAGAAGAAAAGGAGACAAGAAAGGATCTAAAATCGATCACAATAAAATAAAATCATCATTGCTCCGTAAAGATTCATACTAGATGAATTACATGAAGTAGCCAAGAGGATGAAACGTATGTGAAAATTTTTGATGAAAGGACTGAACCCCATAAATCCTTATGAGAAGATTGAAAGAGAAATTGTCTCTGTAAGGAAGGATCTTGAGAATGCAACTATCAAGATGAAAAGATGTCTCAAATTTTAAAATATCTCTAAAGTTTTGGATAATATTATTAATAATCAAAAATCACCCTTTATCAAAACTAGTCTTGGATTCTATGAAAAATATACAAAGATCCTTAGGAGCCACCAAAGGTAACAAGTACGGATAAATTAAATATCTGTGTAGATGTTTTTAAAATCCCTATCAAATATGAGAGTAGAAAGAAATAAGATGTGCATACAAATACTTCAGTTTAAAGAAGAAAAAGAGGATATAGTCATATTCCTTACAATACAAGTATTCCTCAAAAAGAATCAAGAGTTCAATAGGAATATCATTTCCTCTAAAGCAGTAGTATAAAAATAGGTATCAAAATCTCTTTTATGGTTATTGTTACTCATGTAATCAGTTTGGTCACAATGCAGAAAATTGTAGATATCACTCAAGATGTTTTAATAGAAAGAGAAGTGTAAATTTAAATTCATATGTATCTTCAAATAGAAACAATAACCCATTTTCTCCTTTGATTAATTTTGACATTGAAAGTTATAAATTTCACAACTATGGGAATAAATATCATTTTTATAGAATTGGATTTGTGGAATCTACTAGACAGAATAACAATGAGAAAACTAGAGATAATCAAAAGGACCAGTAAGAGAATTTTTGGAAGGAGAAGCAACGAAAAGAAGTGAATAAAGATAATTCCATGATTGTTCAGTCAGCATTCCATGATCAAAATGAATAAAATCATTGGTACATTGATAGTGGTTTCTCTAGACACATGATTGGAGATAAATAAAAATTTATTTCCTTGAAAAAGATAAATGAAGGTACTCTAAAATTTGGAGACAATGCTACAACAAGAATTTTAGATAAGGGCACTATCAGTCTAAAAAATGGTAAGTCAAAAATTGAAAAATGTTTTGTATGTTGAAGTTCTGAAGCATAATATGCTAAGTGTAATTAAAATGAGTGATAGAGGATACACAGTAACATTGTATGCTATATGTTGTGAAATCATAAAGGTAAGTATAGGTAAGGTCGTTGTTGATGCTTGCAGGACAGAAAATAATTTTTATATCCTGTGAGATTAAAGGTGAAAATGTTGCATGGGCCAAATAGATGAGAGTTGGTTATAGCATAGAATAATGGGTCCCATGATATTCGATAATCTAGTTAAAATCAGTTCTAAACAATTTGTTAGATATATGTCAAATATTACTAAACCTGCAGACACTCTTTGCAAACAATTTCATCTCAGCAAGAAGATAAGAGAAACTTTCAAGACAAAATATTACTCAACTATAAAGTGCCTCATTATAAATTGTGCATGTTGATCTATGTGGGCCTCCAATAACTCAAATCATGCAAGGTGAGAGGTATTTTATTTATTTTATTGATTATTTCACTAGGATGACATGGGTCACATTTCTAAGAGAAAATTCTAAAACATTTGAAAATTTTAAGGCATTCAAAGCTCTGGTTAAAAGTTAAATGGATTTGAAAATCAAGTGTTTAAGATCTAATAGAGTAGGAAAATTCCCTTCAGATAAATTCATATAGTTTTTTGAGTGTCATGGGATTAAAAGACATTACTCTTCTACAAGAACTCCACAACATAATGGTGTTATAGAAAGGAAAAACAAGACTGTGCAAGAGATGGTAAGAACCATGCTAGATGAATCCAAAGTATCTGACAAGTTTTGGAGAGAATTTTTCACCACAACTTTCTATATCCTAAATAGGGGTTGAATCAGGGTAAATGAAAGGAACGATAACCAGATCATAACAAGCCAAGAACACATATGCTAATCAAACACCACGATCAAAAAGATGAAAGTAATTCACCAGAATAACTTTACATAAACCTTTGCAAACAAATGAGCAGCAATATCATATATTATTATGGAACTCAATGCAATACATTGAGAATGGGCCTTGCTTAAATAGGCAAGGAATAACAATCTAAGAACCAGTTAAGGTCGTAGATCAAGCCATAAATCAAGGAAATAACCAGTTATCAAAGAACTAGTCAAGTCCATAGATTTATGAGAGAACTAGACATCAAGGATCTAGTCAATACCATAGATCTAGGAATGAACTAGTCAATACCATAGATCAAGGAAAGAACTATACCTAACAACTAGATAATATCTCCTAATATCTAAATAAATAAAAATAAATATCCACACACATAAGTGGGTGAGGATAAATACAATAAAGGTAAATAATGTACCTAGGTGAACATGAGCTAAGGTAAATACCTACTCTAACACCCCCCTTAAGTGAAGCTAGGGGCCAAAATAGAAGTGGCATGTCCACAGTATGAGTCTCGATAACTAGTCCTGATGAGATACAAAAAGGGACACCCCAAGGTACCCAAAACCAGTAACAACAAAGTGAAGAGAGTAAAGACCCACTCCAAGGCATCCCAAGAAGATCAGCTCAAAAAAATCATACAATGTTGAAGAAGTTTGGTGTGCACTGTGGTCTAAATCCACTACTCGATCACAAAACTCAAAAATAACTGAAACTGGGTTTCACCAGAATAGCTCCATATAAGGAGACTGTCAACAGAGTGATGTTAAAAGTATAAAAAAACATCTAACATAATTCGATCAACTGCTGCAAATAGGTGTGCCACGATCCAAGAACAATAACCAAAGCAACAAGGCAAGAACACAAACTCCAAAGTGTCATGATCTAAGAAAAGCTAAGGTAATAAAGCAAGGACACAAAACCTGAAGAAGCAGGATCAGCACCACACCCTCCCCTACTGCTGAATGGGTGGAGTGGAGCTACAAATCTGTATGAGTTATCAAAACAACTACTCAAACACCGACAAACTAACACTGGGCTCCACCAGAATAGATAACCCACAAGAGAGACTGTCAACATGCCAAAAGTGTCGAAAATACAGATACAAAATCTTTCAACAAACAACAGAGATACACTACACCTGCTAAAGAAAAATGCTCAAAACAAGAAGCATCACAATGCAAAAGGTATAGAAAGTGGAGCAAGAGGCCAAATGGTGGAGGAGCCACACCTGTAGAGTCCTCTCAACGAATGCCTATATCGCTGCCACGAGTGATCATATATCCACCCCAAATCAACATGAATGGATGAAGAAGATGTGTGCATATAACTTGGTGTAAAATGCACAATGGGTGCATGAAAAAGAACATCATAATGTGTGTCAGGTTGATCATGTCTGACAGCTGAAATCTCAAGTTTCTCAAGCCTGAGTGAAGGTACAGAACTCATGTGTTGCTCATGATCCTCAAAAAGAGTTGAGCGAACAAAAAAAGGAGCTCTATCAATGTGTGATCTCAATGAAGTATCTGTACGAAAACCAATGTCATGGCGAGAATTCCACTTAAAATGTGGAATAGAGGAAACAATACCCTGTGAGTTTCTGCTAATGAATCCTCTAGTGAGACCCATAGAACGAAGCACGCGAGATCTGAATGCAGTTGTATGCTTCTCAAACAGGCCATGCAGCTGAGCAGAAGTAGGATACACAACATGTGGTACTGTAATAGGCACATATGTAGAAGAGCATGCAGTAACAAGCTTCATAGGTGTATGAGCATCAAGAGCAGGAACAAACTCAAAGACTGACAGATCAATGTCATTGGGTTTAGGAGCAATAGCTGCAAGTGGACTAGGAGCATGGTTATGGTTGTCTACAATATGATGGTGATGTTGTAGGCTAACAAGTTTGTTCTGCAAGAAGTGTATTATTGTATCCTTATCGTGAATGAGTGATTGTAGAAGAAAATTTCACTTCTTGAGTGATCTATTTTCTTCCACAAATTTTACAATATCCTCTTGAATTCTACATACTTCATAGAAAAGCTTATCATTCTCAGAATCCATGATAGGTACAAACTGCAACTCCCAAAAATTTAGGACGTCAGGCTCAGTCGAAATTGCATCCACAATTGATTACAACACTCCTCCATGTTTGGCACTTTATAATTATAGTGCAAGTCTCAAAATAAATAACTCTAATAGAAAGATTATAAAAAAACAAGCACTTTTGCAAAAAATGGCACTCAAAACTGAGTTACCGATCAAAAGATACAAGCTTTTTAATATTTTGCTCTGTTATTTATTTTAGTTGCCATTGAAACAAAATAAATTGTTGTTGCCTTCACCACACAAATAATATTAAAGGCGGCTGAACTTAAGCACCTACTAGTAGGAATCAAAATCTTTAAGCCCTCATATGACCATGCCATATGACCAAGGGCTAAGGATTTTAATGGGTGCCAAGTTTACATTCGACCTTAGGGTTTTCACACCTTCCAGATCCAATGGAAGCCTTTGTTTTGCATAAAAATGCACGCAGCAACAAAATACGACCAAATCCCAAATATATGAATACACAAATAATTTATTTGCAAAATAAAACTTACAAATGGATGTCAATAGCAATCTCTAGCTCTGATACCATGAAAGGAACGATAACCAAATCGTACAAAGCCAAGAACACAGATGCTAATCAAACACCACGATTAATAAGATGAAAGCAATTCGCCAGAATAACTTTACATAAAACCTTTGCAAACAAATGAGAAATAATATCATATATTATTATAGAACTCAATACAATACATTGAGAATGGGCCTTGCTTAAATAGGCAAGGAATAACAATCTAAGAACCAGTCAAGGTCGTAGATCAAGCCATAAATCAAGGAAATAACTAGTCATCAAAGAACTAGTCAAGACCATAGATTTAGGAAAGAACTAGACATCAAGGATCTAGTCAATACCATAGATCAAGGAAAGAACTATACCTAACAACTAGATAATATCTCCTAATATCTAAATAAGATAAAAGAAATATCCACACACATAAGTGGGTGAGGATAAATATAATAAAGGTAAATAAAGTACCTAGGTGAACATGAGCTAAGGTAAATACCTACTCTAACATTCACAAATAAATATAAGGAATCTCAGTGCAAGAACGCTTGAGAAAATACCTTAAAAGCACAATTATTTTTCCCCAAGAAAGCAACTACACATATTCCAGTCAAACCATGTCACTTCCGTCATTCTAAGCTAAACAATTTATTTTATGCATTAACATGCTACTTGACCTCTTCATTATCTTACAAATGAAACACTTCTTCTAATACTTATACATATCTATTTTGCACAGATGAAAAGCACCAAAATAAGAAACAATCGGGAAGGATGATCACAACAAATGGTTTGCTACATACATGTACATATTTTTGGATAGTATTGTTTGTGGAGCCAGAAAAATATTCTGAACAGTAAATATTACTAGCAAGCAAAGACAATGCAGTTATTAGCCATGATCTTTTCATAATTTTCCAAATGCACATTATCTTTGTTACTAGAAATCATGAATTCTTTGTAAAATTTATATACTCTATGTTCATTCTAAAGAAGCTATGAATCACAATATTGTTTATCATCAAATTATGGAATTCATGGATAGGAATCCTACATTATGGAAGTACCAGATTGTTTGATAGATCAATTACTATTTTTGTATCTCAACATCAACAATAAGAAGATGATGAGGAGGTTCTCAAATGGGTTGCTTTGAAGGTGTTTCCCACATGTAATCACATTAGAATATTTGTATTAGATTTTACCAAATCAAATGTTAGTTCAACTGTACCTCATATTTGGTTTCGTGCCACTATTGGTGTGCTCATTTCCTAACTTGTAATTGCTAGTCTATATTTGGTGAGCTTATGTCTCTAATGTGGACTCGACTGCTTTAGAAACATCTAGTATCACCTTTCCACTTAGCAGACAATTGACATGTTGCAACTCATATCTCTACTCATCGTAATGGCATAGATAGACTTCCTTTGTGTTGGAATGATAGACCCTCCTTACACTAGCATTGGTGTTCAAATCAACCCCATCTTCGCGAAATCTTGCATATACTCCTCTTTGCATTTCTTTCAACTTGCCCTTTATAGACCTTGGTAGTAGATCACGCTATGTCACAAGTTTCTAGGAACTTAGGTCCATATTTGGCTTAGACTCATCCCTTCTGTCAACATCTCTCTCTAGCACTCCTTGATGGCTCTCGTCCCTTCCATATTTCTCAACTTTGTGTCCTACATCGGCTGCTTTCAACAACCCTAAAACTATATAGAAAGCCTTAAATGGTTAAAGATATATACTATTTTTAATTGAAAGCCACATTTTGAGTAGTTAAAATTTTGTCCCTATTATTATTATTGTTTCTTATACAAAATCAAAACAATATAATACTAAAAAATGGGAAGGGGTCATTATCATAAATATAGTTTATAAGGGGAGGATATGTTTTTCCTATAATAGAAAATAATTTATTGTTAAAACAAAGGAGGGGGTATTGTATTGACCTTCTTGGTACAAGAAAATGGGGTGTAATTTGTTTTTCAAAAAACGGGGAAGATATATTATTTTTTTAAATATTGTAATTAGATGCATTGATTGTGAAACTCAACATCCAAAGGGAATTTAAGATTGAGTGGAGGAACAATCATAACATGTGAACCTCCAATTGTTATAATCAATTACAGACACAAGACAAAGGATGAAGGCCAACATGCAAGCTCTAGAATGTGATGTTCTTTCTCATGTGCACACTAAAAGGTGAATGTTAGGAATAACTATTGTGCACATTGTAATATGCTTGGCTTATGTTTAGGTTAGTGACATTATTATTATCTTGTATAAGAAAATTATGATGTGAAGCATATATTTGGAAGAAAGTTGTTGATATAATTCACATAGAAGTTTTAGAAGAGAGAGAACATAGGTTGTTTCTAGAGAGATTTGTGGGATGCTAGAGAGTTAGAACAAATCTCTTATATTGAGGAGAGTAGTTATAGGAGAGCCACTTTATATATGTGTTGTGTTTCAATTAATATTATATTGAATGCATTTTTATTGATCTTTTATTATTTGGATATGGGGTAAAACCAACTTATACATGTCAAAGAATAATCAAACATATAATACGTAATGATAAGAACCTAATTTAAACTAATAATCGATATATATAGAGATAGAAGAACATTTCAAAATTATAACAAATAACTAGTCTATACCAAAATTTAAATGTCTAAAAATAGATAGTAAATCAACACGATAAAACATTGCTTATATTATATGGTTTTATCAATATAGCCAAGTAAATAAATTATTTGGTTTTATCAATATACCCAAGTAAACAAATTATCCTTTGTTATATATAATACAACACGTTAAATGTTTAGGTAAGGATATTTCATATTATAAGATAGAACCCATAAACTTCAAATGTGAGACCTTTTGTTTTTGTTAAATATATTAACTATTTAACGTGTTCATGTTTATTCTTTACTTTTGGACTTTCTCCTATTGTCCAAAGAATTTTTAGCCATAATTTAATTTAGGGCGGATGGAAGTGGGGATTAAATATCGTTTTTGGAATAGATTCTAAGCATTTTAGGAATTAGTTAAGATCTTCACGATGGTGCAACAACTTTGGGTTTATATATATATTGTATTTGTTCTTTTTTTAGAGTTAAGACTTTCTATTCAGCATGTATTCGTGTTGAATATGCTTATTGTCTACTAAATTCTTAACATTCTAGGAATTATTTTAGATTTAAGAAATGATTCATTGTATATCATTTTGTTGTTGTAAGATAGGTGATTTATCATATGGTTTAATAAAGGTCTGAATTTGTCACTAAATTATGTCAAGTTAAAAGTATAATATTGTGT
The DNA here is from genome assembly GCA_019776745.2 of Taxus chinensis. Classification (NCBI taxonomy): domain Eukaryota; kingdom Viridiplantae; phylum Streptophyta; class Pinopsida; order Cupressales; family Taxaceae; genus Taxus; species Taxus chinensis. The sequence goes on along the minus strand of CM034152.1, from coordinate 218,966,472 downwards.
TTTATATTAAATTTAAAATATATTTTAAATTAATGAATAAATATATCAAAGAGATATTTGATTAATTTTTTAAAAACAAATATAATGTATATTTTCATAAGTTAAAATAAATGTGTTATTAGTTTCTTATAATTTAAACTGAGGATGTGGTGTATGAAACACTAATATTTGTGGGTTTCAAAATGTTAAAAGATGGGATGTAGTAATATGTTTTCTATTTATGAGATATGAATTTTGTCGAGAAAGAGGTATATGTGAGAAAAGATTTTAAAATTTTATTAAAAAATTGATCTCCATACTAAATAGGTCCCTTGTTTAGGCTTATAACTAATTTTAGTAAAAAAAAAAATTATATACAAGTAAAGTGATTTAACAAAATTAAATTTTAATCAGAGGACTGCAATAAATCAAATATATCATAAACATACAATATACCAACATAAAATGATGAAAAAGTACAACCAATGAGAGGATAGGGGTGACTAAGTTGATATCTAACTGTTTGGACTGGATATGGGCTGGATTGATGGTGGAACAAGCTCAATTTGGATTGTATGTGCTTCACCTAAATTAGCAGTGATGTAGAAGCTATGCTAGAAAATACCTCCTAGAAGGGGACAATGTCGTTTAGGCGCTATAGTTTGAATTGGATACTAGTTTCCTGGTGATGAGTGTGGGTCTTGTTCTTTCAGTGTCTTGGGTCTGACAACATCACCTTTAATTGGCTTTGTATCGCATCCACTTCGTTGAAGGGTTATTTTGTTACTCATGTACCTGCAAAACAAACCATAACTACCTACACAACACTCAAACACGCATTAAATTAAATCAAATATAAAAATCTTTGAGTAAGAATGACCTCGAAAATCACCCCAATGTAATTTTCATCGAGCATTCCACAACATTTCATACTCTATGTAGTTCTGGCGTGTGCGTTTGCGTGTGTGTGTGTGCGTGTGCATGTGCGAGTGAAATAATGTCCCTTGAAACTAGGTTATGTCAAGGAAATGAAGGGAGAATATAATTAACAAATTATAGATCGACATATAATTGCCATAGATTATAGATTATGATATGTAGTTAAATTAATCACAGAATTAGCTTATTAAAGATAACGAATTACATACTATAATTACATGAGCTGAAATAAATAACAAGAAAGTAAGATGAGACCGGTAAGACCAGATTTAGAGTGGGGAAAGCCAAAGGAAAAAACCCCATTGATAAAGCACTGTCTATATTCAAAATGATCAAGTCTTTAACCGAGAACTTCCACTTCGCTCCTCGGTCTCATAGATAACAATAGCAGACCAATGTCTCGCATATACTAAATATATTGATCATGTATTATAATCAATCAATATCAATCCCATGAGGGATCATCTTATATATAGAATGGGTGAACAATCATATTGTTTCACTCTTTTAAAAGTTGTGAAGACCAAATAAGTTTATAAAATAAACTTTTAATAAGGGGTTGTACGTGGTGGTCTATCAAACTATATCCCACTTCACATTATCAATTCCAACACTCCCCCTTAATATTAAGTGGGAGAAACAAAAAACAAGACATGCCAAATTGACCTTTTTCTACAAAAGGATTTACGGATCCAAGAATTAACAATAGTAGCATGCAAACAAGGGAAATCATACAGATCTTCTAAATTCTTAAGACAAGTGCTTTGCATTTGAAGACTTAATCAGATTATGGAACACTTTTATAAAATAAGGCATACCCATACTAAAGCTTAGATTTACAAGTAACTTCACATAGTGTGACACATTTACTTATTACAAAATGGAGGAACTCTTGGAAGACAATAGCCGTTAAGAGGTGGCATTGTCACATCCCCCTCAATAGAAACTCTGAAAGGCCCAACAAGGCATGAAACTTGCAAAAATTCATAGATAACAATGACTTGGTGAAGATATTTGAAACTTGATCTTCAGTAGAACAAAACTTGAGATCTATATCACCATTCAACACTTTATCTTGAATAAATTGCATATAAAATTCAATATGCTTGGCCTTTTGATATTGAACTGGATTGTTTGCAAGAGAAATGCAACTCTGGATGTAAAAAATAAGAGTAGTGCTCCCTGTGACGCCTATATGCAATTCATCCAACATTCTTTTTAGCCACATAACTTCCTTTGTAGCTTCTATAAAACTTATATACTCTGCTTCAGTACAAGAGATAGACGTTATTGGTTTCTTCTTGCTGCTCCAAGTGATGGCACCTCCACCCAACTTGAAAACATATCCATAAGTATACTTTCTATCCATAGCATAGCCAACATGGTCAGAATCACCATAGCCAAATAATTGTGCATCATTAGAAGAAGAATCAAAGAGACCACAATTAATTGTTTGTTTAATATATTTTAAAATTCTTTTTTCCATTTTCCAATGATCCTCATAAGGCTATTGCATAAATCTTGAAACTACTCCTACTACATAAGAAAAATCAGGTCTAAGTAATAGTCAAATAAATTAGACTACCAACTAGTTGTCTATACAAAGTAGGGTCAAATTTAGCACAAGTTGGTTTAGGATCTAACTTGACACCAACTCCAATAGGAATGGCAATAATATTACATTCAATCATGTTAAAATTTCTAATTAAATTCACACCATACTGAGATTGAGATGCAACAATAGACTTATGATCTTAAAATATAACCATGCTAAAAAAATGATTTAGTAAACCTAAATCATTCATTTAAAACCGTTGTTTTAACCTTTCTTTGATTCTAACAATTAAATTTCTCTCGCTGCTAGTAATCAAAAGATCATCAACATAAAGAATAATAATGATAATATGATTGTTTTCAAACTTAACAAATAAATCATTATCAGAACAACAATTAGTGAAACCAATATCTTGAAAGAAACTGTTAATTTCAGCATACCAAACTCTAGGATCTTGTTTAAGACCATACAAAGACTTTTTCAGCTTATAGACATAAATTTACTGACTAAGTTCTTCAAAACCTATAGGATGACTCATGTAGATTTCTTATCTTAAGTCACCATTAAGAAAAGCATTTTTGATATCCATTTGGTGAATCTCCCAGCCATATTGGGTAGCTAATGCAAGAAGAATTCTAACAGTGCTCATCTTAGCTACAGGAGAATAAGTCTCAACATAGTCAAGCCCAGGTTTATGAGTGAAACCACGAGCTACCAACCTTGCCTTGAATTTTTCAATTTCTCCTATAGAGTTATATTTTATCTTATACAACGACCTAGATCCTATAATGCTTCGCTTAGACGAAGGAGGGAAAATTTCTCAAGTGTTGTTCTTGATTAAAGCACTGTATTCATCTTTTATTTCCTAAATCCATCTATCATCTTGATAGGGTTCTTCAAAAGATTGTGGTTCTACCTCGTAGAGGATCATCCAGGTATTATAAGTGTGATGACTACGAGAAAGTCTAAGATTAACATGCAAAGAGTCTTGAACAATACTTTGAGCCCATTTAGGAACATTGTTATGTAAGACATTTTGAAATGGCTCCCCCTCAATCTCCATCATATCTATATCAAGATAATCAATCTCTTGAACTTTTGTTTCCATAGTGTTAAGAGAAGGATTATCAGGCTCTATCTCAGCAAAAACATCGGAGGGTTCATGATAAGCATCACATAAATTCTTTTCTAAGACTTGAACATTTATGTTTTCAACAATGTCATGCTTGAAAGGATCATAGAATCTTAATCCTTTATTTCTATAACCATATCTAACAAAAATACAAGAAAATGAGGTTGGATCAAGATTCTTCCTATTAACTTTAGGAATAAAAAATAAGCAGGGCTACCAAATATTCTTAAGTAAGAAATATCTTATTTTTTCTTTGTCCATACTTCATGAGGAGTAGCTTAATGAAGAGATTTAGTAGGCAATCTATTAATAATATAGACAACAATGTTCATAGCTTCAGCCCATAGAACCTTAGGCACATTAGAAGCATGAATCATAGTCCTAGCCCTTTCTAAGACAGTCTCAATCTTTCTTTTCACAATTCCATTTTGATGAGGGGAATAGGGAGTAGTCAGCTTACTATGAATTCCACATGACACATAGAACTCATCAAAAAATTTGTTGACATATTCACTTCCATTATCAGTCCTAATTCTCTTAATTTTCATATTAAAATAATTTTCAACTAAAGATTTAAATTCCTAAAATGTATATAAGACATCATATTTTTTTTAATGTAGTAATACCAAGTCATCCTAGAGTAATCATCAATAAAGCAAACAACATACAAAACACCACTGAGAGAAGGAACTTCAAGAGGACCACTCACGTCACTATGAATCAGTTCTAATAACTGAGAAGAATTGGGATCATGATGCTTGTGAAATGGTTCAACATATTACTTACCTTGCAAGAAAATTTCACATGTTTCATGATATTATTTCATATTTGGAACAACAACAACAAGATTCAGTCTATAAATTTCATACAAACTTTTAAAATTTACATGAATAATTATTTCTTGCCACTACTGAATATCATTCTTAGAAGAGGAAGAAAAGAAAAACTCAAACACAAAACCATCAAAGATATACAAGCCATTTTTTTGAATACTAGAAGCAATAACATTACTGAACTTATCTTTTACATACCACTTATCTTGCAATAAAACAACTTTTTAATTTTATTTAAAGTTAGCTGAGAGCAAAACAAAAGATTCTTTTTCAGTTGAGGAACATACAAGACATTCCTAATTAACCCATTTGATGTCTTAATATTTCCACAACTTTCAGATCTAATTATGGAGTTTACCAGGAGTACAAGTCATGTGCCTAGATGCACCACTATCAAAATCCATTCATTGTCATATGAATCTGAAAGGGTAATATACATAGCAATTGACTACTCAGCTATATTTGTATGATTTTTCTTCTGAACTTTCTTTTTATTTTGAGGCTTATTATTTCTATCATTCTTATTATATTTATTAGTCTTTACTCTACAATCATATTTTTTATGCCCAAATTTTCCACACTTGTTGCAAGTTACATTAAATTTGACCTTAAAATTTTGACTGTTTTTAGCAGAATTGGGCTTAGGATTTTCCTTGAATCTTGATCTAATATTAGACTTCTAATTAGGATTGTTATTATTCCTATTATGAGCATACTTATGATTATGAGAGAATAAGGCTTAAGAAGCATTCTCTTTTTAATCAAAATTTTCCATAACAGACTCTTCTTGAATTAACAGAGAAGACATGGTGTCTAAATCAGGCAGATCATTCTCATTCTAATACTTATAATTAAGAATAGAGACATAATTTCTAATTTTTTCATGAATATTTATCTAAATTATGAAATAAAAAAATATTTTCTTGAAAATGTTCACAATTACAACCATTTAATTGAGCTTGAATGTTCTTGATTTTTTCTAAATAATTGACTATTTTCTCATCCCCTTTCATAGGAGTTGTGAACAACTCTAAAACTAGCTTAATCATTTTTAACAAACAACTACCTTCATGCATAGTTTCTAATTGCTTCCAGGCATCAACAGGTGAGTCCATATGACCTATATGCATAAAAAATTCATCCCTTATGTTTTGCAATAGGATGGAAAAAGATTTATGTGATCTCTGAGAGGAGTTAATGTTTTCATGTGTTTCTTGTCTACCAGTGGGTTGTCTTTCCACACCAGTTACAAGATCCCATAACACCCTTTCCATAAAACAGGGATTTAATCAAACTTTTCAAATGCTATATAGTTTGATCCGTTCAATAAATGAGACTTATCTAATGAAAAACTAACAAAACTATCCATTTTTAATGCTCAGATGGCACTAGAGATGAATACAACTAAAAATATGAACCATGAGAGATAAGTACAGAAAACAACCAACCTATAGATATTCTAATTATCTATATGAATGCAAATAGCTCTGAATTAATCAAAAAATATTAGATTTGATCAAGTTTAAGATAAACTTAATAGAGCTTGGATGTAGTCGAGCTACAGTCCCTTTTAACATACTAATTAGCTAATTAATTAATTAATTAAGAGCTTAAAAAGATCTTTAAAATACCGTAGATCCTCTAACAGACGAGAAGTCTTTAAAAAAATTACAGTCAATGCCTTTTCAGGTTTGAAATAGAGTTAAACAATAGCCATACATGTGGCTATATAAATCTGTCACCGCAAAAGATTCAGATATGTGTTACTTTTCTCTTAGCTCGCACTTCATTGTGCACCAGACTAGACAAAGGAAAAATAATAATAAAAAAGGACAACATAGCCGTATACACATGTCGTTAATTATTTGGTTCACTTTTTTTCTCTCTGACATGATAAAACCAATATGTGAAAGCATATTCTTAGTCAAACAATGCCACTTGTCTATAATCTAACGACTAACCTAGGACACTTGGCAACTTTCCACCACACTTTAACTAGATTTCCTTAAGCAGACTTAAATTATCCAAAATAAGATGAACTTTAAAATAAATTTTGAATATAAAATTAAAATGACAGGTATCACAATCTAAGTGGCTAATCCAAAGCAAAGACTCACACCTTGAAAGATAGTTTCTGACACTTGCAAAGATTGACACAGTATAAAATTAATATACGTGTCAAAATTCAATTGGTTTGCAATTCACAGTTCTTACCAAATTGTCTGAAGAAAAAGTAGACGCACATGGAGCCTTTTAAATGGATCATTTTTCACAAGTCTAATAAGGACTAAAAAAAGTGAAAAGGTGGCTAATTCATATTGGATAAGCCACTGCCACAAAAATAAAAATGATAAATGTAAAATACGAAGATACTTGGTGCAAATCTATTGGCTCAACCTTCGCATATGTCAGAAGAACCAAACCAAAGAATGACAATGAGAAATATGGAGCTACTTGGATCAATCCTATTAGCTCATATTTTTCAAAGATAGAAAAAGCTAACTAAGGACATACAATGCAAAATATGGAGAAATCCTATTGGTCCGTATTTCACAAAGACATAAAAACTAATAAAATCTTGTCAGCATGAAATATAAAGCCACTTGGAGATTTCTTATTGGATCTGATTTCACAAATGCCACAAGAAAGGTAACCCAAGTCTGACAATGCAAAGAAATGAGTAAATCCCTTATTGGCTCGCATTTCACAACTAATGATCAGATAAACAAAAATATGACAATACGAAGCAAGGTGGAGCCTTTTGATTGGCTCGCGCTTCACAAAAATAAAAAGTTCTAAAAAATGGATATAGTAAAACCAGATGACACTCAATGATTGGATTATTCTTCACAAAAACATATCTAGCAATAAAATAAAAATTTAACAATCCAAGATGAATTTAAACACTATGAACTAACTAGATATAAAAACATCTTTCGGATCTATAAACAAAATAGCCCTAATGGCACAAAAATTTAAAAATAAGATCACAGACGATGGATTTAAACCAAAGATGACTGGAACAAGATGCAAAGTACATATTTAAGCATGCAATTACTCAAACAAGATCTAAGCAACCATTTAATCAATATTTTCAAAAACAAAATTGGGTAGGAATTGGAATTTTAAACCCAATTAACTTGAAGACGACTGCAGATCCGCACATAAACTTAAAGCTTCTTAACCTCTTCAAATTAAAAGATTCCAAATCAATCATACACACACATAATCACTCACTCTGATACAATTTCAAGGAAATGAAGGGAATTTATAATTAAAAAATTATAGATCCACATATAATTGCCAAATATTATATATTATGATGTGTAGTCAAATTAATCATAGAATTATCTTATTAAAGATAACGAATTATAGACTGTAATTACATGGGCTAAAAGAAAATAATAGGAAATTAAAATGAGACAGATAACACCATATTTAGAGTGGAGAAACCCAAAGGAAAAACCCCCACTAATAAAGCATTGTTTGTATTAAGAATTACCAAGTCTTTAATCCACCACTTACACTTCACTTCTCGGTCTCACAGATAACAATAACAAACCAATGTCTCGCAGTATAATAGCTCACATATAAAAAATAACTTGAGCATGTATTATAATCAATTAGTACCAATCCCATGATTGATCATCCTACATATATAGGATGGGTGAACGGTCATACTGTTTCGCTCTTTTTAATGTTGTGAAGACCGACTAAATTTATAAAATTAAATTTTAATAATGGGTCGTAAGTGGCAGTCTACCAAATGATATCCCACTTCACATTAACAACCCCAACAGGTTTCCCTTGTGCAAGTTACACCAAGATAGTGGGCTATAAATACTTTTTCCTCAAGATTATGTGTGTCATGAAATGCATGTCAAGATAGTAAGGAGTAGTTAAGCATCATATTGAGTGTTTGAGTCTTATTATGGTTTGTAGGTTGCCCCTTGAAGTGGAAAAGTTATTATATTTGCATATTATGATCACTTCTTTATATTTTGTTGTCCTTCTGGATTTACCTTGTTACTTATATTCATATCTATCTAAGTAATTTCATTATAATGGATTAAAATCCAACCCAAAAACTAACCTTCTTGCAGGGTCTTCCACCCATGGTTAGATTTTTGGCATGATTTAGCTAATTAAATATTGTTTTTAGATTGTTTGAAAGCTATAGTTTTACAATGAAACACATTTGAGGCCATTAAAAGACCCGAAAAGTTACACATCTACATTCTAAGAAGGTCCAAGAATATTACATAGGGTCATGATGAGATTCTACATCCCAAATTAGTTATACGGTCCTACACAAGGGAACTTGCAAAATGTAGAATCAGAAACAAAGCATCTTCAATATTTACACTCACACATTCTCTAGTGTGTGCATCAAGATCTCTCTTGTATAATCTTGTATAGTCAATTTTATCTTCCTTTTTTGTTTTATATCTCATTGTTGGTGAAATATTTTGTCAAAGAAAAAATATGGGCTTCGTCAAATATCGTGGGATTGAATCCCTCCAATTCAATATGGTGCGGCTCTCATTTATTGAAATATAAATTATGTACACTATTTCTAACTCTTAGGGGGTGGTCAAAGACCAGTAAAAGTGCAGAAATACCCTTGTTATAACTGCAACTACGAGTTAGAGAGGGATAAAGGTATGAGATGGAGGGAAGAAATAATATGAGATAAATTTAGTGGGAAAAGAGGGAGAGGGGATTTATGTTAATGGTATTAATGCAGATTCCATCAACCAATAACTGAGAGTGCATCCAGCTTAATTGGAGGAAACAAGAAAGCATAAAATAACATCACAAGATAATGAAATGGAAAATTACAAGACAAATACAAATTTTTATCAAGTTTTATTCATTCCACAAAGAAGACATAAATTCCTTCAACTTCTTACAAATTCCATTATGTGCTTGGCTAAGTGAAAAGATGAGAATGGAGGAAAATTACAATGCAAGGGAATATAAGAATACAACTTACTAGAGAGGGAAAAAATTGATCCCTATGAATGGTGAGAGCATTACAATTTATAGCTAACGCTGATGGCTCTTCACATTTCCATGTGAATTTTCAACTTAAAGATCAATTTCCAAAAAAAAAATGGAAACTTTAAGTGACTTAAGTCACTTTTGATAAAAAAAATCTTTTCAACGAAGAAATAGAATTCTAGAGAGAGAGAAGACATATATTTCAGAATGAAGTATCACTCTTCCTTCATGGTGGAGATGAATTCCGCATATAGATAGGATATTCATCATTTAGTTATCTTATTGGAATGGATCTCTTCTTGGACCTAGAAATGATGTTTCATGTCTTATCTAGATTGGTCTCCTTTTATTATATCTTGAAATATATCAGTTTACCCCTTCACTTCTATGAGCAATGGTAGGGTGAACATATGAACATGATATCATTTATTCCATTTGATAAAACACTCCTCATACAATCATCTTAAATAATGTACGTGTACCAAACACACCTTGAACTCAGAAACCATGACAATGTTTGGAGATTCTTGAGAATCCATGGCAGAAACATAAAAACACTCTCAATTATGGATCCCATTGTTAAATCCTTTAAATAATTCAATTGGACAATTTTTGACCAATAATACTCATGTGCATGATGATTAAAAACCATGACAATTCACAAATAAAAACACTCTCAATTATGGCTCCCATTTTTCCCTCTTCCATCCTCTACTTCAAATCATTGAAATCCATGTCCTTCACTAGAACTGAAATGGGATTGTATCCAGAGTTGTGGGGATTCATTTTGCATTTTTATGATCCCACTGGCCTTAGAAAGTAGTAGGAATGCTATGGTGCAAACAAAAATGGATTCCTCATTCATTTCTAAAAATTCATAAATTTGAGTGTATTTTAGTGTCACGAGTAACTAGATTTTTATTTTGGTTAAAACAAGAGCAAATCAAATCAAAATTAGAATTGACTAAATTAACTGGAGAGACATTCCCAAAAATAATATATACTCCAATTTTTTAAGATTCTCGCATCAAAATCAATGGGAATTTCAAAAACAAGTTCTTGCTCTGGGAAAAGTTCATAACCTTCTTTTAAAAGATGGCTCTCCTCCTCCTCACTAGGTAATGTCTCAAGCTATTCATACGTTTCTTGCATAAACACAATGTAGTTCAGAATTTGAGGATTGCTTTGAGGGTCATAACTTCCTTCTAAAAATCTAAAAATTCTTTGCACATACTCCTTTTTCAAGGCTATCATTTCTTCATCTCCATAACCAACAAAATCATCAAAAGGAAGAGAAAAAAATACAATGTTTCAATATTTTACTCATGAGTTTATAATTAAAAACATTACCTTCATCGGATTCATATTTTCTTACCTCGTGTAGAGATTCATCCTCGCGTTATTCATACAACCTTTTATGACTGTTCTATATTCCTCATCGGGTGCTTAGATTCTTGATCATCAGCTTGTGTAATTCCCAGTTTATTTCCTTTAGATGCACCCCATATCAATTCAATTCACAAGGATTTGATAGTATGATCTTAGGATGCAACAATTTTATTCATTCTAGATATCATTTCCAAAAGTTTCAGAGGAATGTTACTTACCTTCTTTTCTTTTTTTGACTACAGATTTTTAGTTCAAGGTGAGTTTAAGGAAGAGAATTCTTCACTACATCAAAATCCATAATTTTTTAAGAGATCATGAAGAATGATGGCTAATATGAAATATGAATATTCAAATTTTCATTTTATCATTCATTTTTGTTTTTATCACATGATTGATGTCTAAAACCAATCACGAAACATCATCATCGTGATGTGAGAAATGAACGTGAAATGAATTCATTCCTTAATAGAGTCACCTTTTTATTTTTTTAATTTTGGAATATATAGATTTTTTGGATTTTATAGATCTTTATATGGTGCACAAGGGAAGATGTTCCCCAACGAAGTCACCAAAAAATATTGGTGAAATAATTTTTCACAAGGACAAATTAGTATTTTTCTCAAGTATGTCATTCATTTCACCTAAAATGAGCCTATTTTTCTCAAGTTGTTCCCAAAATCAATTTATTCCATAAATTTTCACATAAATTCCATAGAAAACGTCTTTTTCTCTTATATACAACTCCCCTATGGATTGAATCTTCCCTGTCATCTTCCAGAGGGTATTTACCAATTGTAAAATGGCAAAAAATGGCCCTTTCTAGGCTACTGAGGATATTTCTTCCACTTCAGATCTCATTAAATTCTCTAATTACCTTTGGAATTCATCTCTTAACATGAATCACACTTCAAAATCTTATTATCATATTCCTCTTAGCGGGAATGAGGATGACATTGTAGGTGGGTTGGCTAGAGGAAGGGTTTATAGTGACTGTTGATGCAGAATCACAGCACCCCTGGATGCAGATCAGGATTCTAGGTTGATCACTCAGGCATCTAGTGTGATTACACAACATGGAAACCTCTCTCCAAGTGTGGGACTTGTGAAACTGAGAGAGGAATCTCCAGAGAAGGTTGGTTCCTGCTCCTAAACTACCTGCCACAAGCTATTCCAGTGCAGGCAAGCTAATCTAATCCTAATCTAACCATACCAAGGAGACAGGGAGAGAGAGAGAAAAGGGAAAGAACAAAAGCCTACACTAAAACGGTGATACACCAGAGAAGGAGAATGTTGGACATCTATCAAAACTGCCATGGAACAAAGAGAGGTGAGCAATGGGAAGGATGGACAGATGCATCACAGGCCCAAGGATAGATTTCAAATAGAAAATGTCCCAAAACTCCATGAACACAGCTCCAAACCTACAATGAACATTCAAACATGCACAAATACCTGCAATGAAGAGAGGCAAGAAGAGAACAAGCAAAAACGAGCAAGGATGGACAGATGCATCACAAAACACATTTTTTGTTGCTCCAGAAGTTTGCACAGAACATCATTTCAATAGTAAAAGGCAAAAACACCATTACAGAGAAGGGGAGGAGGTTTGAACTCCATTTTCAACCCTGGAGAAGAAAAGAAGGGAGGGCAGAGCTGAAAAGATGAACCACTTATAATCTTTTTTTTAGAATAAGCCAAATCTGGATTTTACATTGCATGGGTCGAGCCCAGGAGAGAGAAAAACATAAAAAAACGTGGGAGCCCATTCCTCATGACTAAAAATGTATTAAATCAGCATGGAGGACCTTACAAACCCATACCCTATCACTTTTGGTCATGCTGGAGAAGAATGCGACCCATTCTGCATTGAAACTGGTTGTTGAAACGTCACTTCTAGCCATGACCACGCGCCAGAGACATCTTTTGATTTTTCTCTCTCTAAACCAAACCAAAATTAGAGATTGACCATGGAATCCTATAGATAATTTCATAAGATTTCCAATGATATAAAGAACGTGTAAATCTGAGCTCTGGATCAAAAGATATGGTGATCTGAATATTTAGGGCAGAAACAGACCAAAACGAATATTTAAATTTTTTCCCGCGCTCTACCACTTGGATGACACGTGTCAGATGCTGATTGGCTGAGAAATTATCTCTCCTCCACCTTACCCGTGGGTTTTCCTTGAAAGTTTTGAATTTTATAACACTTTGGAAAATTTTCCATTTTTTCCCCGCGCCCCCGCCATTTGGGACATGTGGCGTGATCTGGTTGGAGGAAAGGGCCGCAGGGTCATCCTTTACCTTTTAGTTTTTTTGGCCAAACTTTTGCCAAATTTTCTAAGTCCTCCCCGATCTCTACACCTCCCCCGCCTTAGGACATGTGGCACTTCCTGATTCGTTTGCGGCTTTTCTGGGTCTTTGTGTCCCTCGCGTATTTTTGGCCCGGATGTCCCAAAATGTCTAGGAAAAATTTCTCTGATCCACCTGATTCGGGCTTCCCTGTCCCTCTTTGCGGTGAAGACATGTGGCACATTTCCATTGGCTCTTAGATTTTTTGGCTCTCCGCATCCCGCGCGTACTTACGGCCCAGATGTCCCAAATGAAAGTTCTCTGTTTCGGCCAAACCGGCCGGTTCGCGTCCTCTGCGCACTCTTGTCCCAACTGTCTCAGACTATGAGAAGCAAGACTTAGACATTTTTTCCTCATTTTTCTATCCGGTTAGGCTTTTTCGTGCCCCGCGCGTCCTGATGTCCCAGATGTCCCAATTGCTGCGTGGACCGCCTGGAGGCTTTTCGGCCGGTTTGCGCCCCGACGTCCCAACTGTCCCAAGGACCGCCTGGACTAGGACTTAGCTGATTTTCATGATTTTTTCTGCCCCAAGCTTGTTTTTTGTAACTTTTTCACCCTTTTTTAGAACTTGCTCATTTCTTCTTGGACAGAAGAGTTAGAAAGAAGCCGAGGGGACCCCAGAAACATGATTTTGGGCCTTGAATCTATCTATTTTCCTGGGACTTGAATAATCTGATGCATGTTATCAAAATTACCTTGGGGGGTGAATTTTGGATAACAGTTTTGGTGACTCAACGGGGTCATCTGCCTGCTAGATGAATGATCAGTAGCCTGAAGCAATCCATTGGGCATGGAGTCATGAGTAGTAGCTTGAAAACTGATCTGAACTTTGAAAACTTCCCTCTGAACCGCTTGAAGCCCATTGAACTTAGAGTTGTTCTCACCAAAATGCTACCAAAATGAACTGTGTAAGAGAAAAACCAGCACCACAAAAACTATGTACAGAAATGAAAATCATACATGCCCCAAATGGAACATGTAGAGTGTGCACAAGCACTTCTTCTACTGAAAGCAAACCTACCTACTCTATTCTAACTGGAAGCAAAGGTGAGCTAAACAAACCCTGCAATTGGTTGTGAGAAATAACTTCCCTTTCTCAAAAGTGGCAGCCATGCAATTGATTTGGAGCTGATCATGGCTTTTAGGATGAGTGGAAAATCAAAAAGAAGCTGGTCTTCTACCCAAATCATCAAGGTATCAGCTGAAGGCAAATTCAATACCTCTTTTAGTTGCTCTACATTTGGATTGGAGAGGTATGACAACTGATCCTTGGTTCTTTGTAGCTCACCCTCATGCTCAGAAGCAAGCATGACTGGTTGTGACTTCTCCTTTGGCTCCAATGAAGCCAAATACTTGATTGGGCAAGGTATGATCCGTTTAATATGCCCATAGCTCTGATTTTCAACTCCAAGAATGGAGTCTTCTTGTAGACCCTCCTGAATGGATGGTGTGGAAGCAATAGTAGAATCTTTGTGCCCTTTCTCTTCCTCCAATGAAGGACATGAAAGATTAAAATCTTTCAATATTGGTTCTAAAGAGCTGCTATAAGATGCAGGCTGCTGCAAATGAATGTTCTCCTTCATGGCAGCAGACTCAAGTGTTTGGAATGTGGATGATGAAAGAGAGAATGGTGGAAACTCAACTGGCTCTTCTCCATCAAAACAGTCCTCCAAATCTGACAGATAAACTGCCTCATGACTATCCTGTTGCAAATGCTCAACTTCCTCCATGGTGTCTTCTTGATCTGTAACTTGACCACCATGGTTTCTTTCACCCTACAATATTGAGTTTGAGAGATCAAACTCCTCTTCAGTAATAGAACTTGAGAGAGGTGAAGTAGAAGGAAGAACTGAAGGTTCTCATGTAGCCTGCTTTGTGCTCAAAGCCCTTGGATCTGCAATTTTCTCCTCCACAACTAGAATGTGCTCCTTTTCTTTTGGATCTGGAGTAGCTCCTTCCTCCTCTACTACTTGAAGACAATCTTGCTCTTGATTGAACTCTTCCTCCAGCATGAAGTTTTTCAGGTCAAACTCTTTGATCTGCTGCTCTAGAGGACAAGTTGAGGCTGCAAGATCTTCTTCTGAGCTTTCTTCCTCTATGGCTGATTGTGCAACTTGAATTGAATCAACATTCCCTTCAAATAGAGTGCCAACATGGACACTGTTTTATGAGCAAATTGACTGCTGATCTGCTTCTTCTTTTTGCTCTTCTTCTGCTGCCACAAAATCAGTCTTAACCACCATTTGTTCAACCTTAGCCTCTTCTGTAGGTTTAACCATCAAGGGGATCTTTGTCATCCCAAATTTGGCAGCCCAAACCCTCAAGTTGTCTGTCATTTCTTTTCTGTTCGGCTCCTCTTCTTGCTGTCCTTCATGGCCATTTTTTGCAATTTCTTCTTCCCCACATGGAATTGGGAATGCAAGAGGAGGGATGGGTTGTAACTCAATTGATTTGGCAATTTTTTGTGGTGGTGGAGGTAGAAACTCTTGTTTCTTTGGAAGAGGGGGTATTTCTATTAGCTCTTGTGAAGGGGATGACTGTTTGGAAGGAAAAAGGAAAGAAGAATTGAGGTGTGGTGGAAGACTGAGAGGTGGAGACATGGATTCAACATTTGGGACAGCAGATAGAGAGTTTAAAACTGATCTGAACTTTGAAAACTTCCCTCTGAACCGCTTGAAGCCCATTGAACTTAGAGTTGTTCTCACCAAAATGCTACCAAAATGAACTGTGTAAGAGAAAAACCAGCACCACAAAAACTATGTACAGAAATGAAAATCATACATGCCCCAAATGGAACATGTAGAGTGTGCACAAGCACTTCTTCTACTGAAAGCAAACCTACCTACTCTATTCTAACTGGAAGCAAAGGTGAGCTAAACAAACCCTGCAATTGGTTGTGAGAAATAACTTCCCTTTCTCAAAAGTGGCAGCCATGCAATTGATTTGGAGCTGATCATGGCTTTTAGGATGAGTGGAAAATCAAAAAGAAGCTGGTCTTCTACCCAAATCATCAAGGTATCAGCTGAAGGCAAATTCAATACCTCTTTTAGTTGCTCTACATTTGGATTGGAGAGGTATGACAACTGATCCTTGGTTCTTTGTAGCTCACCCTCATGCTCAGAAGCAAGCATGACTGGTTGTGACTTCTCCTTTGGCTCCAATGAAGCCAAATACTTGATTGGGCAAGGTATGATCCGTTTAATATGCCCATAGCTCTGATTTGGCAATTTTTTGTGGTGGTGGAGGTAGAAACTCTTGTTTCTTTGGAAGAGGGGGTATTTCTATTAGCTCTTGTGAAGGGGATGACTGTTTGGAAGGAAAAAGGAAAGAAGAATTGAGGTGTGGTGGAAGACTGAGAGGTGGAGACATGGATTCAACATTTGGGACAGCAGATAGAGAGTTGAAAACTTGACACTGCTGAGATAAAAAAGATTGGGAAAGAGGAAAAAGAAAGGCATGAGATGGCGTGCTTACCCGTTGACAAGGTTGCTCAATACTCCTCTCATACACCTCTATTTCTTTAATCCACTTTGCAAGTAATGGCAGCGTTGCAATCATGAAGTCAAGCTTCTCTTGAGGGCTGAAGTGTCTTGGAAAAGGGCCTCCCCATGGACAAGGAGTCCTGCAACCAATTCTGAAAGCTTTCATTTGAGCTGTTGCTCTGGACTGCACCATCTCTACCTCCATCTTCTAGATTTTCTCCAACAGAACAACATCTTGCATCTGATTGTCTTCATAACCAACATACTCTTGCTCTTGAAAAGCTCCATAGCCAAACTGATTTTGGCATTGCTGCTCATAGGGGTATGTATGTTAATCCTGAACTTGACCAAAATGCTGATTTGGAGGATTTGTAAAACATGTTGGAGGTGTGATATACTACTGCTGTTGTAAATGTGAATTCCATGATGGAAATGAAGTCATGATTGCACAACTTCATGGAATGGAAAAGAATGAAAGGGATGGAAAGAAGGATGGATGGGAACGGATGAAAAACGGGTCTGCAACTTCAGAAATGGGTTGCTGATTAGATGGAGTCACCATATGTGTTTGCAATTGCCTCCAAAGGCTGAAAAATTCACAGGAACACACCAACCTGCAAAAGATGAAGTGGAAGACCTCTAAGGTCCCACCAGGCATGCCAAAACTATTAGTGCAGGCACACGGTGGCTTAAACTTTGTTGTTGATAATGAGACACCTCTGAAAGATGGAAATAATCTAACCCTAGTGTCCCACCGTGCGTGCCAAAACTATTAGTGCAAAATCACAGCACCCCTGGATGTTGATCAGATTTCTAGGTTGATCACTCTAGCATCCAGTGTGATTGCACAACATTGAAACCTTTCTCCAAGTGTGGGACTTGTAGAAATGAGAAAGGAATCTCCAGAGAAGGCTGGTTCCTACTCCTAAACTACCTGCCACAAGCTATTCCAGTGTAGGAAAGCTAATCTAAACCTAATATAACCATGCCAAGGAGACAGAGAGAGAGAGAGAAAAGGGAAAAACAGCAAAAGCCTACACTAAAACGGTGATACACCAAAGAAGGAGAATGTTTAACATCTATCAAAACTGCCATGGAACAAGGAGAGGTGAGTAATGGGAAGGATGGACAGATGCATCACAAGCCCAAGGATAGATTTCGCACAGAAAATGTCCCAAAACTCCATGAACAAAGCTCCAGACCTGCAATGAACATTCAAACTTGCACAAATACCTACAATGAAGAGAGGCAAGAAGAGAACAAGTGAAAAACAAACAAGGATGGACAGATGCATCACAAAACACGTTTTTTGTTGCTCTAGAAGTTTGCATAGAACATCATTTCAATAGTAAAAGGCAAAAATGCCATTACAGAGAAGGGGAGGAGGTTTGAACTCCATTTTTAACCCTGGAGAAGAAAAGAAGGGAGGGCAGAGCTGAAAAGATGAACCACTTGTAATCTTTTTTTTTTAGAATGAGCCAAATCTGGCTTTTACATTGCATGGGTCAAGCCCAGGAGAGAGAAAAACATACAAAAACATGGGAGCCCATTCCTCATGACTGCAAATGCATTAAATCAACATGGAGGACCTTACAAACCCATACCCTATCATTTTTGGCCGTGCTGGAGAAGAATGCGACCCATTCTACATTGAAACTAGTTGTTGAAACGTCACTTCTGGCCATGACCATGCACCAGAGACGTCTTTCAATTTTTCTCTCTCCAAACTGAACCAAAATTAGAGATTGACCATGGAATCCTATAGAGAATTTCATAATATTTCCAATGATATAAAGAACGTGCAAATATGAGCTGTGGATTAAAAGATATGGCGATATGAATATTTAGGGCAGAAACAGACCAAAACGGATATTTGAATTTTTTCCCGCGCTCTACCACTTGGATGACACGTGTCAGATGCTGATTGGCTGAGAAATTATCTCTCCTCCACCTTACCCATGGGTTTTCCTTGAAAGTTTTGAATTTTATAACACTTTGGAAAATTTTCCATTTTTTCCCCGCGCCCCCGCCATTTGGGACATGTGGCGTGATCTGGTTGGAGGACAGGGCCGCAGGGTCATCCTTTACCTTTTAGTTTTTTTGGCCAAACTTTTGCGAAATTTTCTAAGTCCTCCCCGAGCTCCACACCTCCCCCGCCTTAGTGTAGAAATTAATCTGATCTAATACAAAGAATCCATGAAATAGATACACAGACAATAATTGAAATCAACAACTCTATATTATATTTTTATTAATTCACTATTTCAATACACTCCATTATATAGGAGATGTAAAATAACAATCCTTACAACAACATTTGTCTTCATATACAACCATACACCCATATGGTTTCAACCTCTCACCAATATAATAATAAAACAATACTAATTGTTTTATTATTCTAACTTACTAACTTACCACATACTAACCACATTTTACATTTACTATTTACATTTACATAGTAAATGTACTTTCACTAATTTATCATAATAATAATTACACATGTAATTATTATTCACCCATACAAATGGAGCACTAATATATATTTCCTAACAATTTCTCTAATTTTCAAAATTAATTTTAATGGTTTAGAATTTTTATTATCTTACATTAATAGGGCCGTGATATGAAGTCTACAATGTATTATATGCCTCGTGGTAATTTTTCATACTACAACTTCTTGGATAAAAATATTGGGTTTATGACACTTTCTAGATAGAATAGATCTAATGTATCTTGTTTTTCTTCTTCTTTTAACTCTCTTTTGATCTTGATAAAAATTATCCCAATTCATAAGCATAGTGTACCCATTGATAAAAATCTCCCAAACTCCCTTACAAACAAGAATCCTCTTCAACTAATTTCTCCAATACTCAAAGTTGTCTCCTTTGAAGATAAGGATATTCATGGAAGAAAAATTAAATGAAGCCATGATTCTCTTGATAATGGATAAAATAGATTTTGAACCTTTCGTGAATGAGCCTCTAATAAAAAATAAAGATATTTGATATCCAGATGGAGTGTAAATAAAATTCTAAATACCCTATAAATGAAGATAGTGATCATCCAACCTTGTGCATTATAACAAGATATTAAATTAGTATATTTGTCTCTAAGATTGATGAAAAAATATGCATTGAACAACTTCATATAATGAATCCAAAGCTTGATTGTTTTATTTTAAAATACTTATAGATAAAATTAGAGAATAATAGAATGAAAAACATGTTTCCACTTGGAAACTTTTCCTCACTATTTCATATTCAATTAATTCAGAAATAATACTACTATAGCCATTACAACAAGACTTGTCTATAATTACATGAAAATTAAAACACTAATAATAAGAACTACAACTCAGTCATCTATACATGTAAATGGTGCCCCACATCTTAAGGATGAATGGATAATTGTTTTTCCCAGTTAAGTGCATATTTAGTGAAGTTCAATATAATGGGTACTTTAAGTCTAAAAATAAAAGATGTTTAAAAAGAAAATTGTACAAAAAGATTATTAAAAATAAAATTTTACACTGAACAAAAAATATTTGCTAACCAAAAGCACAACTAAAACAAATTCTAATAGTATTTAATGAGGTACCCATATTGGCATCATACTCAATAGGAAAGTGGTTTGACAATAATTATAAAAGTAGTGTCGTTTTTTTAATAATCTATTGGATTTTCTTTCATAGTCTAAAACATTTATTGTCATTTTTTGATAATTTATTGGATTTTATTTCGTAGTCTGAAACATTTCTTCATATATTATCAGTGGAATTGATGATAATTATAAGAATATAAATCATCATACTTAGGTTCTTGTTTCTCAGTCATATCAATGATAGTAAGTGATGGTAGTTAAATTATATTAAACTGGTGTAGTTTTTGTAAGATAATACAAGGATGTTTTAGAAAATTATTATATCATGGTGTATAAGTAATTACAGTAGTTACTATAGGAATAGGTTGTGAAACACCAATAGTTTTAGCCTTCTTAGTCTTAGTCAACTTACCCTTGTATGGTGGGGGAGGGCCCAGTTTCTTGAGATTATTGTTTGTTATATAGCTACATGGTTAAATAATTCATCATGTTAGATTCCATAAGATTATCCTCATATAGTTTAACTATTTGGAAGAGGTCTTGAAAATATGTATGGTTAAGAAATATGACCTCTTTGCAGAGTTTCATGATTATACTAGAAATGAATGCTTTAATTAGCTCATCTTTGTCGATGTGTGCATGTCCACACGAAAGCAAGGTCTTATAGCATAAAACATAATTTTTCACCCTTTAATGGGATTTTTCGCTCAACTTGAGATATTTTTATATATGATAATCATTGTTTAATATTGATTGATAAATATACGTGGAAACTATCATCTATATTTTGTAATTTTTTAATGGAACCTGGAGGTATTGTATAGACCATTTAAATGTATATTACTTAAGGCTACGTCAAAATAACTTGGTAAGTTATATATCATCATGCATATAGTCCATAAAGGATACTATGAAGGAACGAAGATTTTGTTGAGGGTAATACTTATCATTATATAAGGACATATTTAGTGGTGTAAATCCATGTTGTAGTGGATACTTAGGAATTCATTTGATAATGGGTTATTGAGTAATACAATAGAGATCACAGTGATTGTGGGTATAAGGTTATTGCATACATCTTTCGATAAGAGGAATTGTAGGTAGAATATTATGGAGATTGTGTTCATGAATTCGGAGAAAGAAAAAGTAAAAATAACATTTATATTATATATCGAAGGAATGTAAATTTTTTAAATTAGCGCATGATATTTGAGGACTTGGCTAAAATTATGTAAACTATGAAATCTTGCTTGGAGTCCACATAATGTGGCATGGTGTTGTTATGGGGGATTATAGTAGTGATGAAGGTGGACCCATGTAATAGAGAGCATACTATGATAATGTGATTATGTGAATGTGGCTGCAAATGTAGAGGAAGAAAAAGCGCAAGATGGTCTTGAGGATATATTAATTTAGTAGGATGAGTAGTAAACCTAAGTTGTATACCCCTTGTTATTCTAGTAGTTTGGAACCAAAAGAGCTTGTTGATTGGATAACATAGATGGAAAATTATTTTGAATGAGAAGACATGAAATATCCTAGGAAGTTTAATTTTACATGCATGAAGCTGAAAATTCAAGCATCCCTTCTGCGGAAACATATTCAAATTGAGTGTAACATGGCAAGAAAAATATCAGTACATGGTACATGTTGATAGTGAAGCTCAAGGTAAAGCTTGTGCATACATATTAGGAGGTTACTTTATTCATAAGGTTGTTAGGATTGTGACTAAGAGAGACTAATGTGAGAGAATACATTGAGGAATTTTACCAACTCTCCATTAGAGTGGGACAAGTAGAGTAATTATCTATATACATAGTTGGATTACACATTAAAATTCAATATGAGATTAGCATATTGCAAGATCATTCCATGGAATAATCCTATCAATATTCTATAAAGGAAAAGGATAAATTAACACATAAACAAAATAATTCTAACCATAGAAAAATAATTTTTTTACAAGGTCGTGGATAGAGTAAAGAAAATGACAATTCTACATACAACAAAAGTGTGCCATGTTTGACTATGCAGAATGAAGGACCATCTAAAGGAGGTGGTCATGCATCTCTAGGAAGAGCTCATGGAGGATGTCACACATTCATTAACACATGTCACAAGTACAGAGAAATAGGGCATAAAGCATACGAGTGCCTACACACCCAGAATGGTGGTAAAAAAAAGTGTAAACATTACACAAAGAGAATAAAATGGTTTGATTAGTCATGGATAAAACCTAGAGATGGGAGAAACCTTGTTACAACAAAAAAACAAGAGATTAGCACTAAGAAGAGGATAAGTCTATTAATGATGACATGTAAATTGGGAAGAAAATTCTATAAATTAATTGTGGAAAGTTGAAGAAATAATAATTTGGTGATAGAAGAGATGATGGATAAACTACAATCAAAGAGGATTGAGGATATTAATTCATACTAAGTTTTATTGTTATAGAAAGGACACCAGTTGTTAGTGAAGGAGTAATGTGTGATCAAATTCCACATTGGAGATATGAACATGAGGTGATGTGTGACATCATTCCCATAGACACATGATATACACTGCCTAGTAAGACTTGTAATTTTTACTAAACGACTCAAAATGATGGTTTTATAAACACATACAAATTGGAGAAATATTGAAAGAAATATAGTTTGAACCCATTACAGGAGAAGAGTGAGGCATCACCAAAAGTATTGTTAATTCCAAGTAATTAGTTCCAGATTGAAGTGAAATAAGATAGTGTATATATTTTTCTAATAGTGTGGACCATGAAAAAGGAAGGTGTTGAATGAGTGCTAACAAGAGAAAGAAAAATACCACCAAAAGTAAAAATAATGTTGGAGGATTTTATAAATTTTGTGTCTATAGATTTACCACATGGGGTAGCACATATGGGAGACATCAATCACTTGATGGATTTAATTCCATAGTCAATTTTTCTATTCAAGTCAACCGATAAGATGACACCACAAAATGATGTAGAGATAAATAAGAAAGTCCAAGATTTGATGGATATGGGACTCATCAAAGGGAGTCTTAGCATGTGCATATTTATGAAAATTCAAGAGTCTAATAAGGGTGGTGAGTAGTAGATGTGTACCAATTTGAGATACATAAACAAAATTACCGTCAAGTACAGGTTTACATTGTTGATCATAGATGAAATCATGGATTGTTTTAGTAGACAAAAGTATTTTAGCAAGATTGATTTGAAGAGTGGATATCATCATATTCACATAAGTTAAGGAGATGAATGGAAGACATTGTTGAAGAAAGTGTTGTATGAGTTCCTCATGATGCCATTTGGATTGAGAAACATACTGACTATTTTCATGAGGTTGATGAATGAATCCTTGAAACCATATTTGGGAAAGTTTTTGATCATGTACCTGGATGATATCTCTATTTTTAGTAGGTAATTAGAAGATCACTTGCTACATATCAGGAAAGTATTGCAAATACAACAGGAAGAGAAGTAGTTGATTAATCTCAAGAATTTTTAATAAAAGGATTGAATATGGACCCTAAAAATTTATGTGTAATTATGGATTCACCATCACCAAAGAGTACTTTTAAGGCATGGATTTCTCATGGCTTGGGTAGCTTTTACCACAATTTCATAAGGAACATTAGTGGTGTATGTGCACTAATTATATAGGCTATGAGGGGAGATAGAAATAAATTCATTAGGAGCACATGTTTAGAAAAATATTTTTTGGAGTTGAATAAAATAATAACAAAACACCAGTGTTGACATTGCCAAATTTCATTAAAACATTTTAGGTTGATTTCGATGTTAGTGGCACACTCATTGGCATAATGTTGACTCAAGAGGATGGAGCTATTACCTTCTTTAGTGATAATTTGAATGATACATGAAGGATATATAGTTTATACAATCAGGAACTATATGCAATAATTTATATGTTGAATAAATATTGACATTACTTATTGTTAAAAGGGTGTGTTACATTCAAATTATTAATCATTACAATTCATTAACATCTAGTAAAAATTGAACCAGAGGAATATGAGGTGGGTGGAATACCTACAAGGATACATATTTTTGGTAAAACAAAGTAGTGAAAAATATAATAAAGTAGTTGATGTGCTCAATAGGCTCAATTTTATTTTGAAAAAGATGAGGATTGAAGTTGTGGGTTTAGAATCCACGAAATATTTTTATGCACATGATGAGTACTTCAAGGAAGCATGGAAGGAATGCAAAATACCTACAGGTATTTACATGACAGATTAGCTGGACAATTTTGTGTGGGGAGGATTATTATTCAAGGGAAGGAAATTATGCATTCTAAAAGTATCAATGTGTGAGATTAGTAAAAGAGAAACATTTTAGAGGATTAGAAGGACAATTTGGCCTAAATAAAACTTTAGCATAGGTAGGGGGAGTTAATTTTGGCCACATGTGAGTGTGGATGTACACAAATGTTTTTAGTAATGTCATGTTTTTAATTAGATAAAGGATAATATTAGAATTTAGGGTTGTATCAAAATTTTCCCATTCTAGAGATGCCTTAGGGAGACATAAGTATATATTTTGTGTTGGGTTTTAACATAACACAAAGGGGTGTTGATTCCATATTTTTAGTGGTGGATATATTTTCAAATATGGAACATTTCAATGCTTATAAGAAGAACATTGATATAATGTACACTAAGAATATTTTCTTCATGGAGATTATAAGACTACATGGATTACAACAAAGATACAAAATTTGTTTTTTCATTTTTAGCAAAAATTGTGCAAGAAGTTGGATACAAAGCTACAATTCATTTTGGCATACCATACACAAATTGATAGATAGATATACTTTTTAAATAGAATTTTTAAAGATTCACTTAGATTTTTAGTTAAAGATAATCCAAGTACTTGGGATTTGGCTTTAGCGCAGCCATGATTTTCTTATAACAATTTAGTTAATATGATTATAGGAAAAAATAATTCTAAATCATATATGGGAACATCCCAAGTGGACTTGAGAGACTTACCACACAATGAAGAAGGTATTTTTAAAGAAAAATACTTTTTAGAACACATGAAGGAAGTGCACTAAAAAGTGTGCAATTAGTTAGAAAAGATGAATGTATAGTACAAATAGTGTTCATATGAGAAACAAAGAGAAATTGAATATCAAATTTGAGATATGGGCTTGGCATATTTGTGAAAGGAAAGGTTTCCAAAAGGAACCATCAATAATCTTAAGTGGAATAAGATAGGATAATGCAAGATCACCATGAAGTTTGTGTAAAATGCTTGTGAGATTGAGTTTCCTAAAGGCATTGCCATCTCTGATATTTTTAATGTTGTGGATATGTATCCATGCTACATCACACGGAAGATGAAGATGAGACTAAATCAAAATATAGAGTAGATTGGAGGAAATAGATCTCAAGAAGGGTTAATATGACATAGAAAGAATAATATATACCTGATTAACTAAAATAGAACTATTTTGGTAGGAAATAGTAACCATATTTATTCTAATTAGGAGGACTAAAACGTTGTAATAAAATAACTAAAATAGTATAGAATAAATGTAATTAATGACTCTAAGTGAAATAGAACCCTAAATGTGAAAGTAAAGGAGGAAAGATGACTTAGCTGATTACTGTAGATGATCGCGCAGTGTCTTACATCTTACATCGGATTCTAGAACCCAGAACAGTTACTCAAAGGTCTTGTGAAGGGAATATCTTGAGGTTTTAAACTAACTGAGGCACCCTAGAAGGTACTGGACCGCTTTGAGGAACCCTAGAAGGTACTGGAGCGCCCTAAGGTGCCCTGGTTTGTAGTTTAGGCACCCTAGTCTCTGTAAATGCTTGGAAACTAGTTTTGAAAGGGTCACATGGTGGACTGAAACCCCCTATGTTTTTCACACTAGGTTCATCGAATGATCTTTGTAATAACCTGTAATACAAAAGGAATTATCAAAACCCTAAGAAAAATAAAATATGCAAAAGAATGGGTCGAACTGACCTCAACAGCCAAACTAGTGATCTTATCACTAAGCGTTGCACTACATTTCAGACCCGGATGTAGTTCTAGTGAGTGTGTGCATGTCATGCCCTAAGTGCTCTCGTGTCAGTCACACTTTGTGAAGTAGTGAGAAATAGTAACTATAGAAAATGTAAATAGCATGTGTGTATGAAATAGAATAGAGTCCCTCCCCCTATGCAGTGTGTGTAATGCATATCTCCTAGCCTTGATACATAGCACTATGTGGATGCAAGTGGTGCAAAGGATGCAAATATAGATGGAGTGATAGTATTTTGTGACACTAGGACCCTCATTATGGTCTTATAACTTTATATTTATAGGGATCTCAAGCTTAATTTTGTATTTAATCCTAACAAGGATGAATGAGAAAAGGTTAATGATGAAAAATGGCTAGAAAGGCCCCAAAAAGAAGCGGGAAATGATGTGCATAGATCGAGGCACCCAGAGTGAGACTAGGGTACCCCGAGGCACCCCAACATAGGATGGGGCGCCCTGATTTTGGGCTAGAATGATGGGGCAGTTACGAAATAAATAGATAAGTGCTAGAAAATACATGGGAACTACGAAATAAAATATAAAATAAAGATGGCCAAAAGGTGGGATTAATTAGTACTTTATTCACTTGAGAACATTCTAAATAGTAGTATAAGACTGGGATATATAATGTCTAAAGTGCATAATTGTTTGTCTACATTGTTCCCCCACTTTATGTTGGTCAGGAAAACACTTGGTAACATAAAGTAGATAGAGATGTGTACCTGATATCCATTTAGAGTAAATAAGAAGATGTGTCGATGGACTAAAATCAAACATGGAATGACAAAAATAAAAATATGGAACATGGATTCTAAAGATGAAAAATACACATAAGAGGTGATGAGAGTGAACCTAGGGTGGAATGCATATGTAGTTGTTGTTGTGTGTAGTGTACCTACATGGTTAGTAAAGGAAAATGCCTGTAGTAGTGTGTTGTCGTTGTTGTCATTTTTCACCATTGTTGTTTTTGTTGTCATTGTCTTTGTTTTTGTTGTTATTGCCCCCAATTTGAATGCTTGTTTCTCATACGGCTAGACCTGTAAGGATAAAATGATCAAGTAGTCAAATATGTATGTATGTAAAAACATTGTGTAAAATACACATGTATATAGAAATGTGTAAAGTATGAAAATTTAAAATATGATGAAAAAAATGTAAATGGAACATGTGCACCTGATTCATGTTAAAATAAGGGTGTTAAAGAATATCATGTACTGTCACGAGTTTTTTGGGTGATCTCATGCCACCCTTACTGAAGAATTATAGAGAGGAGATGCATTGTATCCTCTAACTTTAACCATTTTTGCTGAAATATGTGAAGAGATCTTTGTACTATCCTAGTTTTTTGGGCAATTTGACACCACTAGACAAAGAAGTGTAGAGAGGCACACCCATTGTAACCCCCAAGCCTGAACTGCTCTGTAAAATTGTCGAAGGACACCATGTCCTATTGAGGTTACTGTGTATGGAGTTTGTAGACTGGTCTAAACTCACTTGTTGTGTGTGACCTAGTGTAAATACGTTTTGTTAGTAGAAAAACCTCAATGATGCTCCCCTCTTTGGGGGTGCATGTGACATCGCTAAAAGGAGAATGCGACTCCAAAAGAGGACCAACCACACTCTGACCTATAGAAATATTTCTTGTAAGGGGAAGGGGAAACATTTGGTAGATACTAAGGCACACACAAAAGGGGATGGCTACCCAAAACAAGTGTTAGTATGAAAACACATGCATGTAATAAGACAAAGTAGTGTAAACACGCATGAAATAAGAAGACCACCAAAAGTGGGTTTCAAACATGGGATATCACTCACGATGTTGAAAGACATGCAAGGCCATCATGGCTACAAACAAAAAACAAGTTTTCACACAAGCAAAGAGAAAATCCCGCATACAATGGAAAACAAAGCAAACAAGTAGAAACAAAGAAGTAGTCATGGGACATGTAATCCTATAAAACAAGTGTTACACATGGAACACCCATCAGCATGTGAGAGCAATAACCAATATGTCAAAGCATGTATAAACAAGTAGTATACGATGCTAAGTGCAAAATGAAACAATAAAACCTCAATAAGATGAATGTGGATGCCCCCAACAACCAGTATAGCAAGGGTAAAAGGTGAGAATCCATGCCACATATAGAATCATGTATCTGAGATCACACTAAGCAAAGGCATGAACGTGCATGTGTGTATGATAATGACATATAATAAATCAGTCTAACATGTGGAATAAAGTGAGCATGCAAAACACTAGGATGCAAAACTAAATGCCCCCAAGACAATGTAGTATGTTGTGGATGGATGGAATGGAATGCAAGATGGAATGATAAGAGAAATGTGCCCCTCAAGTGGATGGAATGTATGTGGTGAGGTTCATTTTATTTTCCCCCTTGGCAGTCAGGAATGAATTGTAAACTAGAGTGCATCATCAGGAACTAGTTGAGTAGTGTTGGGTGTTTTTAGCGTTATTGGATGAGTTTGTATATGAAATGGGGATGAAATAAGACATTTGGAGATATATGCATGAAGCCTATAGCCAGAGAATATATCAAGACTTTTTGAATGGTGGGGTGATGATTTATCCATAAGCGTATATCACTATAGAAGGAGTGTATGGGGATGAGACATATGAAGATATGTGTGTGGACCCTATAGCCTAAGTGTATACCACGACTTGTTGAATGTATGAGTGATGATTTATCCTTAAGCGTATATCACTATATGATGAAAGGATGAAGATGGGTGATGGTTTATCCTAAACAATAAGGCACTATGAGATGAATAAGAAGGGAGTGGTGATGCACACTAAGGTGTATGCCACTACAAGATGATAATGGGGGTGGTGATTTAGCTTAAAGAGTATACCACTACAAGATGATAAGATAGGTGACAATTTAACCTAAGGTGTATGTCACTAATGCTGGAAATGTCGTATGAGGAAAATGTCGCATGGTGAATGTAAGGTCCATTTGATTGGTAAACCCTCGGTAGTCAAGTATGGACAAAGGAACTAAAGTGCGTCATAGGGTGGTGAGTGCAACGCGTAGAAGAAAATGTAGTATAAATGACCAAGTGATGAATATGGGATGTAAATGTGTGGTGTGGGTAATGCAATATAGGATGTTTAATGTAGATATGATATGCAATGTATATAGAAATGGAATATCTAATGATGATAAGTAGAACTAGATCCATATGTAATGGAATCTAGTGTAGCGTGTAGAATATATAGGATGTATGAATGCTTCATGGGGATTATGTGCTGCAAGAAATGTAGGGTGTGTAAATGATGTAAGAGTCGGTGGTAGGTGTAGATAGAATATGTAGTGATGACATGTAAATCTAGACCCATATATAATGTGACTTAGCGTAAATATATAATGTAAGGATGTAATGTAAAAATAGGCTCACGGATAATGATGACTAGTGTATGCTAGATATAATGTAATTGTAGAAATAACTGTAGGATCAATGGTGCATATATATGCAATGTAGGATTGAGAATGGAATATGTAGTGCCTATGGTACAGTGTGTGGGGTTTAGTGTAATGGTAATCCCTAAACAGTCCAGTGTGAATAGAAGCACAAGAGTGCATCATTAGGTAACAAGGGTGCTAAAAGGTATGATGAGTATATGTATATGTGAAGAACAATGCAAAGAGGAGAGGTCTTGCAATGCTAAATATGAGGAAGGGGGAATTGGGTAATGGCGATGACCCACCCAAGCAATCATGAAAGATGATTCAACCTATAAGGTTAAGGGATGGATGTCCGTCGAATGCCACCGAGGATGATGAAAGCGTAGGACCACGATCCACGAGGGGGATATAACAGATATAATTGGTGTCTGGGAATGAAAATGATGCATATACAGAGGATGAGCAAAGGACGAAGACTAAGATAGTGAATGACCGAGGAGAAAGGGCTGTTGAGATGGTTCCTGGGTAGTGCCACAATTCAAATGATCTGGATGGGTGGAATGGGGAATAGAAGATGAAAATGGAGAAAATAAGAGGAGGCTGAGATGCTGGAGGTCATGAATAATGTGGCTCAATGTGTGATACGAGTCAGTATGATGCCATCAAATCTAATGGTAGCGGAAAAATGATTGGTCATGATATTGTAATAGTTAAGAAGGAGGGTAGCAACAAGTAAATGGTAGAGAAAGGGGTTTTTGATGAAGAAGGTGGCCAAGAATGTCCTGTGGCATAACATCGGAAGGAAAGATAAGAGGTGGAGGTATTGGTACAACTGGTGGATCAGTGAGGGGACTAGTAGGGGATGTAGATAGCACATGAGTTGTAGGGGTAGTAGGCACATGCAAGGTAGATGCATCCTTAAGTTGTTTTACCTCAACATGGAGAGATACAATTGTGACTTCTATGGACTAACACTGAACTTGTAGCGCTTGTATAGGATCCAATAGGTGTGTCTGAGATGGAGGATTGTAAAGGTGAGATTCATCAGCCATGGTGATGGATATATAGCATACTGGAGATAGTGGGGGATCGGTGTTAACACAAGAAGGAAGTGGAGGAACAAGGTCATCTAATTTATCATCAAGAGCAGTATGAAAATCATATTGGACAACGTGGGAAAGTTTATAAGGGCATTTTTTTGGTCATCTAAATAACCATGAATGTGTAATATGTACATGACCATGGCGTATTGTTGATTCATAAAGGGAGGTAATGGAAATCACTAAGCATACCAAATAGTGAAGTTAGGTGCATAGCAAAGAAAGGAACTACTACAAATGTGAGATGTGCCAAATGGCATGGGGAATGTGATATCCACACGATCAAGATCAAGTGTGCATCCAATATAATATAACCAAGACTTGCCAAGCGTGAGTGGATAAGTAGTAGGATAGCACATGAGATGGAAAACAAGGTGGAAAAAATGTAAGCCATAGACAACAATGAGAGTGACATAACCATGATACAAATTTGGATCATATAAAGAGTATGAAGATCATTGAATTCAAAACCAAGTCAAAGAATACCATCATTTGAACATACGGTGGTTGTACATTACGTGTTTAGTGGTATGTGATTCCAATAATAATTATTTATGAAGAGAGTGTATGTGAATGGTGGACATGCTAAGGAGGCGGATGATGGCGGAGAAAATGGTATGATATTGAGAGTCGGTAAAGGTCCCTGGTATGGCAGGATAGTGGTAGTAGTAACAGACGGTGGGGAAGACACTGTACTAAGCATGAGAAGAGTGGTCGCGAATGGCATTTCACATAGAAAAGGGGACATGGGAGGAATATGAAAAGGAACCGAGTATTGTGGAGTAAGTGGCGAAGTAGAAGGGACCATATCAACCATGTAGATGGTAGGGACTAAGTCATGTAGAGTTGCTCAAGGTTGAGAACCAATCATGGGGGGGAGACATAGATGTATGGAGAAGTGATTTAGTGCTAGATTTATTTATGTCCAATGTGTGAGAAGGGATTTAGGGTGGCCTGACATGGTGGCAGGGGAAACTATGGGATTAGGAAAGAGAGCTTGGACCTCTGCTATAAGTTAAGCAAGGGCAACAGGATTGATAGTGCATAAATAAGCAGTAACAACGTCTTAAATAGCACGAGGGTCCATTCCAGGAGATGGGAGTTGAATAAATGAAGGACAAGGGCTATAACTAAAAGCAACAGTAGGAGTGTCAACGAAAGCATTGCCAGGGCTCAAATTATAGAGTAGCTAAAGAATTAAAGTAAGAAAACTTTCTATGATGTTTAGCCATGATGGAAGGTACAAATGAAAATCCCTAGAAGGTCCTAGAAAGATACGTCGGGTTCACCAGAATGATTAACTAAAATAGAACTATTTTGGAAGGGAATAATAACCCTAGTTAATCTAATTAGGAGGACTAAAACATTGTAATAAAAGAAATAAAACAATAGAATAAATGTAATTAATTACTCTAAGTGAAATAAAACCCTAAATGTGTAAGTAAAGGAGGAAATGTGACTTAGTTGATTACTATAGATGGTCACACAGTGTCGCAGGTATGACAGCAGGTTCCAGAACCGATAACTGTTACTCAGAGGTCCTGTGAAGGGTAGATCTAGATGTTTTGAACTGACTGAGGTGCCTTGGAAGGTACTGGGGCAACCCAGGGTGCCTTGGTCTGTAATTTAGGTTCCCTGGTCTCTGTAAATGCTTGGAAACTAGTTTCGATAGGTGCACTGAAACCCTATCTTTCTATCGCATCGGATTTATCGGATGATTTGTGTATTATAACCTGTATTACAAAAGGAAGTATCAAAACCCAAGGAAAAACAAAGAGATGCAAATGAATGGGTCAGATTGGCCTCAACTACCAAGCTAGTGGTCTTATCACTAAGCACTACACTAAATTTCGGACCCAGATGTAGTTATGGTGAGTGTGTGCATGTCATGCCATAGGTTCTCTCATGTCAGTCACACTTTGTGAAGTAGTGAGCAATAGTAACTATAGAAAATGTAAATAGCATGTGTGCATGGAATAGAATAGAATACCTTCCCCTATGCAGTGTGTGATGCAGATCTCCTAGCCTTGATGCATGTCACCATGTGGATGCAAGTGATGTTATGGATGTAACTCTAGATGGAGTGATACTAGTATGTGGCGTTAGGACCCTCATTATGGTCTTATAACTTTATATTTATAGGGCTCTCAAGCTTAATTTCATAATTAATTCTGACAAGGCCGACTGAGAAAAGGATAAGGATGAAAAATGGCTAGAAAGGCCCTAAAAATTAGTGGGAAAGGATGTGCATAGATCAAGGTGCCCAGATTGGACCAGGGAGCCTCGGGGCACCCCAACACAGGTTGGGGTGCCCTGATTTTGGGCTAGAATGACAGGGTAGTTGTGAAATAGACGGATAAGTAATAGAAAATACACATGAACTATGAAATAAAATATAAAATAAAGATGGCCAAAAGGTGGGATTAATTACTACTTTATTCACTTGAGAACCTTCTAAATAGTAGAATAATTAATGTCTAAATTGCATAATTTGTATCTACAATACCATAACCAAGAAGACTTACAATAGGGAATATATTGAGTATTTGGTCAAGTGGAAAGGAAAGAAGATTGAAGAGGTGACTTGGATAAGTATTGCATATGTTGCGCAATGTGGTATATCAATTCTTTGAGAAGAACCCAAAGTTTTTGAAATTACCCTAAGTGTGTGATGCACAAACATTCAGATTCATAGGAAATCTTATGTCAACCAAAAATAGTGCACAATGGAGTAAATTAGTGTTTTCATTATGTAGAGCATTTTCTTATGTTCTAGATTTATGCAGTAAAAAAATACATATCTAAGAATTCATGAACTCTTTTGTTACATTATTTAGAGTGTGCAAGTTCTTTGTGTAATTTTTATACACTACAAATTCCATCTATGCAATGTATGGTATACTATGCAATTGTCAACTGTGTAACATTGTCCATAGAATCATGTTCATGTCATGAACTTGGGATAATTGATCATTTTAAGGCATACATTACAAGAAAAAAGTCAATTGGTTATGTATGGGTTTATTATTAGGTCCTCTGATCCACTTCTTTGAATTTCATACAATTAGGATTTTTACATGAACAACTATATAAGTAGAGCCAATTGCATTAGATTAGAAGTTTAATTTTAAAAAAGAACTCATGGTATGCTTAATATTATAGTATAGATGTGAGCGTAAGGCTCACTATGAATATAAAGAATGAAGAAGTTGTGATAAGAGAGGAAATAATTGAACAATAGACTATGATGATAGAAATATTTTAAAATAACTCTTCTTAAGAGTGAAGGTTGAATCATTGGAGATATGTTTGATGTTGTTATTTCTTTAAATAATATCTCTTAAATATTTTTTAGTTAAATATGTGTTCATTTGATCTTTTTATCCGTGCATAAAACATTTAGGTTAAGTATTGTTTCGTACACATTTTAAGGGATACGAGGTCTGATGTCTCCTTTGTTGGACTCACATACCTCATCTACATCACTTTTGTACCACTTGATAATATGTAAATGAGTGGTGTAAATGTGACACAGACGTGGTGTAAAAGTGGCATAAATGTGAGGCAATTAAAAATATCTATTCATATTGAGGTTATGTCACCTTTTGCACCACTTCCATGATGCAATTTCCTCATAGAAACATGGCCAAAAACCCCAAAGAAGGTTGATTTATGAAGTGAAATTGACCGTAAAAGGGTTTTATTTACACAAAATGTAGTAGAGCTTAGTCATAGCGGTTTTCTCTGGAGGGAAGGTACATGTTTCAGCCAAGATGATTTCATAGGGAATTGTAATCTTGATTCTAAAATTGTTTGTTATTAGTTTTTTTTTAATCCTTTCTATTTATCTCCATTTTGAGCTTGTCCTTCCACTAGCCCACACCTCGCAACCATACAACATCACTGACATGACAAGTAACCCAAATAATATCTTGGTGATCTTTCAATCACACATCTCATCATTACTACAACTATTTTAGAGCTTATAAAGAACTCTCCATATTCCTTGTATTATTTGCATCCTACAAGTATCCCAGGTGAGATTTCTATAAAAATTGAGGCCAAGATATTTGTATTTAACACTACTTTAAGAAACTCTCTTGCAAATTGAAATTCAAGATAATGCTTCTTTTTTTCACTAAGAAAATAATAATTATTGTTTTTTCAATGTTTTCCTCCATCAATGCTTCTATATGAAATATCTCTATAGAATGAAGGTGGTCTCTTAAATCTTGAATTGTATATATTATTGGAACTAAGTAATCTACATATAGTACTCCAGTATCACTACATATTTGGCCAAGTGGGTCCCTTTACCTCCAGATTTGTTTGTCCACTCCTCTAGCTTGTCAATGTATAGCTCAAACAAAGTTGAGAAGAGGGGGTAACCTTATTTTACACCTATATCACTCTAAAAAAATTCGGATCTAGTCTTTCCCTCATTTTGATTTGAGACTTGACTTGTTCATATAATTTGTGAATTTTTTCCTTTAACTGCATTAAAATCCCTAATTATTCCATTTTGCTCCATAATTTTCTCCTTGGCACCATGTCAAATACATTTTTTAAGTCTACAAAACAATAACGTTTATCCTCTTTTATATCCCATACCTTTTCAGCTAAGTGTCTAAGTGTGACACAATGATTGATGATTGAGTGTTTGTGTTTAGAACCTACTTGCACCTTTTTTCTTTGTCCTTTTTTCTCCAATATGAGGGGAATTGTTTCACTTGGGTATGCATTGAAGGAGAGAATGAAGGGGTTTGATAATTCCATGGAAAGGTGATGAGGAGACATGGTGGATGGGTGGTGCTTGATGTCACATACTTCTCAATATGTGAGAAGTTGAAATGAACATATATATGTCCATTATGATCCGAATTTGAGGTTGTGATGTACATTAAATACAAGATAGTAGATCTACAAGAATGTTTTATGTACATGTTTATAGTAAACCCCTTGTCTATGAGCTCCTGAATGAGGCAATCTTTGTATATATTACCATTTTTTGTCTTAATTCTATGAATATTATATTTATTTGTAACTAGTTTTTTTAAATATCATAACTCTCAAAATCAATGAAATCAAATATTTATACAATCTATACAAAAAAAATTATATAGATTCAAGAAATGTGAGATCTTCAAATTATAACTATTCAACATTCTTTTTAAATGGATATATATGTCTAAGAGTATTTTTCAAAACTTATCTCATGCTTAAAAACACATTATAACTATTGGAAAACAAGTCTCATTCATTAATAAATAGGAACCAAAAACCATTTTAGAAATATAACCTTTGATTTCCTACAAACACATTTATTACACTTCCTAAAAATACAAGTGTTAGTTTAATTCTAATTGTAATATAGATATAAAACAACATCAATATAAAACCATTGTCTACAATCACACATACTAACTAAATTAGTAACTTATATAATTAATTCGCCAATAGGCATCCACCTTTGAAGATGCCCTTGCTGGAAAGTGTCAAATTCTGGCAACTCCAATATTTTTTGTTTTCCAGATTTTGGATATTTATAGTTGCAACAGTATTCACAATTCATATATTTAGAGAAAAAGTGTGAGTTGTCTTGCATATCTATTTTCTGAAGCAATGTTTTTTGTTGAACAGTGTTTGGAGTTAATTAATTTGGTGAAACAACATGAATGTAGAAGTAAATATCCGCTTTCAACCACCTCCCTCAACCACCTTACACTGTCAAAATATCTCACTTACTTATATATTGACGACAATCTTTGTTCCAACTTCCAAAAACCATTTCCAATGATAATTCTCTAATTTTTAACCAAAACAACATATAAATGGGAGGAAGTAGCCTGGAGTGACTACATCATCACAGGTCATTATTTTCCTTGTTGTAAAGTTCAGGATGTCAATATCATTATTTTCTCACTGATGTTGTGATATATGTGTGTTATATTTGTATTTATGTTTGTTTGGAGTGGCTTTACTGTGTAGAGGTGCCAATGGGCTTTCAGAAGATGGCACCACACTTATACAGCTGAAACAGTCATTGCAGGGATGTGGTCATCCTATTTTTATTCCAGAATGGACCAACGCCTCTTTTAATCCCTGTTCATGGCAAGGTATTGAGTGTGCACTTACTTAAACCATAGGAAAGGGAAAGGGGATTTCACTTTCTCTGCCCAACAGAAACTTATCCAGTCATCTTTCTTTAATAATTGGGAAGCTTGGCAGTTTGGAGAATCTAAACCTTTACGAAAACACATTATATGGACATGTTCCTCCTAATTTGGGTAACTGCACTCACCTTTAGCAACTCAATCTCTCAAATAACTATTTCGGTGGTGTGATGCCATCATCTCTATTTAACTGTAGCATGCTTATAGTTTTAGACATAAGTTCCAATAATAGCTATGGTTTCATTCTTCTGGAATTGGGTCAACTATCAAGTCTGTCCAAGGTTTTGTTATATAATAAAAATCTGACTGGTCCAGTCCTTGCTACTCTTGGTAAGATTTCAAATCTTCAACTTCTCATTTAGCGATCATGGGAGTTTCTTCCTATGCAACAATGCCCCATTTTATGGGTTAGTTTGTCTTGGCTTCCCTTTAGATGAAGAAGAGACATATAAGGATGGTGATAAATTTCATATAGCAGTTCGTGTCAGGTTTAAGATCTACAGTTTCAGGCCTAAAACTGACTAGTGCTATGATACTTTTTTTGAAATTTGTGTGAGACAGACAGACACATAAAATAAATCATTGTTTTAATGCTTCTCTTCCATGTCATTGTCATACCACCACACATTTAATCCTTCATAATATGGTTAGGCTATTTTAACTACATGAATATATGACATGATGCACACATGCTTTGTTATGTTTCTAGAGTGAAATATTCCCGTTATATATTCTTAGTAGGGAGTTGAAGTTTTTTAAGCCATGAGCCAAGATATTAGAGTGGAATAAAATGTAAAATGGATATGTTTGAGAATGGGGCTTGCATAAAAATGGAAATGAGCATTTTTCCACCCAAACGGAATAGTTACATCACCAAGGTTCTATGACTACTCAATAAGCATTGAGAACAAAGATATTTAAAATTAGAGAAGAAGAAAGTAAAGTAGTTTACTGACATAGATTTACTATGGCATTATAGCATTATAGGTACAATTTTGCATTCTCTTCTCTTTGGTTGCAACATTGGGATATTTATGTTTTTTTTTATCTACAAAATTCTTTAGTAGTATTTATAATGTTTATTGGTAGAGATAATTTACTTTTAGCTTTTCTTTTAAAACTATTGTGGAATCTGTAGCATCAATTGTGACTACTACCTATGCCAACATTTCAGATGCTACCTCAACCACTCCTTTGAATACATTGTTTTTAATAGTATATAATTGTTTTGCAAATTAGATGCCTCCATCTTTTTTTAAACCAACAAAAAATCCAACACATGCTTTTGATTTGTTTGGCCAACTCAACTCCTATTGTATTATGTTGTTCAATATTGCTTCTGCACAATACACTACTAAAACACACAAAAATTGCTTCCCACTTTTCCATACTCCATTACTTAATGTTGTCATATATTATTACAGTACCTCAAACTTTTATATCCACAGATTAATTATAAAATATAAAATATCGTTGTCACACTCAATTCCCTCCATAATAAGTTTACAATCTTACCTCACCGGCGTTGATTGCAACTAATGTGCAATTACTAGTATAATCCTCCTACCATCCATTTTTGATTCAATTTGAGCAGATCTTCCCTTCTCTCAAATAGTGATGGGAGTAGGGTAGGTATAAAACTAGTCCTCCATTTATTTTTTAATAATTTAAGGATTAACATTTGGATAAGTGTATGGATATTAATTTTATTCTTCACTTTATATTTAAGAGTGCAAGAATATCAAAATGTAATCAATGAATCATGTTATCACATCATAAAGGTTATTATGCATTTCAATTGTAGTTAATTATTTATTATTAGTTAATGTTCCTAGTCAATAAAAATTTAATATTATTTTTTTTATGTTTATTCTCAGTTTTATTTATGAGTAGTATATTCATTTGGGCACTAGATTACATAGATTGTCGACATCTCTACTCATGTTCAACTAAGAGCCACGTAGCGGCCAATTCCTGCCTGTAAGGGTTGAAAAAAACAGGGCATAAAATAGCTAAGAATACAATAATGTATAAGTATTACATGGCAATGTTTTGTTATGCTTAAATAAATATTATTAGGGTCTCACAACATTTTTTTTTTGACACATATGCTACTCTACAAATGTTACAAAAAGTCTATTAAATTGTTAAAAATTGTTATTCAAGAGAAGTTTAAAAATGTTGTGTAAACATTAATTACAATTAGTTTTAATGTTCGAAGTCTTTAATATATAAATATTTATTGAAGTGGGAAATTGTAATTCACAATATTAATAAAATTATAATATAATTAAGTAATGATAAAAGAATTATAAGAAAATTGAGTGTGACATGCTTGATAAGTAAAAGAATAATATTTAGACTTTCAAAAATAATAAATATAATGACATCATGCTTTCGTGAAAAGGTAGCATGCATTTATTAATATTTTATTTTGAAAATGAATAGAATATTTTTTACGCCGAAGGCGTTCCCCCTATGGGAAAGGCACTTGCGGACGTTTCTATGACTGTCTTGAATTTGACGGTTTGACGGCCGTCTGGACGTTTTTATTGTTTAACAGTTTTTTGGCACGTTTTTGCTTTTTTAACAGGTTTTAGATAAGTCGACTGAACTCCAGTCGCATGTGCTACTCTTTTAGATAAGTAGATTGTTTGTGATGTGAGGGCCTCCAATGCAGCCGAAAGCCAGTAAAAGCAATGAAATCTACCGTGATTGATATTATCGTCAAGCCAATCGGGGTTGCCATTACGGCCGGTGGTATTGTGAATGAGCGTGATGAAGATGGTATTCAGATAGCCTCCTAACGCATATGCGCATGCAATCACAGCTACAGAGAAACTATGCATGTTGGCAGGAAATTGGCCATAGAAAAAATCCAAATGACCCACCGAAAAAAATGCATCCGCCAGACCGTTTATAACATACTGTGGAACAAGCCAGAAGACGGAAATCGGGATCACCACCCGGGGCTGGTCGGTGAGGCCGTGGCTTCTTGCTGCGTTCTACCTCTTCAACTCCACGAAACCAGACACCAGATACGATATCGACCCCATGCCGTACCCGATTCCCATTCTCTGTAGCGGTGTGATTCCCCTGTCTTTGTCATGGGCAAAAACGCCCAGCCCTCCGCCCTGTGATTTGTAGGGGATTTCTTCACCGGACTGCTGAGATGCAAAGAAAAAAGCCAATCCCTCGCCATGCGGACGATCACCATTCTCCATAAGGAATCGAAAATGTGTGGTGAAGTTGGCACTCCACACAGGGATTGTTTCCTTGTAAATAGCTCTCCCTACGCTTGATGTATCATTATATCTATTTTTTTCACTTGTTTCTGTGAGAGCGATTACATTTCCAGAAATCACAGCATCTCCTTGAAGAGACAGTAATTTAGCAGACGATTCGTTGAATTTGGTGAATTTTATGGAAACCCCACCATTACCTGAAACACGTGATATCACACAACACATTAATAAAGAAATGGCAACCGTTCTGATAGCCATTAAAACCAGTTTAAAAAGAGAACATTCGTTCTTAGGTTTCTCCACAATATCATGTATCATGAGAGCTCAACGTTGTGCAGGTTTTTCTCTCTGTTTTCAAGCCCCTTAGTCTAGAGGGGGTGAATTCCTATAGCTTAGCAAGGAAAAAATACTCAGCAACAAAAATAAATTAAATTATGCTCACCAAAGAAAATTGAGCTTTGCTTCGGTTTTATACTTTATTCAAACAAATAAACTGAAAAGAACACCCATTTTTAGAGGTGGTGCTCTTTTTGTATTTCCTTCGAATTTTCAGCTTCCTTCTGTATTTGTATTTCGTTGGAGTCATCTTGTGGCAGGGGATCTTCTCCCCGTATTCGATGTCTGAACATGTCTCATTTAGGAGGTGTGTGAAATTTATTCCAAAGAATTGTAGAAAAAACAGAACTAAGAATAACCCAATGTCCGCCAATGTTGGTTTAAAAGGTTAGTTAGAGGGGCTCCTAAAATAATTTTTGATCATAGTTTATTAGCATTAAAGTTTATTCTAGACGGTAATAACGAGTATTGTAGACATAAAATATGGGAAAAAATACGGTTCATAAACATAACCAATCTTTTAAAAAATACTTATCCACATGTATTTTCAATAAACATAATTTTTTTAGATGAGTTTTGAGGCTCTCACTTTTTTGCTAAAAAAGGATGGCTTTGATTTTTCTTTCTTCAGTCTGACATGTTGACGATTAAAAAATCAGCAAATTAGATTCTTTAAATTTGTTGCCATCTGTTGAACATTAAATATCCAAGATTTCTTCCCTTGCCCGAAATCAAACTTGTAACCTACTTATTCCATGACTCAATTGTAAATTGCTCTCTTTGTACGAATTAATAATAAAGGCCCAAATCGTTAACTGTTCTTTTGCTAGAATTATATGTAGAACTTTAATTTCTTCTTTTTGCAAAAATTAAATGTAACCCGTCATTTTGAATGACCAAAATTTTCCACCATGAAAATGATTCACCACCATTATTCACATATGCACGTGCACTTATGTTGATTTTTTTTTTTGGGTTTCAAAAAGTTATGGAGTGTGAATGTATTTCTAAACCATGATCTATGAAAATTCAACTCGGGGACAAAAATTCAAATAGATTAAACTAGCATCCACGTTTAAGATGCAATCAATTTGCCAATAGATATTTTACTAGCAATCACATGTGCACAATACAATGTGTATGCCGAATGGTATATGTGATTTGATTTAGAGGGATAGTTATTACTTTTGTATTTGGTAATGATAAGGGGTGTGATTGATTTTGTAAGTGTGGGAATATAAATTAAGCATTACATTTAAAGGTTTTCTCTCTACATTTCAAATTTGTTACAAATTCGTACATATATGAATTGGAATCCAATATTTTGAATTGAGTTTTGAATAAGCTACAACTCTAAGAAAAATATGTCAAAATATATTTAATGGTGTCACACATATCATAGTTTCGTAGGTATATGTGAACAAATAACAAGTGAAGTGATCACCAAGAAAAGTATCAAAATCTTTAAGATCTTGTTAACTACAATACCACTTTGAAAAAAAACTGAAAGCATCAATAACCTATTAGTTACATTTTCAAATATTATTTTTCTCAAAGTATATTTAATGGTTTAACAAAATCACTCTATGCATGTGTCACGGAGTTAAAGGTAACAAGAATATCACATTTTTGTTAGTATGAATTGACAAATAACAAGTTCCTTCCTTCACCAATACTAGAGAGACTTTATGCTTGGGTTTTTTTACCCTGTTCGAAAATATTAGGAAACATCAATCAACTCGATATCAGAATCTTATGGCTTTATCTATGAATAGATAAAAAAGACAGAGCCATTGCCCTCTATGGCCTGGTTTGGTCTTTTCGGTTGAAGAACTCATTTTAAAATTTCTATTTTCTTTTCACTCTCTATACAAATGGTGTGTTGTTG
Organism: Taxus chinensis; assembly: GCA_019776745.2. Taxonomy (NCBI): domain Eukaryota; kingdom Viridiplantae; phylum Streptophyta; class Pinopsida; order Cupressales; family Taxaceae; genus Taxus; species Taxus chinensis. The sequence continues at coordinate 218,923,979 of CM034152.1, read as the reverse complement.
TAGCATAATATATACATTTCTAAATTACACATCAGTGTGAGAAATGACCAATATTGTCACTAAATTGCACAAATTTACAAGGATATAGTTGAAAGAAATGAAAAAAGTATTCGTTGTTACTATTTAAATGGTCATATAAGCCGATTAAACAACTATTTAGAAACAAAAAAATGAAGTACATGCAAGCCATTCAGTCTATGGATGCGAGCAATTCCCTTGTCATCATTATGCCCTTCATCTAACCAATTCTATGAATCCCCACTAACTAGTCACTTTCCATTTCCCAATTAGGAATGCGGTTAATTTTTCCAAGAAAATGGTCTCCATGGCCTGCCCAAATAATTATGGTGGACTGGGTCAAAGAGCTGCGTGCCAAAGGCATGTTGATGGATGCAGGCGACCCGAATCTCTGTGATGAATTTCTAGTAGAAGATGAGATGGAAAGAGTGCTCAAATTGGGGCTCCTGTGTTCCAATCCTAATGCGGAAAGGAGGCTCGGCATGCAACAAGTATTGTTAATACTTGAAGGTGAAGCTTCCCTGCCAGCTTTTGACGCTGCGTCTTATTGGCATACGAGCCCATCAAGCCATATCTTCAAGTCTACTCCATATATTGGTCGCATCTCAGATATTGCTTCTACTTCCATGTCTCTGGAAGGACGGTAAATTCCACAAACAACCAAACATGAACTTTCACTCGACTCTTTATGAACAAAGCAAAAATTCACCCAAAGATGTTTCTAATTTTTTATTTTTATTTTTTTCCGAAAAGTATTTTTGTAATATAGATACACTAAAAGTATATTTTGTTTTTGAAATTATTAGAGATTGTGCTAAATCGTAATATGAAATGATTCTTATGATATCCTATAAGGGTGGCATGGTACGACATCTCATAATGTCAAATTTAATCTAATTTTCGAGAATACAATTCAACTTAGGTAAGTTTGTTAATAATTACAATTTACTAATAAATACAATTTAGAAATAAATGAATACGTAGAATACATATCTATTAAATAAATTTTTATATCTTATTTCAAGTTTTTGTGATATCTTGTTCTTTTCAATAAAAGTAGCAAAAATATTGATATTTGTTCGGGCTTTAATTGAAAATAAGTATTGTCAATCACACCCCTTATCAACATCAACTACAAAAGTAATAAGTGTCTTTCTAAATCTAATAACATATACCATTCGGTGTTCACATTGCATTGTACACATGCGATTGCTAGTTGTACACTTATTAAATGTTGATGTTAAAGGTGTCATAATTATTGTAACACTTGTTAATTGTAGATTTTTTGCTTCCAAATATTATTGAAAAAGATGTATTTGAATAAGACCCAAAATTAATCTTATTATGAAAAAATAACCACTATAAATTTAAATAAATTATTTTTATATATTTTTTAAATTATAAAATTGTATAATTTATATTCCAACATTTAAAATATAAACATTGAGAAAAAATAAATATCTTCAATTAATGGATATGTTGAAATTAATAAATTGTGGTGAAAGGTATACTAATGTCGTGCGCACCAACAAATAATATTGATTAATTTAAAACAATTTAACAAAGTTATCCACCAAAGCTTCTAAAAAAACACAAAATTTATTACGTATCCACCCAATGTTTTAAAAAAGACAAAATTAGAAAAAAATGTCCACCCAATTTAACATTTAAGCTAACTCGACCATAAAAAATGGGTCCTTTAACTTTGCAAGGAAAATAAGACAAAACCCCCACCGACACACCCCTTCCAATGGATGAGAATCTCAACAAGTATGGCCCACATGATTAAGACTCCTGTCCCGGTCCCACCAACCACATACCAATTATTTTAGAAATTCAGTCCTTCCAAGGGAAGCTTCTCTACAAATATATATAATTCCAACACGTCTTTGCCAGTGACGAAAAGTCTTCTTCTTCACTGTTTTATCGGAACAAAAAATATACACAGATCTCCGTTCGTTTAGATGGGTCAGAGTCTTTCCTATTCCGCTTCCACCAGAGGAATTCTCGCGGATGCAGAGCAGTCGGTGAGTAGCTCGGGTGGAAGCTGGGAGACCCCGGTTCGAATCCCCGAGAGTGTTGTTGTAGGCAATGTAGGGGCCCTAGATTTGGAGAGCAAATTCTTGGTGTGCGGCAACCTTGTAAGGGAAGATCCGAATCGATACTCGTCTCGAATATATTACAGGTCCGTTTTGGGGAGTGGGGTTCCTTTCCAATGGGAAGCAGAACCAGGGAAGCCCAAAACTACTTCCATGGAGGATGGTGTTGCTAATGCTGTGCCTCTCAGTCCTCCCCCCTCTTTGTCTGCCTCTGTGAGGGAGAAAAGGCAAGAACTTTTGGAGAAAAACCAAAGGAATATGAGCAGTAAGTCCAGGAAAATCCATGATGGTGTGGGTGTGGGTTGCACTTCTTTCATTATGAAGCACGTTTGGTCATATTGACCTGGTTTTAAGGTGCCCGGCCTTCAAATTTTTCGTTCTTTATTTGTGTTGGATTCGATCGGTTTGTGCAACTGTTTTTACCTGTTTGTTTCGGGTCTTTATCTCTCTGTCATTTCGTTTTCCTTCGGTATGTATTCCATGTGCATAGTGTCGTTGATTAGCATTACAAGTTTTATTCTTGTAATGGTTATATGTGAGATTGTTTATAACACTTACAATGTTTCTATCTTATTCGCTTACTTGTTACACATATTCTGAAATTTGGGGAACTTATCTTACGAAAGTCATTTTAAAGAATGCTTACCTCTGTATCTATCATTCTCACTGGATTTATAACACCTCTCATTATTGTTGCGTTATTTTAAGTGGTAATTATGATACACAAACTTAAATAGATGGCCAACTCTTTGGTTGATTTTTTCAAATACTCATATCAAACATTCAGATTGTCTATGCAACTAGTACAATGTAGTCCATCGACTAAGGATTATACGTTAAGGCTTCTCCTTTGTTAGGCCTTGTAAATATTGGCATAAACAAAATGCCCCACATTATTTTTCAATCGATGTAACAAATCTATCTAAAAGGGAAATATATTAGTGTATCAGAAATAAGAGATATATATACAGATTCTATCTATGATCTTAGTGGTTCAAGGCTCAAGAACCTTTATCCTCAAAGCTTTGACACTACTTTAGTAGTACATATCTTCACTTTGAGGATGGGCTCATCCAATCTTAAGTTACACTAGGCTTTAATTACCTTGTAGTCTAAAAGTTTCATTAGTACAATTAATTATGGGTTTTTCACACCATCTCTGCATAGAGATTGATCAATATATTCTTTGAAAGTATTGTATTTGTGAAATTTGTTCCATGGACCTTAAAACCAAAGACTATTTTGTAGTTAGTAACTAGTTCTCATTACTATGAGATCATGTGACAACTTGTTGCCTCTTGAGAGAATTATATCTCTCTTTATATTTGTGAGGCTTACGAGGATCAAATATGTTTGGTTATTTTCTTTTGAAAGATATTTGATTTTCACCAACATTTTGTTAGAGACTTTGCTTCCACAATATTCTGCATATAGAGAATTGCCTTGTTTATTTACCTTGCTCTTCAAGATTAAGTAGAAAGTGACCATGTAATATGTTTGTTGATACGAAAAGATCCATGAAAATATGACATATTTTTAAATGTAATTATTTAAACATGCATGTCCTTGTGAAATTTTATTCTTTTAAATCTGTTAAAATTATTCTTGTAATAGACATTAATATTATTATTTTATCTTATTTATTTTTAATAAGCATGATGGTGATGGTATGGGAAGTGGAAACACAAATAAAATGGGCCAATTAAATGGATTAAAAAAATGACAAATGCAACATTTATAAAAGTTGTTGGTCATAATCACCATTGATGTCTTTGACTTCATAATTGTTCACATTTTTGATTAATTTGTCAATATTAAATATGCATTTTACTTTGATTATTTATTTTTAAGATGAAATTAATTTTTTATTATGCATTAATTTAAATAAAGATTGAATGTTTAAGTGTAATTATAAATTTGTAACACAATTTTTTGTGATAAATTGTATATGTGTAATTTGTTATTTTTTTAAGGTAAATTTTACATACGTAAAAAATATAACCCTTTTCTTTTTTTAATTAAAAATAGTTACGACTTAGTGAGATGGTGGCACTACCAACCTCGCCAAATTAACTATTTATTTATCTAACACTATCAATTTTTGACAGTCTCTAGTGTAATATATCACAACTCTTCGTCTCATCCTCCATTGACAACTAAACAAGAAAAAAATCTTAAACTATAAGAAAACTAGTAAGACCAACATACCCTTAAGGGGGCTATTTGTTTACTAAGCTATGAGTCCGCATTACAAAAAATATATCCTTTATCTTTTGAGGACCATAGGGGACTTATTGTTTACTAGAGAAGATAATGGAGTATTTTATGAATCTATTCACCAAATGCATGTTAAGCTTATTTTAAATCATAATCTTGATTTTCTATCTTGATCAAATTAAGTTGTCATAAAATAAGTTTTGCATATACCCTTCCTAAACATTTTTCTAATGTACTTTCTACATATGAAATGACACATTTTATGGCACACTAAATCCATTTGCATTAGTCAGATTATTGATATATAAATTATGACCAATTTTTGTTAAGTGGACCCAGCTAGATTATAAAGTAAAATTAATATTTTAATGCTTCCACACACACATATTAAGTGAAAACTCACTACGTTTACACTTACATTAATACATTGAGGCATTATAGCATAATGATTAAAGTTCCATTTTCAAATGTTTCGTGGTCCAATTTATATGAAAGATGGTTTGTGTGTAGTATTTTCATGAAGGTGTTATGTGTTTGTGTATAGAATATACATATCACATTATAAAGTTAAATATATATGTCAATGAGCACCCATGACACTAATAAGCACTAATAACTCTATAGTCTCCCAAAAACAAACACATTGTGGCGTTGTGGTGATGAAACAATAAGTTTCCACGCGATTTCCTATGAAGAGAAGATAGATGCATTGCATTGAAAGGAAAATTTGATAATTGAATGTATCTATGTTATGTTTTAGAAAGAACTCGATGAAAAAATTATAGGGTTGGATTTTATTGGCTATGTTATGATGGAACAACTTGACTATAACACATGGATCATTGAGAAACAATGTGATTTAAATACGTGACTCATTATGATATGTGGTGAATCAAGGATAAAAGTGGATTCCCAAATGGAACAAACATAACTTGTGTGGTGAAATAAATTGTATAATTCAACACATCCATGCTACAAAGAGAATAAAATAGTACTATGTTAAGCACACGAGGTTGTGTCAAATGCTATTTAAAATTCCACATAGATTAAAGCTTTGGTGGCATAAATAAATATATCCACTTGTGAAGAGTGTAATGTCACCCACCATGGATAAACTCTAAGTGAAAGATTGAGAATTTATTACTAAGTGACATTATGACGTTTTGATTTGATTTGGGGGACCTAGATAATGGTAAGGCGATTAAATTCATTAATTGTAAAACATTTAATGATCTCTGTTATTCTAATTTTCTAATTAATTAGCATTGGAGATGCATCAAGAAAATAAGTAATTAAAAATTTAAAGAGAGAAATAAGCATGATAATTCATAGAGTTCACTCCATTCATAATGACCGCATAATTCATTTAAGAGTTCTTTGAGTTCTCCAAGTTCACCAATTGAACACATGGTTTTCAAAACATTTCTTATACAATAGTGCCCAAAACCTTGAATTTAAAATTGGTGAACTTGGAGAACTCAAAGAACTCTTAGATGAATAATGCGAGAGGGAAAAAACATTATTATAGATGTAACGTTCACTTCGTTAACACAAGATAAAATGGATTTTTTTTATAATATTAAGTTTAAATCTTATTAGGTAACTTAGAAATAATTATGCATTTATTTAAATATAACAACAATAGCTCTAAATAATTTGAGTTTTAAAATATCCTTTTGTTACCATATTTCCAAAAGCCAAATAAGAGATGATTGATTAAATGTCATTTAAAATTTATACATTGTTTCCCACAATTTTTCATAAAAAAGTATGATCAACATTCATTTCACAATACAATGATTAATATCAAATCTAATTCATATTCTATATCAAATATATGAGACAATAAACATGTCCCTAGCCAAGTACAACCATAAGACCATATGTCATAGTACAAGTAGTATACTATTAAATCAATCTTTCCATAAGTTCTTTTGTACATGTATATCTCTTTCTGCAACTGTTTATAGGGATCGCATCATTGGAGTGGTTTTCCTCCAAACATAGAACCTTTTGATTCCCTTCACATCTCTTGCAAGTGAGAGGGGCCCAACCCTTCACGAGGAAGGAAGATAGAGATATTCACCTATCAACAAAGAATAGTAATTGAGACCATATGCCTTTTGATTCACATGTACATCAAAAGGCAATCCATTCCAACATTTAAAGCAATGTTTCAATTTCATAATCAAAGTAGAAAAACAACCATTTATTCCAATTTTAAATCCATGTTTCCATATTTTATAATCATAAAGAAAAATAGCCCACATGAGTGTATGAATGTATGCTCATACAGATTCCATAATGTCTTACTGAAATGCATTCATATGCTCATGGTATGATAATAACATAACTAGTTTATCATTAAGTAAAACAAAACTTCCTTCTACACATTTTTTAATGCACCAAACAACCATCACTCATCTACTATTTTACAAAAATCCTTCATATGTTGTTTTATATTTCACTAACGTTCTAATGCCTTTAATGTGGTTTAAGGAGAAGACTTATGTTATCGCACTTGTGGCTTCGCCACGAGCATGTTAACGTAACTCACATTCTAAATATGGTCATATAATATTTAAGTCATGATAAAAACTCAATCCTCTTTCCCAAACAATAAACAACGATAATAAACATAATATCACAAATCAATTACCACGTGGTAAATTTTATTTAAAATAAAGAAGTTTCTTCACACAACTAGACAATGGCGTAACCGCCTATTATACACAACCATCCATTTTTATTGATTTTTAAAATAATGTCATAAAGCATAGTCCGAAATAGGTTTATTTGGCCCAACAACTAGATGTTTAGTCTTTCTTATTTCTTTAAATATGTACGTCAATATGGGTTTGATTTCTATATAAAATAAGATTTCATAGACCCCAAAAAAGTGAAACTAGCCCAATAAAGAATGTTAGAAATATAAAAATATGTAGACCTATAAATGGGTATAATTCGAGTGTATAAATATCTCTAAAACATGTATTCACAACCATACGTTTATAACCAATCATGTAGACCCAAATGTGTTCCCAAATTGACTCAAAGATGATGTATTCGTATTTATAAATAAATAGATATATAGTCCCAAAAATGAATAAAAACTCAACAAAGTATTCACATTTAACAACATATCTTCCTTAGCAAATTTACACCCATATAGGTATAATTTAAAAAAAATAATTTCCGTTAAAAACACAAACCCAAATGGGTATTATTTTCAAAAAACAATCCCATTTTAAAACAAAAAATTTTCCTTTAAAAACGTAGACCCAAATGGGTATTATTTTCTAAAAACTATCTCATTAAAAAATTTCCCTTTAAAAATGTAGACCCAAATGGGTATTATTTTAAACAAACAATCTCATTTTAAAACAATTTTTTTTTGTAAAAATGCAGAACCAAATGGGTATGATTTTCAACAAACAATATGATTTTAAAACAACTTTCGTTTAGAAACATAGTTCCAAATAGGTATTATTTTCAACAAAAATTCCCATTTTAAAATATCAAATTTTCCCTTAAAAACTCAGACCCAAATGAGTATTATTTTCAACAAACAATCCCATTTTAAAACTACAATTTTTCCTTTAAAAACACATATTCAAATGGGTATTATTTTTAACAAACAACCTCGTTTTAAAACAACATTTTTCCTTTCAAAAACATAGACCTAAATGGGTATAATTTCAACCAAACTTTTCCAATTTAGAACAACAATTTTTTCCTTTAAAATAAAAAACCCAAATGGTTATAATTTCCACCAAACTTTTCCAATTTAAAACAACAATTTTTTCTTTAAAAATCCAGATCCAAATGGGTATAATTTTCTTAGTGTGAGTTATCCTATGTGTCCTCCTCTCATATTGGAGGGTCATCTCACATGGGTTAGGTTTAGGGTTTGCTATTGAGTCATGCACTAGGGTTACTCAGCACCCTATATGTACCCCTTTTCTATTCATTTATTAGCATACCAAGGACATTTTGTTGTCTTTTCCTCTATGCAAGCCTTTGTTTCTGTTGAGCAAGTTCTTCCATTACTGATCAATTCTTTCTTGCTATCGTTGGAGCTATCACGATTCCGTTAGAGTGCAACTACTTTGTGGTGCCTCGTTTCCGATTCGATTCTCGCAAACTCTTTTTATGGTATCAGAGCAGAGGGTTGTTATTGTCCTGGGTGGTTGTGTTTCTTTTCTGCATTTCTTTTTCTCTCTCTCACTATGGATGCACTTTCAATTCCTTTTCTTACGCCGTTCAAATTTTTCAAATGGAGATTGAAAATAATAATGAAACTAAGGGGTAAAGGGTTATTTCGCATCACCATGGGAACTGAGACTGAACCAGATGACGAAACCTGAAAAAATCTAAGTGGGTTAAACCATAGTGATGAAGCTTTAGGTCTTCTTTGCATGTTTGTTTCTTCTTGACTTTCTCTTCCACATTGAGGCGTCTGAAACACCTAAGTCTACGTGGAAAATGTTAGATGAAATGTTCAGACAACACGATGACATGAGAGCACATGAGTTGGAAAATGAAACTACCAGGGTTAAATCGTAGTGATTTTGAAAACCTACAAGCATTCTTCTCGAAGTTTTTTCCACATTAGATCATTGTTAAAGGGATGTCAAGTAGAGAAGAAAGATTCTTAACTGATCTTGTCGATTCTCTCTAAGTTAGGTCTTGAATATTCTGGCTTTGTGTCAAATTTTTACGCTACAAAAGCTTCCTTGAGCAAGGATTGGAATATGCCCTCCTTTGGACTGTTTTTTCGTCCAAACTCATTCAAGAACAGGAAAAACTCATTCAAATGGGGTCTCTTAAGTCCAAGTCACATGCCCTTGTAGCAAGTACTAGTAAGGAAAAGAAGACTGATGATGAGATAGAGAAAAAGGATCAACCTAAGAAAGAAACCAAGACCAAAACTAAAATTAACATGAACACTTCAACTTCTGAGCCTAGAGCACAAAAAGGCAGGTATTTTTGTTCCTATTGCAAGAATTCTGGTCATGACGAGCAACACTATTTTCAGAAACAGATTGATCACTTATCTCATTTACTTGAGAAGAATAAAATAAGTGTTCATGAATCCATAAAACAAATTTCTTCGAAGGAGGAGTCTTCCACTGCAAAAGGTTCTAAATTTGATAAGAAGAAAGGAAAGGCCCTCGTAGCTCAAGTTTCTCCTTCATTGATGTGGATTATAGATTCCAGTGCCTCGAACCACATGGCTTCTTCGCATGTTGAGTTCTCCAACATCCAGCCTTGTGATATGTCCCAAATCACGTTGGGTGATAACACGAAAGTGTCGATTTCTAGTAGTGGATTGGTAGAGATAGATGGGGGAACATTCAACCAAGTGTTGAGTGTTCCTGATCTTTCTACCAATCTCCTATCGGTTTACCAAATTACTCACCTTGGTGAAGGAATGTGAGTGGAATTTGGTCCTAACTTTGTGATTATTTGTGAGCTTAACGATGACACTACAGTGGCTGAGGGAAAGGCAGATCATTGTTCACGGTTGTACACCTTTTCTCACTCTAATTCTGATTTGACTTCTACTTCTCTACCTACTGAGGTTCTTTAGCTCTCTAATTCAAACTTTGACTCCTCAGATGATGATGTTGTTGAGCGTGCTCCTCTTCATGACTCTCAGACTTTTGAGTCTTTTGATTTTGACAGTAGTGATGATGAGGACTATGTCCCTTCTCACTCGAGTGAAGAATATTCTGACTCTGAGCTTGATTCTCCTGGTCCTCTTTGGGCTAGGAAAACTTTGTAAAGTGCTAGAGATTTAGTTGGAGATACTTAAGATATGAGACATACTCACTCAGATTTCGTTGGACCCCACTCTTTCTTCACCTCTTCTTCTGATTCAATTATCTCCTCTATTTCTTCGTGTGATGATAGTTCCACTGATATAGACTCGCTTGGTTCTACTTTTGATGACGAGGATTGTGCACCTAGTTCTGATGTCGAGAGTACTACAGAGGACTCTTCTCCTCCTTCTCTCACTATTCCAGAGAATATTGACACATCTCACATCTCATCAAATATTGAGCAGTCTCATATACAATACACTTGTGATGTATTATAGGTTCTTCATCCATCTACAGGTATTTCAGAGGAGTTCATCATCTCCATTGTTGGGAGTACCCCTTCTGGGACTCTTGCCACTTCCACTTTACCAGAGACTTTCATTAATCCACCCTTGTTTGTGGATCCTTTTTCTATCATGGGGGATGTTTTATTACCTTCACATCAGTTGGAAATCCTTTCTACATGTGTTCACCCTTCATACTCTGACAGTTTTGCACTCGTGACATTACCCTCAGCTCCTTTGCACTTGCTTCCTAGACCTATGTCAAACTTTCGAGGACCAGACTCAGAGTTCTTCATGCTACTACCTTTAGTTTCCTTTGTGGAGTGGGCAGATTTCCAACACATATTTTCTGTCCTTCCTAAGGGTAGAAACACAGTATGGTGCAGATGGCTCTTCTTCAGTCCAGAGGCAGAGGATCTCATCATTGACATTCTTTTGGGAGACTTCTTAGAGATGCAGAGTTTAGATCCATCCATGGCATCTTCTGCATCCATCTCATCTCCCTCATCTTCTCTCTTTTTCATCTTTTCGAGAGATTGCCCCTTTGTACATGGGTACCTTTACAGGCTAGTATATGGCGAGGACCCATCCTTGGCATCTTTCTTTGATTAGAGAATATATTTTTTTGTTCTCTTGTGGTGGATGTTTTTCCCATTGGATTTTCCTTCGCTGCTTTGGACTTCTTTTGTACATGGATACCTCATCAGGCTTTATTCCGGGACCCATTTTTCTTCTTCTTCTTCTAGGAAGATTGTGTTTGTATATGGGCACCTTATCAGGCCTTTAGTTGTCGGGACCCATTGACACATCTTTCTTAGTTGTATAGGAGTGTCTTCCTCTTCCGTCTAACTCGTCATAGCCGCTACCCCAACTTCAATGAAGGGGGGGTGTTAGTGTGAGTTATCTTATGTGTCCTCCTCTTATATTGGAGGGTCATCCCACATGGGTTAGGTTAGGGTTAGGTTTAGAGTTTGCTATTGAGTCACACACTAGGGTTACTTGGCACCCTATATGTACCCCTTTTCTATTCATTTATGAGCATGCCAAGACACTCTGTTGTCTTTCCTCTATGCAAGATTTGTTTCTATTGAGGAATTTCTTCCATTACTGATCAATTCTTTCTTGCTATCGCTGGAGCTATCACGATTCCGTTGGAGTGCAACTACTTCATGGTGCCTCGTTTCCAATTCAATTCTTGAAAACTCTTTTTAAATTTTAACTAAAATTTTCCAATTTAAAACAATTTTTTTTTACAAAAAACATAGACCTAAATGGGTATAATTTGCAACAAAAAATCCCATTTTAAAACAAAAATTTTTCCTTTAAAAATGCAGACCCATATGGGTATTATTTCCAACAAACAATCCCGTTTTAAAACAACATTTTTTCCTTTAAAAATGTAGACCCAAATGGGTATTATTTTCAATGAACAATCCCAATTAAAAATAACATATTTTCCTTTAAAACATAGACCTAGATGGTTGTAAAACCTTATATTTATTTTCCAAAAATGTAAACTCAAATCGATGAAATTTCAAGCTTTTGTAAAAATGTTTTTACAGTCAAACATACGCTAAAAACATAGACCCAACCGAGTATTATTCACTCCTTTCCAAAACATTTTCATAGGCCAAATGAACACTAGAAATGTAGTCCCAACAATGGGTTTTCAATCATATATTCATTTTACAAAAAAAAAAAGAAAAATAAGAAAAACCATGTCTGGTACTATGCTTTCCAACTTTTCTCTACCAATATCCTTCCGGATTTCCAATGCTCGCCTGCAAGTCCAAGCAAAAACCCGTATGAAAAATAACACCAATTTTTTTTGAAATAAATTTCCTCCTAACCGTCCTCCATTCTCTCATGCAAACCCTAGTTCAACTTCCTCTTCCCTATTTTTTCCTTGCTCCAAAACCCCACGTATGCCTCAAATGAAGCCCACTTTACATAAAATTTACAATCAAACACTTCCCATTAACTCACTCTTCCAACACATTTTCCAAATGGATGCATGTTTATAATTAAAACAAACATTTTTCTATTTATTCCCCCTTTTGCTACATATTCACTTAGTGCGTGTTTAATATTTAAAATGATTAAAATTCAAAAACAACACTTATCTCCCCTCTTACTTATCTAACCACTAATCTAAAGCTCTGTGAATTGTGGCCAAGTAGATATGCATGACAACTACAAATAATTATATAATAAATAATATGTTATATTATTTTAATAAACATTTTGGGGTCAACTTATACGTAGAAAATTCCACAATAAAGACAAAGTCAACAAAATTCATAACAGCTAATTTATAATGTCAATCAACCATCATCTTCACACAAGATAATATAACACAAAAAATGGTCCATTTATCTTATTACATTTTTTGGCTTATCCATAAGTCTAATAAAGTACCTATAAAAGGAATAAAGATTCACTTGCAACATCGTGTTAATAGTGATGTATAATGGCCAAGTTATGGCGGTGGTATTTAGCCACATCAGTGTAATCTACTCATTGTCTATTGATATCAACCGATTAAATGAAAACAAGCAAAACATAAAGAAGTCAGACATCACACAGATAAAGTAAATGATAGCCGATCTTATGGTGTGTGTTGGTTCCCATTACCTTCATTTTTTTAAGTTTAATATACTTCGATCTGACAACCTCTCTCCGATGATGCCCTCCCTCATCGTCTCATTGAGCGTGTACATGCTCTTGTATCAATCTCATGCCACCAAGAAGGGAGTTCGTCTAAATCATTAAAATTCAACATAATGATAGTAAGCATGCTAATTTTTACATTTGAAAATGATCGTAACAATTAATTATCCAAATGAATCATGTCAGTTTAATCATCATGATTAAACATGTATCGAATTTTTAAATCCACATAGGATAGATGTGACATCCTTCCCTTCCCAAATAAGTCATCGTCCTAATGAATACATCTAAATACAATACACATAATTAATTGTAAAATATTGAATTGCTTTCTCTAGGGTTCATTTTAGGGGAAAATATTCGTAAATTGGCAAATATTAAGATTTTGAAAGTTTGAAAATGGAGATTTTTGTACTACCGTATAGTAGGAGGTTCACCAAAAAATTACGAGTCATTAATAAATTTGACCCTAATTTCACCTTACTAGTTCCACTAAGGGGCACTCAATGTAGGTATATTTGCCATTATGTTATAATATAATATTATATATATGATTATATTGCCATGTGTAGTGATGTAATATAATTTTAAAATATTTTGAATTTTGAGATTTGCAGTCGAAGCCGAAGGTAAAATTGAATAAGCTTGTGAAAAAGATGAAAGTATAAGCCAAAAAGTTGAAGGTATAAGAAAAAAAGGTAAACATTAAATATTAAATTGTCAAGGCATTTTTGTAGAATTGTAATGGGACGCTAACCTAAATACATGTTTCTGTCTGGTAAGATGATTTCACAATGTCGAATGGTAGAAAAATTCATGTTATTAGAATGTTACATGCAATTTTTTGTAAGTTACCAAACATTTGCATATATGTGTTCCCATCTAGTAACCCAATTTTTTTACCGTTCGGTTGTACTCATTCATGCTACTGAATGGTGACTCAAATTCAAGTTGTCATCCTAATGAAAACTTGAATGTGAGTCATCGTTTGGTAGCGTGAATGAGTAAAACCAAACATGAAAACTTGAATTTGAGTCACTGTTCAATGACATGAATGAGTACAACTAAATGTTAATAGATTTGTATTACTGGATGAGAACACATATGCAGACGTTCAGTAACTTTAAAAAAAACTACATTCACCATCATCCCGAAACCCTCCTTTCCTAGATTCGCCAACAATGCAAATACATTTTTTGGAACATTCGCCACCCATTCTATAATAATATTTTGGAGGGGGGTCTTAAAATGAACCGTGCTTTTCTCATTTTTCAGACTTTTTATATTTCAAAATTCTTTAAATGAAGAATACAATTTTCAGCAACTACTAATTTTCATGTAATTTTCCAAATAATGGCAGTAATAAACTTGTGTTACAAAAATATTTAGCTTAATACAAACTCAATTCCTTTAATATTTATCACAAATAACATATAAAATCTAGTTTCAAGTTTAAACTTAACAAAATTTAATCTATTTTTATTCTGAACATAGTGTTGTAATGTATGCAAACAAAAAATCAAAAGCAGTATTATATCTCAAATCAACAAGTACTATATGGATTTCAAATGGCCATTTATTACATTCATAAAATTATAGATTTTATCAGTTTTTCATTTAAATAAAAGTGGAAAAACAACACTAATTTCCTGCAATTTTTCCCAAGTGGAACTTTCTTCATTATATTGGTCTCATTGGACCTTGCACAGTGCTACTTCACACTTACACAAGTTAAGCGTTCGTGTTTCCAATATTTTTATTAGTTTTATGATCACTATCCCTGAGTGTTGAACCTGCAGATATTTCCAATCTAGCACATGAGTCGAATCTCCTACATAATTCTTGAGTAATGATATATGAAATACATTATGTAGCTGAGACAATGTTGGAGGTAAGGCCAACCTATAAGCCATTGGGTTTATTTCCTCTATAAATTCAAAAGGTACAACATATCTTGGTGCTAACTTAGCAATTTTTCTAAATTTAATGGAAGTCTTCTTTAGTTTAACTTGAAGAAAAACCTTATCCCCAATGGATAATTTCCTTTCAGTTAGATTCTTATCAACATAAATCTTTATTCTATCAATGGATACCTTAAGCCTCTTCCTGATTATCTTAACCTGATTTTCCATTTCCAATAACATATCAGGTCATATTACCTCTCTATCCTCTACCTTATACCAACTGATTAGTGTCATGTACCTTATACCATAAAGAGCCTCAAATGGTTCCATTTTCAACATAGATTGGTACTATTATTATACATAGATTCTACCAAAGAAATCTAATATTCCCACTTGTATTTTTGATCCATGCAATACATCTTAAGCATGTCCTTAAGGATGTGATTGACCCTCTCATCCTGTCCATCGATCTGTAGGTGGTAAGTGGAATTGAAGTTTAACTTCATTCCTAAGGCTTCATAAAGCATCTGCCAAAATATAGATGTCATGCGGGGATTTCTATGTGATATTATCTGCTCTGGTATCACAAGTAATCTAAAGATTTTATGCACAAATATATTTATGAGAGTGTGTGATTCCACCTTCAAATTCCCAGGTATAAAGTGGGCTACCTTGGTCAACTTATCCACCATGACCAGAATCATATCATGCTTATTCCCGGACATAGGAAATCCTTTCACAAAGTCCATATTGATCACTTGCCACTTCCACAATGGTATATCATGTGGATACAACAATCCTTTTGGATGCATACGTTTGGCCTTGATCTAGTGGCACTCCAAACATTTTGATATGAAATCTATGAAAATTTAAATCCACTTTATGACCATTCCAAAAGTAGAGACCCTTTAAATCAACATGCATCTTAGTCACTCTTGGATGTCTAGAATATATAGCATTATGAAACTCCTCACAAAATTTATGATGACACCCTAGACTCTACAAAGAAAATTACATGAATAAACAAGGAAATCTAACACCATTTTCATCCATCTAGCCAAGGTTATAAGTCTAGGAATGTAACATTAAGATAGAAGCTTAAAAAAATGCTTAGCTAGTATGAAAACAATACAAAATCTAACTAAACATGCCTACTAATATGCTTGGATTACCTAATATGGGCCTAAATAAACCTAAGAGGGAAATCAAATGGTTATGGTTGCTACTTCAAATAAGGTGAAATGGCCTCTCCAAATGACTACTTGGTCATTTTGGATATCCATCTACTAACCCCATTGAAGGTTTTAAGTAAGGATTGAACTTGGCTAAATATCATATTTATTATATGAGATGCAAATCAAAGCATGGTGTAAAGTATAAAGAAATGAGGTGCACCCTTTTTATAGTTTTCCTTTTGGGAGAAACTTATATTTTGGTGCATGTGGGACTAAAAGTCCAAAATTAGATTAGAATTGCTAATCATGATTTGACCTTGCTAATCATAATTAGTGAATTAGCAAGTGATTAAGAGCTATGAATCCTTAATCAACCGCTTATGGTCAACTAGGAGGCTAGGATAAGCTTTTGAAGCTTGTTGAGATGTTGTGGAGGTGAATGGGGTGATTTTGAGTGGTTGGAAGAGGGGTTTGAGTCAATACTAGGTATATTGACCAAAACAAGGGCAAAATAGGCTTAATTAGCTACTAAGTGCTAATTGTCTATTTTGAAGAGTATTTTGACTTACGATTCACCGTAAAGTGGCATCCTGAATGTGAAAGCGGTTCCAGAATCAACAAAGTGATGTTAATTGGCTAAAGTTATAAGAAACATTAGTTAATCAGCAAATATCACTAATTATAATGGAATTGGCAAGAATGAGAGTGATTTGTGTGTATTTTGGCAATAAGATTGCAAAAGTGGAATTTAGGTGTCTACATTTTCCCCTGTTGTAGGTGAAATTAGTGACTTCACTTCAAACATAGTAGACAAGCATAAAACAGGTAAATTTTTGAAGAAAAACTCGCAGGAGGAAGGATGCCCCCTCGAGTGTTGAGTGGGTGATAGAAGAAGTCAATCGATGATCGAAAATATGATTTGAAATGGATATAAGAAAAAGGGTCAGAATAGGCATGAAACCCTTCGATATTGAGAATAAATAAGGATAGGGATAAACATGGCTGTTTATTGCCTCGGTTGATTTGGAAGAAAAATCAGTAATGGTAATAAATGATAATGGAGAAATATATGACAAGTCCAACCTTTGCATCCAGCCTTTCCAT
Source organism: Taxus chinensis (assembly GCA_019776745.2). Lineage (NCBI taxonomy): Eukaryota > Viridiplantae > Streptophyta > Pinopsida > Cupressales > Taxaceae > Taxus > Taxus chinensis. The sequence continues at coordinate 218,906,683 of CM034152.1, read as the reverse complement.
AAGCAACCGCTCTATATCATTTTTCCCTTAGGTCACATCATCGGCCTTTATTAAAAATAAACAAAAGTGTAAGATAACATGAAAAGCTAAATTACTACCAATTGTTTGCTGCTAATAGTACATAACTCCATGCAACATACATTATGCAATGTAATACGAGAAAGTAAAATTATATTTATCTCCATGCAACATACATTATGTAATGCAATACGAGGTAGTAAACCACCTAACCTAACAAAGAGAGTAGTACAATCACACGTATTCAAGAAAATAGCATGCTGCAACCATGTTTTTGTTATCAAGCAACAATTCCCAAATGTTTGTGTCGTAACGAAAAGGGTTAAAAATGATGCCCCAAGCAATAACATATGTGAGGGAAAAACAGAGGACACAAGAAGTCCTATGGAAAAATATTCGTGCACTACGACATAGTCTCTAGCAACTCATTGTTGCACGGGGGTACTGACATAGTACGCAACCGAGCTTTTGTTAATAGAGGTAGATCACAATGATCCACAAGTTGTTAGATACTATAACAAGCAAGAACTGTAGAAAGACTCTTTTGTAAGACATATTTCAACATTCGAGGATGATGCAATTGACACATGATTTAGCTGTGTATATGTTGTTTACCATATTTTTTGTAAAATTTTGAAGTTTTGCAATTTTTAGAAAATTTTAATGATTTTATCATTTTTTTAAAAAATTCTTTTTTACAATTTTGATTGTTATATGCTTTCTATCACCTTGTTATATTATGAGATAGCTTTAGTTGATATTATACTTGTATGTTTGATGAGATATCTTTGAGTAACATGTTTATATTTTTGATATTGGTGTTGGGGGGATAGATTTATGATCATGCGCAACCCCTCTTGCCCCATTGGTGATATGGTATTTGATGATTATCTTTTAGTATACATGTGTGATGTAGACTTAGCATGTTTTTTTATATATGATGTATAAATGTGATGGATGTGTGATATGATGATGAAATGATAACACAATGTATAAGTAAAAATTAACTCAAGGTCTTAAGCTATTGGTGAGTTACAAGTAGTTTTTAATCATCAACCCAAGTTCCATTCCCATTGAGTTTAGTGGATGCTTTCAATAAGTGGCCATGGGGACACCTTGAGATAGGGGTTGAACTTCTGCATATGGACTAAGAGGAATATAACGGGGCGCTCCGAATGTAGATCACTCAGAGGACATTAAGGACCCAAGCCCACCCCCATGTACCACTTAGAGAAAGTGTTCCTCCATCACTCTAGTTCATAGCTCTGGTATAATAAAAGCGTTTACCATCCAATTTTTTTTTCTACCACAGTTAAAAATGGTTTAGGTGAAATATTTCAAAAGGAAATTGCTGGTTGGAAAGGGGCCATACTTTCTAGTGCTGGAAAATGTCTGCTAACCAAAAGAACTCTACAAAATCTACCTATTTACATTATGTCTCTATATAACATTCATGTTTTCTTTAGGGACAAAATTGAAAGGATTCAAAATCACTTCTTATGGCTGGGAACAGAGGAATGATTCAGATACCACTTGGTGGCTTGGTGTCAAGTATGCACTTCTAAAAGAATCGGTGGGCTAGGCATAAAGGATATTAGAAAAATGAATATGGCCTTGATTGCAAAAATGGGTTGGATAATGCTTACTGAGGAGAAACCTTGGATTGATTTAATTAAGGCTACATATCTAGCTCAACAACCAATAACTTCTTTCCTTCATGATGGCCAGCTACCTCAAGGTTCTATTTTTGGGATGATTTGATATAAATCAGGAATTTCATCAAACAAGGCTGTAAATGGAAAGTGGGAAATGGTAGAGATGTTCAATTTTGGAGTGATAACTGGACTAGCTTCAGTTTAAATGATAAATTTGGTTCTTTCAAATATATTTTAGAGCAAAATTATGGAACTAAAGTCAAAGAATACATTGAAATGGAGGGTAATAGAAAAATATGGAAGCACCTTAAGATGGAAAGGGATGAGCTAAATCTCATAATCTCCTCACTTCAAGTGCAACTTGATAACATAACCCTGAATCAAATTGAAGTTAAGGATGAACTTATTTGGAAAAATTCATTCGATGGGGAATATACTGTCAAATTTGGATACAATTCCTATTTTGAAAACATTCATTGTGATTTCAAATGGAGCAGGATTTTGATGCCAGAGCTAACTCCTAAAATCAATTTCTTCTTTTGGCTTGTTCTCAGAGGAAGAATACTCACAAATGACAACCTTATCAAGAAAGTCTTTATAATGCCAAATATGTGTCGCCTGTGTAAAAAATATGATGAGGATATCAAACATCTTTTTTTACATTGTGACTATGCTTCAAAGATGTGGAGTTATGATTTTTCAAAATTTAATTTTTGCTGGATAGTGTCAAAGAAATTTCTTCAATATTGGATTCAGTGGGATCCTCATTTTAAACATTATATTGTTAGAAGACTTTGGAAACTGGTTATTCCCCATATTATATGGAGAATTTGGAAAGACAAAAATGACATAATTTTTAGAAATAGGAGACATCCATGCAAGAAAATATTTACTAAGATTGGTAATGCAATTAAAGACAATATTGAAATATTTAAACCTTCCAAGAACAAGAAATATCATGAAAATGAATACTTTATTCTCTCAAATTGGGAGATTGATATTGAAAATGTTCAAAAATGAAGAACTTCAAATATTGACAGGTCTTCAATTCATTGGATCCCTCCTCCAAAATCTTGATATAAACTCAATTTTGATGGAGCCTCTAAGGGAAACACAGGGATAGCTGCTGGTGGAGGAATAATTTGGGATTATAAAGGTTGTTTAGTTGCTGCTTACGCTGGCAGAATGGGTAATCAGACCAATAAATGTGATGAAGCTTTATCAAATTTATGGGGTCTAAGACTTGTTAAGGATTACAACATTCAGAAAATCATTGTTGAAGGTGATTCTTTGAATATTATAAATCATCTTAATTAGATACACCCTCCAAGTTGGAATATTTAAAGATTTCATTAAAGATTCTATTAATATATGTCATACCTTCAAAAGTATTAAAATTGGACATACATATAGAGAGGGAAACAAGGTGACGGATACCTTAGCTAATTATGGTACCAATAACAACTTCATCACTTGGAATAATGAAAAAACACCCCCATGGAAGTAAAGAATGGTATTACCAAGGACAAGTATGAACATTCACATCTTATATAGAATCTCTAATGATATTGCAAGGGATTTAATGGATAAGAAAGATGGCACATGTGAGAGGAGTAATTTTAATTACTACCATCAAATTTCACATGTTCCTCGGACTTACAGTTGGATGCTTAAAAACTAGCATAGACAAAATAAAAACAACCTTTTCATCGGTGGTTTTCAACAGGGTAATCACCTCAATAACAGAGGAAGAAATATGGGGGGTGCTCTGTGTGTAGTTAGAGCCCAACTAAGATCTCTCTTGGAAGGATAACACTGAGTTGTGGAATTATATTAAAATGGGGGCATCTCCATCTTTATCAAGAAAATCCAAGGTCATGATCAACAAATTTCAATGTGTTTTCCCACAGATTGGAAGGACATGAAGGTTAAATATGGAGATCAAAGAGTGTTGATGAATGAGGAGCTAATTGTAGAGGTTACTGGTCTAGCTTTGGATGGCATCTGGTTTTTTAGTAAAAGGGTTGACAAAAATGCTAAAGCAAAGAAGTTTGCTGACATAGGGGAGGAGATCATCTTTGTTACGGCTGACATTAAGGTAAGTTCCACATCGGAACCCTTCAATGAAAGTACCAAAATGATGGTGCAGTTTATCTCCTTTGAAGGTATCGACATTACTATCCCCACCAAACACTTGGTATTCCTTAATCACTTAAGGAGAAATCTTGTTGTTTGCTTCCCACACTATCTCTTGAAGTCTTTGGAATGCTCCATTATTTACTTTCAAAAGCATACTAGGGCCATCCCCTCCACCAAGGGCTCATCTTTCTCCTTCACAAGAATTACCTCATCAAATTTTCCTCCATTATTATTTCCCCCGACGCTCCACCCATTCCCATTCACTTTACTCCCATTTCCAACCCAACCAACTCTTCTAGTTTCTGAAATGTCAAGGCTAAGAACCTTGCACCCCACAAAGTGACCCCACCTCCCTTTGCTGTGTCCTTTAGAGTAAGAAGGATATGGAAATGGTTCAAAATATTTTGCATATCAATAATGTAGGATAGGAAAATTCTTCTCAACAGGAGAGGGAAAATATTCTCCTCAGAATGGAAATGCTAGAAAATGAGGAAGAAAGTATTAAGAAAGAGATGCATTAGTTAAATAAGAAAAAGGGGAAAAGAAATATGAATGAGGAGGTGGGTTTTGGCACAGATTAGACTGAAGAAATTTACAAAAAATTAAACTCCCTGGATAATAGAGTGGGGAGTTCTAATGATAGATGCGATTACAATATGGCCATCTTCAAAGTTATAAGTGAGTTTCTTGAACAACATGTCAAAAGCATCACAATGTTGAGTGGAGTCCCTGAGGATATTTGGGGTACATATAAGGAGAGAAATAAGGTCATGTTGATTTGGCTGTTGAGCCTTTTTTTAAATAGGGTATAGTCCCTTCAAAACTATTTTCCTTCAATAAAAAATGGACTCAATGCAATACACTACAGACTAAAGTAATATTCAATCTAAGTAAGCAAGTGAATCCAATTTAAAGCATATAATACAAAAAAGTAATGCAGCCAAAACCATAAAAACCAATAATTAACAGTAAGTGAACCACTTTTTTGTGGGAAAATTTTGGGACGTTTTTTGTTGTTTTTGGTCTTTGTTTCTAAGACACTTTTCTATTGTTTTGGAGTTTCCTATGAAATGTTTTTGAATGTTTTGGTTTTTTTTCTTGGGAAAATATTTGTATGTTTTTGAGATTTTCAAAAGTTATACAAATATTTTTGATGTTTTCTCAATAGTTTTCTAAATAAAATGGGCAAGGAAATAAAGAAAGGTGGATTCCCCCAACATGAGATGGGATGTACAAGGGAAAAATGCCACGTGGTATATTCCAGAAGTGATGCTATGAAGCTTTCCCCATCGTGATATGGGTTAATTCAATGTTAAATTCGTCACACTCAAAATGTTAGATTAGCTAGATCACGAAAAAGAAGGATAGGATCACAAGGGGCTCAGACGAAGATAAAGATTAACTTAGGGAAAAGTTTTCATGCTCAAACCTAGACTGCTTGTGAACAACAGACCCGCCCTTGGCACCGTAAGTCAATTTTCACCAAAGGACTTATCCAGAGTGCCACCATTGCATGGTTTTCACTATTTTACATACATGTTTATTTATCTTTATATATATATTTTTTTTTAATTTTTTGTTTTACTTTTCTTGGTATTATGTAGAGACCCCATACTTAAGCATAAAAGGGCTTAAAATACACTGCGTTCATGGGTTCTAGAAGCTCTTGGCCATCTGAATAGGCCAAATTTTATGCTCTTGAACCAAACTTGGAAACCACAATGTATAGTCTTAGCACGTTGAGCTCAAATTTCCCTTTCTTTTCTTGATGTTTATTGGTGTTCTTCTTATTCTCTTTCAACACCATGTCTCCTAGCTCGAACTGACAAGATATGACCTTATTGTTGTAGCTTCACTGTACTCGATTGTGATACACTTTTAGGTGATTGAGGGCGCAAAGGAGTTTCTCATCCAATAGCTTCAACTATGCCAGTCAGGCTACTCTATAGTCCTCCTCTTCATTCAGGTAATCCCTTAGCTCGATACGAAAAGAAGGGATCTCAATCTCTAAAGGAAAGACTGATTCAAAATTAAATACTAAAGAATATGGAGTTTCCCCTGTAGGGGTGAAGATATAAGTTCTAAATACCTAGATGGCAGGGTGAATTTGTAGATGTCAGTTACGACCTCTAGTATTCACCAGTTTCTCCATAATGTAAATTAAGGTTTTGTTGGAAGCTTCAGACTGCCCGTTAACTTTAGGGTAATAAGGGGTTAAAAACTCGAGGGAAATTTGAAAGAGTTTGTAGAGTTCTTTCAAATTTTTATTTTTGAATGACTTACCATTATCAATGATAATGGAAGAAGGGATACCATATTTGCAGATGATAGGATTCATTATAAACTTTAAAATTTGGGGACATTCTGTATAAGTAAGAGGAACTTCCTCTATCCATTTTGTAAAGTATTGAATGGCTGTTACAATGAACTTGTGACCATCTAAGGAGAAATGATTAAGTTTCCCTATTAGATCAAGACCGCACTTGGAGAACAACTAGGGTGTCATGATTGGTTGCAAGGATTGTGTCGGCACATGTATCAAATTGTTGTACTTTTGATAATCCACACACTTCTTTACATGTTGACAACAATCATGCTCTATGGTAGGCCAATAGTAACCTACTTTGAGTATATTCTTTGGAAGGAAAATCCCATTAGTATGAGCTCCACAAATAACCTTGTGCACCTCATTAATTTCTTGGATAAATTCGTTAGAATTTAAACAATGCAACAGATTCTTGTCGTAGTTGCGACGGAAGAGGGTGCCCGTAAGTAGGGTATAGTGGGCTATACACTAGATGAAGTTGTGATTTTCAGCATGGGAAATGTTCATAGGGAAGTTTCCATTATGGAGATAATTAAATATTTCAGCGTACCACGGTGAAAAGGGACCAACAAATTCACACGCTAAACAAGAGTTTGGTATGTCATATGTTGTTGTTCTTAGATTTTTAACAAAGAATGGCATATCATTTCTCTCTAGAAGAATTCTCAACATATATACTACCGTAGCCATGGCATCTTCCACTCTGTTATGAGCTCTTGGTATTTGATCAAATGTTATCTGCTTAAAGAATTATTTCAAGGAATTGACCATTATTTTATATGGAAGTAAATTTTTATCTTTAACTTTATATTCATATGTAACTTGTTTGATAATAAACATTGAATCACCAATGAATTTTAATTGTCTGATATCCCATTTGATGGCCAGTTTCATTCATATAATGAGAGCTTCATATTCCACTATATTATTTTTGGAAGGGAATCCAATTTGAAATCCCTGCAAAATCAAGACCCATGTGGGAGTGATTAGCACCACTCCAGAACTTGAACCATGAAAGGTAAAAGAGCCATCGAAGTACATTTTCCAAATTGCAGATTATTTGAGGTACATAATGGATGCTTTTGGTAGTTTTAGACTCAAGGGTTTAGTACATGGTAGCAGATATTTTTCGAGTTGATCTTCTAACACCTATCCTTTTACTGAATTTTGATGAACATATTCAATGTCAAACGCACTTAATAAGATGATCCAATTAGCCATCTTTCCAGTTAGTGTTGGTTTGGACAATAAATACTTCAAAGGGCTGACCTTTGAAATAAGCTTGATTTTATTGTTAAGCATTTAATGATGTAGCTTCTAGAAAGTAAACACCACACCTAGGCAAGCTTTCTAGATTTGTGGATAATTAAGCTCATATGCAACCAATTTATTTCTCAAATAGTATACAACCTTTTCTCTCTATTATTTGGCATACTAGACCAACAATGCTCCAATTGTAAAATATGTAGTAGAGATATAAAGTAACAAGGGTTCTCCTGCCGTGGGTGGCATGAGAACAAGGGGGTTGGAAAGGTATTCTTTTAACAAAGAAAACACTTGTTGTTTTTGTCCTTAATTGAAATTAACATCCTTCTTAAAAAGATGTGTAAATGTATAACACTTGTCTGCTAGTTGTGAAATAAACCTTCTTATGGCCTAAATTTTCCCTTGTAAGCTACACCGCTATATGATATTCTTAGGGGGAGGCATTTATGTGATATTCATAACCTTTGCAGGGTTCACTTCTATTCCTCCCCATGACACAATGAATCCTATTAATTTCCCGTATAACACATCAAAGACACAATTCTTTTGGTTAAGTCAGACTTTGTAATCCCTTAGACGCTGAAAGTTATGAAACACAATTTTTGGGTGTTCCTCACGGGTTATAGATTTAGCCACTATATCATCTACATAATCTTCCATGATGTCACTTATCATATCATGAAATATTACAGTCATGTCCCTTTGATATGTAACACCTACATTTTTAAGGCCGAAAGGTATGACTTAGTAACAAAGCGTCCCCCATGGGGTTGTGAAATCCATCTTGTGATGATCATCTTCTATAATTTGTATTTGATTATAACCTGAGAATCCATCCATGAGTGAAAGCATCTCATAGCCTACTGTAGAATCAAAAATCATGTCGATGTTTGGAAGAGGAAAATCATCCTTAGGAAAATCTTTGTTTATATCCCTGAAATCCATACACACTCTAATACCAACTGAATTCTTTTGAATCAGGACTACATTGGATATCCACTCTGATTAGTTGATAGGCCTGATAAAGCCTAATTATAGTAACCTTCTATCTCTTCCTTTACCAGTAAGGCAACGTGAGGATGCGTCTTTCGGATATTTTGTTTGATGGGTTTGGCATCTGGGTGTACCACAAGATCGTGTACCACTAGTGCAGGATCAAGTCCTAGAATGTCTACATAAGACCAAGAAAAGATGTTTGCATACTCTCTTCAGAGTCCTGTTAATGTTTTTTGTTCTTTGGCTGAGAGGGAAGCTCCCAATTTAACTATCTGTGACAGTTCCTCCATTCCAATATTAAAATATATTGTATCTTCCCCTAATAACTTTGATTCATCCCCCATGCATGTATGATCAGGAGGGAGATTGAGATCCTCCTCTATCACAGGTGGCTCAAGAAGATCTTCATATTGAAGTGGGTACATTATCTTTTCCATAGGTTTTTATGCTTGTTTTTCCACAAGCGCCTCAAGGATATTTTCGCTATAGGACTTCCCCTTTTTATTTCCACAAGGATTTTATTTGGAACTTTTTCCCTTGCTCCCTTTTTTACTTAAATTCCCACACAACTCTAATTCCTCTCCAAACTATGCACATGCGTTAAGATGAATGGATAACCCCGTCTTGTGATCATTTCTTGGAATGTTGTCTCTGATTCTCAGGAACTCACCAATGGCCTCATCATTTTGAAACACGTCAATAGGTATGTGTTGTTGTTCATCCCAATTTGTGATGGGTAGGTGAGGGTTAATGGTTGAGTTATATGGGATATGGTGGGTATAATAGGGGTTATAGTAAGGATATCCATATTAGAGAATAGGTTTGTAGAGAAAATGTCTTCGTAAATACTACATCGGGAATCTATTTCACTTTCATTTCTGGAAAAAATATCCTCACTCTTCGAAGAAGCATACTCATCATCTGAAGAGTGAGACCCATATAAATGGATGTCTATACCTGATTTACCTACTATACGATGAGGTATTACAAGAGCTTCTAATGGGCCTTGTTCGTGGTGGCTGTAGCTGTGTCATTTATACCCCATGGTAAGTATTATATAATTATGAATGGTATACTTAGGTGATTTATAGCATGTATCCATGTCATCATCATTCGGATGGAATACAATGTCCATAAGAAAACTTTCGTCCTCTAGCAATCCGTTAGGAGTAAAATTATTGAAAGGGAAATCCTATCTTGATCTTTGAACTTTGAAACATGGCCTACCTTGTGTTTGGGCTGATAGCAGACCATTGTGAACCATTAGGGCTTGTTGTAAATAATACTCTCCACAACCACTTGATTTAACCTTCATATCTCATGTAAAAAAAGAGGCATCTGATATGGAAGCACCATTGTCATTGATAGACAGGGTATCTGGATCCACTCGTGAAGTGAGGGCCTCTGACTAGATAGGAATAATGATCTCCATAGATGCACACTCATAGATTGTAGGGAAAAATCCTAAAAAATTCTCTATAATAAGAAAAAGGTTGAGGGTCCCCCTGTATGATGAGAGTCTATCCCTCATATTGCAACTTTAAACACTGATGATACATTGATGACACGACCTGCATGGTGTGAATCCATGAGTGACCAAACAATATATTGGAACAGAGTTCTAGGTCCAAGACATGGAACTTCATATCATGTGTTATGAGACCCACTTCTAATGAGAAAGTGATCATTCCAGCTGATTTTCATTCTTCATTGTCATATGCCTTAATGGTGATGAACTTTATTTCTAGATCAGCTTTTATGCAACCTAGTTGGCAGACTGGTTTGAGAGTATATATGTTAATACCCGATTTTCCATCCACAATCATTCTCTTAACCTTCTTACGTTTGATGATAACCTCAATATTCAATGGTAGGTTATGTGAAGGAACTTCAAATAAGGCTTCTGTAGTTTTGAAGGTTATGTGTTTGAAAGGAACAAGTTGTGCTACCATGACTTGTAAATGTGTTGGGTCAACGTCAATGGATACTCCTGATCCCTGTAAGGTTTTGTAAAGTATATCCTTATGGACGCTAGAGATATTTAGAAGGTCTAAGATGGAAATCTTAGCCATAGTTTTTTATAGTTGATCTAACACATCATAGTGACTCTCTTGAGGAGGAGGGGGAGTAGGTTTAGAATTTATAATGAGGCGATCCCACCGTGTTGCCATAGTGCAATCTCCTATCTTGATTCTAACTATATTTATTTTCTCAATGAGGGTGTCAACACAACCTATCACGACATCAAAATGGTCTTTGTTTTACATATAGTTAGCATTCTTATTATGAGATGATTGTCCCTGATCTGAATTTTTTTTCCTTGTGATTGGGAAAAAGGATTTTTGAAGATCCCTAATTTTTCATTTGGATATTTTGCAGCTGCAATGGAATCTACTTCAATATCACCATTATCAACTAGGTATTGAATATAATGTTTTAATCTTAAACACTTGTCCCTTTTGTGATCTTTTACGTGGTGTAAATCACATAATTTATTCTCCCTAAACCATGATGTTTTAGGTGTGTCATCCCCGTAGGGTTTTATTTTAGGGTATTTAAACATGTTAATGGCTTCCAAATATTTTAGTATAGATGACATGAATTCAGATAGAGGAGTAAAAGTGTGATGTTTATACTTTGTAGGTGGATTACCATTTGCAAGTTTCAAAGGTGTGTGGTTCGGCATGGCTTTCACCTGTTTATAGTCTATTATCCATCACTTATGAAATTTTTGTTTCTATTAGGAACAAACTTTGTTTTATCATTAGATTTAGAATCGTTGTGGTCGCGGGAGAAAGGTTTTAGAGTCCCCCTAGCTAAAAATGTGTTTTCAATTTTACCCCATTTTTCTATTACCTCTTTGAATGTGTTACCACAATGCATTTACAAGTTGAATGTAATGTCTGGATGGAGGTTGGGAACAAATATTCCTATCAACTACTTTTTAGGTAGGGAGCACGGGAAGTGACTAGCCGACCCTCTCCATCTTTGTAAATACACAACGAAGTTTTTGTTGTTTCATTGCTTGGCATTGCAGAGATCTAACATGGTAACATCATTTTCTATATTGAAAGAGAAGTGTTGTACGAAACTCTCTGCTAGTTCTGGACATGTTGATATGGATTCCTTAGGGATATGCACAAACCATTCTAGCGCCATTGCTCCTAAACTTCATGGAAAGAAGTGCATAAGATAATTTTCACTCAATTCCACCTCTTGACATGCCATATATAAGTATTTTATATGACAACGAGGGTCATCTTTTCCCTTATATTTATCAAATTTTGGAAAATCAAAATATCTTGGGAAAGATACTTGTAACACTACTTTTTCAAAAGGGTAGGGACATAACTCATCGAATCGTTATTTCTTGTTATTGTTACTGGTTTGGGCCTCTTGTAATGCTTGAAGGGAATTCGTCATAGTTGACCACTCTTGATTAAAAAGTGGATCTTGCATGGGTGGTGTAGGTATATACAAATGATAAATCCTAGGTGTATGCCCACCCCAATTCATTGTGATAATCTCTTCATAAGGATCTCTTTATGCCTCTTGTCGAGGAGTGTTTATTGGGAATTTGTAAAATGAAGCTTTAGGTTTTAATTTTGGTATAACTTGTTTCACAAATTTTTGTTGTTCCTTTTGTATATGCAAAGCCAAACTTGCTAATTGACGAGTGAGGGATTGGACTTGTTGTTCTAACGTAACGTCTTTAATAGGTGTTTTATGATGATCTTTGTTAGGAGGAGGTTGTGCATGATGAACATGGTCTTCATCATCTTCACAATGAACCCTAACTATAGGTATGTGATAGTTCCCATCATTTTCAAAAGGTATTTCCTCATTATTTCATCATCCAGAAGTAGAGGCATGACCTAGGTTTAATATTTCATTAAGAGTGTGATGAGCGTGGTATAATTATTCTTCTCCCCAAACCATGTCAGCGATAAGAGAAGGGTCTACCATGGTAGGTACTTTTTCCCCTAGTTCCACAAACTGCATAAGAACTTCATGTTTGTTATGAAAAATGTAGTCGTCAAAATGGGCGGAATGAAGCTCTGTATCCACACAAGGAGAATATTCCTCTCCACCACTATGGACAACCATGAGATTATCCTCCAAAAGAGGGGTTTCACCTTCAAATATATTGACTTCTATCTTTCGTGACCCCATTCTCTTAGTAGGCATTACTTATAATAGAAGGTACAATGTGAAATATTTCCACTAAGTTTTATTAACAAGGAACCCTAGTCAAATTTGTGCAGTGTAACAAACCTAAGTTTAAAAACAATGGTGACTATAAAATAGCCACAAATTCAATAGGTCAACGTGAACCTAAGAATTAAAGAATAATCTACCTTAGAAGGTAATATATGACACAAATTTTCCTTAGAATAATGCAATGATGTACAACACTCAAAATTTACTTACACCAAATAGTTTATTCTCTAAGATTTCATCTAGATAGGTTTGCAAACAAATAGTGACAACAAAACATCACCAATTAGGTCAAGTGTGCATCAAACAAGGCCTAAATGATAAGAGAATGTTGACGCGATCTTCTAACAAGATATACTACTAACCAGTTTCTAAACACTAACAAAGTCCAAGTCTCGTAAAATGGATGATAACAATGTGAGCAACGTAACGACACTATTTGGACACATGAACCAAGATTTTAGGAAAACAATATTTATGGTGTTGAAATGATGTTATCGCGATACTAATAATGTATTCCCAACACTCACAAAAATCAAGACAAAATTAGGATGTAAAAAACTACGTCTAAGTATAACAAGAAATTTCTATGAGTGCGAACATCGTAACTCTACAATATAGAGATTTAGGCCTAACTTCACAATGGAAATAAGATGTAAATATCTCAATTGTATGGCTACAACGTGGGAAGTGTAACAAATCAAAATAAGACAAGGATTAAATCACCTAAATACGATGATAATAAGTCTCAAATATGGGTTTTTGAGACAAGGGGGCCTACTAGATTGTGAGTACATACCATGCACACTTTCAACATTTACGCTCTGGAATTGCAACCTAGTCACGTAAGTAGAATAAAAAAATGATGGACACATGATATCTAGCAGTATCCGTATATGTTGTTTCCTATTGGGGTAAGTGCAACAAGTTGGTGGACAAAAAAGGGGTCATAAGTGGGCGTCATATTGCAAAAAATAGTGAAATCTCAACTTGTAGGGATTATTAGCAATACGTGCACTCAAAATTAGAAATATACATACATACATACATACATACATACATACATACATACATACATATATATGTATATGTATATCATAGCATCTGAAATCTAGTTTCTAAACTACTAATTTAAAAAAAAAACGGACAAGTTTAGGTATATAAAACACTTAAAATTATATGACTTGGTTTTTTTTTTTGAAAAAACCTATAAGATTGTAGTTCGTTTGCCCACGATTTGGATGACCAAATATTGTAAAATTTTTTCATTTGATGAAAAGTTAGATGTAGTTGTCTATCTTGGGATGGATTTTATTTTGTATTTTTTCGAGTAATATTTTTTTTATGATTGTTTCTGTGAAAGTGGTCTGAAAAGATGTAGAAAACAGAGCGCTTTCTGTTTTCCCGCCATAACTATATCAAAAAATGTTGAAATTAAATATATATATATATATATATATATTAACATGTATAGAATTTCTCCACGGTTCAGATGGTATAATTTTTATCACATTTTGATAAGTGAAACAAAATTTGCAGTCTTAAAAGTAGACATGAACATTCGCGAGAAAAAATGTCTTAAAGACCTATTGTTAGTAAAAAATTATAAAATGATATTTATCTTATTATATTCACTTTAAAATCAATATTTCTACGAAGCAACCATCTCCCCTATGTGATGGCAACATTTTTGTGATATGTTTTCAATTTTTCAGCATGGTTCAAGTCCGTGGAAGAGAAAATTTGAAATTTTTTAACCTTTTACACTTCATAATGACCTTCCACAGCTTTGGTTGGGGAAAAAAAAATATTTCTCGAGCCTTAGGGTCAGATTTGATGATACAGAGACCCGCGATCATGGTTTATAAACCGCGATTGTGAGTTTTATAACAAGAACCATGATCACGCTTTATAAACCATGAGCGTGGTTTGTAAAGCACAACCGTGGTTCTTAAATCATATTTACACACATTCCAATGTTTTAATTATCGTGTGATTTTTACTATTTGAATTTACCGTATCAATTACTGTGAAATTATGTCATTTTTAATACTTTTTTCTTATCACCAGAAGAAAAACATCATGGGAGACAAGAAACGAAGTCAAAAAAGGAAGTCATTAAGTAAAAAAACATCAAATGAATTAGAGGCAAACAGATTTCAAAATGCTGACCAAATGTAGAATCTTTGTGAATCAAGAAGAGGTTCATCTTCAAGCCCTACTATTATAAGCAATGAGGAACCAAGTAATGTTTCTACTGTCAATGTTGAAGTTGAATTAAATACTCTTGATGAAGATGTTTTTACTATCAATATTGAAGAAGAATTAAATACTCGTGTTGTAGCAAATGTTGAAATTGAAGGATACAATGAAAATGTGAATAAGGAAATTCAGGTTGAAACTGTAGACAAGCAAAATTTGAACAAAAAACACCTCCTAGGTTTTTCCGTAAGAAACCTAATTATTTTATTGAAATTGATGAAAACATTTCGAAACCAATGTCTGACACATGTTTCTAAACGGAAAATCAGAAGAAAAAGCCACTAAAATTTGGGATAATCATTTTGAAATTTTAAATGATTCTCAAAGATGTTATTTATTGGTTAGTTTGATGAAATTGATTAAAATGAGACCTACATTAAACACCTTAGGATTGACAACATCTAATATACGTGATCAAACCTCTACCATTGTTTAAAACCTTCATGATGCATATCACATTGTTGGTGTCACGAGATGCACTAGGGATAGTAATATTGTGTGTCGTGTACTTACTACTAGTGTTGTAAGTGAATCAATAAAAAACAACGTTTGATTACGCAAACAAATCGAATGTTGCAAGTTAATCGAAAAACTCTAATGAAAGTAATTTAAAGATGTAATATCCTTCAATCACTCAATAACACCGATTTTTAGGCATTTTCTGTTAGAGCATCCGGGTAAGAGACAAATATAATTTTGGTGTTATAAGAGAATTTTTTATTCAATTTTGGCATGATAACATTATAGTTTCACATAATACAAGAGGTGTTGTATAACGGAGAGTTGGTTCTACTAATCACGAACCACATCCAAAGCATTTCTTAGATATGACATAAACTCAATTTTTTCGTAAGTTTGAACAAGAGTATCTAGAAATTAAAATTAGTCAATGTTTTTTTGAAATGTTGAAACCATTCTATGTGAAAATCAACCATGCTCGCACCACTTGTTGTAGGCAACATGTTGAATTTGCGATGCATTATGCTAAATTTTTACGTATTCATTCTAATTTTCATTTTGAAACTATGTTATCTGAATGTGGTGTTTAAGTTCCACCAATATCTTCCAGGGATTTCATTCCAACGATATTTTGTGAAAACAGAAGTTGGAAAAAAAATTTTATAGTCAGGAATGTTTAAATGGAAGTTGTGGTACATGCGGGGGATTACCTAAATTGGAAAGTTATCATCCATGAGCAAATTGAAGGTGCAATAGGACATAATTTAGTTTAGTTTGATAAATATAAATTAGTTGCATAACAGTTGAATGATGGAAAAGAGTCTAAATGGTGTGATCTAGTTACAGAACATATGCCTGTTTTTCAATTTATGAGAAAATTTAAGGATGAAATTGTTTATGAGTATGCTAGGCATACACACAAAGCTTGATGGTTGGATGAATAGTTCAAGATATACAAAGATACATTTCATATTGGTACTATTGTTTCAGTGGTCGATTTTACAAATAATGACACATTGCAACCAGAAATGGAGGTTTAATCGCAATATTACAACTTAGTACAAGTTGCCATTTTTGTGCATATAGAATTTATACATTCTCCTGATAGTACAGAGAATGATCGAAAAATTTTAAGAGAGTACCACTTTTATATCAGTGATGATCATACTTATTCTATTGAATTTGTGCAAGGGTGTTTCCAGTTATTTTATGGAAACTTATCTTTGATAGGGACATCTACTTCAAACAACATTATATATGGTCAGATAATTACACGTCTTAGTTTAATAATGCACGAATGTTTTATTGAATGAGACAGATGCACGTCAATATGGGTGTGTAACATATTTGGAGTTTCACTGAAGTTGGACATGGAAAAAGAGAGCATGACGGTGCAGGGGCATGTGTGAAAAGAGCTCTTGCAAGAGAAGAGTTGAAGTACAAAGATGGTGCTAAATTGAAAGATGCAAAGATCATATTGGAATGGTGTATTGACAACATGGCATGTGGTTCTCAAGGAAATTCCACAACTCATAGATATTTTTGGTTGATAGAGGAACAAAAAATTTCTAACTACGAAGATTGTATGACACTCACTGGGTCCAGTGATATGCACTCATTTTGTAGCTCGGAAGCTACTTCGTGGGCCACATGGACAAGAAATTTGACATGTTTTTTGCATCTTGTATCACAAATTTTACTATTGATTGTGATTCACAAGAATGGGTGGATGGATGGATTTGTAGGCATCTAACTCTACGCTTCCTAGTTATTAACCTCCACAAGCATTACGACTTGTTTATGTAGATGAAGTTGCAACATCCAAGGACTTTGAAGAAATTTTGATTTTGGTGCGACAAGGTATTTATGGTTATTTACAATTTTTGTATTGAGTTATGTCCATTTGAAATTTTAATATGTACAATTTAAATTTGAGTTGAAACCTTTGTTATTTTGTAGGACATGTGTTTGCAGTTATTGCGACAGAAGACAATGAAGAAGGAACATACTATTTCTTATGTCGTTGCATCGATGGAAAGAAATAAGTTGACTTCTCCTGTTATAGATGGTGAAGATATTTAATACCCTACAGGGTCGGTGGTAGTTACTAGAACTTAGCTTTGATGACATCCATTAAAAAATTCCTATGTTTGGGTGTTTGAAGACATTGAGACACATAGGAAAATACTCTTATATTCGCATCTAGTTCTAGCGACAAATATTCAGTCTGTATAGATATTGAGGAAGGCCTACTAATAAGATTCTTTGGAAGGTTCAAGAGTTAGATCATGAAGCAATCTTGTCTCGCTATTTAGAGTAGATCCGATCCTGGTGGTTCATTGGAATGAATTTACAATGCTCATGTCTGGTATATATAATTTATTTGATATAATTTCTTTGGTATATATAAATTTGTTAGTTAGATAAATTTAAGTTCATATATTTTATTAAATTTGTGTATTTTGTATATATCTAGTATGGTTTTGATTTCAAACTTAAATTTCTTTGACTAACACTTTTATGTGTACATTAGTGGTGCTAGAAAAGCTTCCACCTTCACGTGGTTGGCACTATTGGTAGATAATTATAAATTCTCGAAGCTAAGAGAAGCTTTCATTATTTTACAAGAAAAGAGAAACAATTAACAACGATTTATGTACCTATGGAGGGGGTTCTTGGCTCCGGAGGAGGTAGCCCAAAAGCACCTGGAGCTTAGAGAACTAAAGAAACACCTCACCATGTGTTTAAAAGGCCTTCCCTATGTGTGTGCACATTCAGTTTGGTGTCACGACCCACCATTTGCAAAATATACCATTTGATAGCCTTACATTAGCTAAAACTGCACTATTTTATGCGTTTGCAAACAATAGGGTAGCAAGAGCATTGATTGGAGAAGGAAAAAAACAAGAAAAATTATTGTAGAGGGTCCAAATGCTAAGGTGTAGGATCAGACGAGACATCCTTAGGTGCCAAAGAGTCCACATAGTCACCCGTTTAAGTTGAACAATTTTTTGGTCTCAATGCTCTTAAGGGACTACGCCCGAACGAGGTAGCCTGGAAGCAACGAAATTGTCATGCACCAAAATAAAACATCCTATAGCATTCACCTAGCCACCCCGATGTGTCAGCACAGTCGATTTGGTGTCATGACCCATCGTTTGAAAAATATAGCATTTGACAGCCTTACACTGTCTCAAACTGCACTATTTTATGCGTTTGCAAACAATAGGGCAACGAGAGCACCGATTGGAGAAGGAAAAAATTGAGATAGGATATTGTAGAGGGTCCCTATGCCGAGGTGTAGGATTGGATGAGATGTCTCTAGGTGCCACAGAGTGCACGTAGTCACCCGTCGAAGTTGAACAATTTTTTGGTCTTAGAGCTCTTAATGGACTACGCCCGAATGAGGTAGCCTGGAAGCAACGCCGTTATTGCACACCAAAACAACACCTCATGTAGCATTCACCTAGCCACCTAGATGTGTCAAAATATTTGGTTCAGTGCCATGACCCATAGTTTGCAAAATATAGCATTTGACAACCTTACACTGTCTCAAACTGCATTATTTCACGCATTTACAAACATTATGGAAGTGAGAGCACCGATTGGAGAAGGAAAAAACAAAGACAGGATATTGTAGAATATCCCTATGCCAAGGTGTAGGATCAGATGAGACATCCTTAGGTTCCACAGAGTCCGCGTAGTCACCCGTCGAAGTTGAAAATTTTTTCGGTCTAAGGGCTCTTAAGGGACTTTACCCGAACAAAGTAGCCTGGAAGAAACGACGTTGTCGCGGACCAAAAAAACACCTCATCTAGTGTTCACCTAGACACTCAGACATTTCGACATAGTTGGTTTGGTGCCATGATCCACCATTTCCAAAATATACCATTTGACAGCCTTACATTGTCTCAAACTACACTATTTTGCGCATTTGCAAACAATAGGGTAGCGAGAGCGCTGATTGGAGAAGGAAAAAACTGAGATAGGATATTGTAGAGGGTCCCTACGCTAAGGTTTAGGATCAAATGAGATGTCCTTAGATGCCACAGAGTCCGCGTAGTCACCCATCGAAGTTGAACAATTGTTTGGTCTAAGGGCTATTAAGACCATGGAGTCCGCGTAGTCACCCATCGAAGTTGAACTATTTTTTGGTCTTAGTGATCTTAAAGGACTACGCTCCAACAAGGTATCCCGGAAGCAACGACATTGTCGTGCACAAAAATGATGCCTCCTCTAGCATTCACCTAGCCAGCAAGATGTGTTAGGGTAGTCAATTTTGTGCCACGACCCACCGTTTGCAAAATATAGCATTTCACGGCCTTATAATGTCTCAAACTACACTATTTCGAGCATTTGCAAACAATATGATAGTGAGAGCACCGATTGGAGAAGGAAACAACCAAGACAGGATATTGTAGAGGGTCCCTACACCAAGGTGTAGGATTAGACGAGACATCCTTAGGTTCCATAGAGTGTGTGTAGTCACCCGTCGAAGTTAAACAAGTTTTTGGTCTTAGGGCTCTTAAGGGACTATCCCTAAACGAAGTAGCTCGGAAGCAACGACATTGTCGCGCACCAAAATGACGTCTCCTCTAGTATTCACTAAGCCACCCGGATGTGTTGGCTCAGTCTGTTGGGTTCCACGACATCCCGAGGCATGACTTCTCACTACTCACCTCCATTCATTTCCTAGGATTACCTAGAAAAGGTAGTTTGTAAACATTTATACCATGAAGGCTCAAGGAATGCCAGGAAGGCTCCAGATCAGGTGGTCTGACACTAATCCGAGCCTCCCTAAATCCCACCATGATGTGAATTATTTGAAAATATACATTATATACATATTTATGTGTTCTTATCTAGATTGATATGTCATAACATATGTACAAACATCCTAAATAAATATGTAAAGAATGTTCACAAATTCCAAGTGATATATCATTTTAAAATTCATTGAAGAACCTTGAAATTTTTTCAAATACCTTGGAATGGTAAGGATGTGAATTGTTTGACAAAACCTCTCGCAAAAAACCTATATTTTGGACTAGAAGGATTGTAGGGTATACAAAAAATGTAGTTTTTAGAGTGTGTGCTTGAATACAATAACATATAGGACTTAATAGGGAAGTGAATCTACTTACGATAATCAAATCATGTGTAACTTCTTAGTTGATTGGCAGAGCACCAAATTATAAAGAGATATTAAGGTGTATCTATTGATCAATAGGATAAGCCCTATTAATGGGATAATCTCTAAAACAATACCTAAATGCTTCCCTTAATTTCTTAACAATTATACCATGCAATGTTGCACCATAGTAACATTATATCCATATAATTCAAGATGAACTCTACCTCGCTTATTTCTAACAATGTTCGTATTAGTTGATATACAAAAGATGATTGTTAGCTTTAAAATAAAAAAAGTTCGTTATAGAAATTCCCTCACAACCATTTTTTCAAAGATGTGCACATTGTTAGGAAGTAGGAAAATAATTAGAGTTGAACATACACCCTACGTAATTATTTTTAAAAAAGTAATTACGTATTGCCCTTTTGTAGTTCACCTAGCATGGTTATCATAGGTTTTGCTTAACAATTGTACCATGTAGTTCTCCAAGACGTGGTTTTTAAATTTTAAATCAAACATACATATAAAACTAATATACATAGAACATACATACATAGAAGGATATCATGTGCAATGAAATTGAATCAAACATAGAAGTAATATCATTATGAAAACCAACACATGGATATATAATGTATCAAACTAAGTGTGTTGGATGCACGTCTCTGAAAATATAAGTTCATAACATGTGTACATCTCGAACTAAGTGTGTAATACATATAGGACCACATGAAGTCGCACAAGGCTATATATACAATGGACTATATGAAGAATCATGAACTAGGACTAGATGGCCCATATATATATCTATGTACATCCAGGTCCTATGAATCTACTCATGAAAAATCTTCCCTCTCTTTTCTCTGCTAGAAGTAACATGTCCACAAACTACAGATGTAGTAGAGGGAGATGCTACTATGGATTTCATCTATGTGGTCTTAGGTGTCTCTAAGCAGGCCTGTAACCTAACCTGCACATTCATGAACAACAAGTTTTTAACACCTAGATTTTTAAAATACATTCAAATTTTAGAAACTTAGAATTTATTTAAAATGCATGTGAAATATTACCGCAATGTCATGATCCTTATCAATTTTTCATTGATGTGTCACAGGGACGACAACAGACTCATGAGGGGTAAGCTACATACAAATAATTAAATTTCAAATTGAATATTTCATGTAAAAAAATTGATATTGTAGATTTAAGTAATAAGAAATAATTCCTCCAAAATTTAACAAATTTAAAAAATTGTACCTTATTTAGTGGATTTGCAGATGCTATGGCAGTATCTAGAGTAGCCTCCACAATCTGTTTATATGGAGTCTCTCTGGTAGTCATAAGCTATACAAAAAACATGTACAAATCAATATTAATCTACATGACTGCCACATAACAGACCCAAAGCATAATCCATGTGAACTTCCACAATTAGAAACAAAGTGTAAAGAAAAAATAACCTACATAAAATTCACGTGAGGTATGCCAGTAGCCTCAGTTCCCAGAGCAGATGATGACCTGCCAGGCTCCTGCGTATAAAAGACAAACATATATTAATATGTACATGTATAGGTGAAACATTATAATAATAAAAGTGCACAATCAAATGAAATTTGAAATTTAAGTACAACTTGAAACTTACGTTTGTAACATGCCCACTACAGTAGCTAGCATGTCGACACTGGATGTTTCCTTCACCAGATCTTGCTATTTAAAATAAAATAAAAAAATATTTTTTACATGCATGTACATGACGTACAATCAAATACATATATATTAAAATCTCAAACATGAATTAAACTATTGTATATATATATATATAATATTTATTTGACATTTACCTGTGAAAAACCAAGATCCTTTGCACCAATTCTACAAATATCCACCACCATCTCATCTACAGAAAATAAATCATGTGATCTAGCAAAGGATGTCTTTCCTGCAGTGCATATGGCACCACATAATCCAAAATGGTGTGGTGCGCTAGAATTGGGGCCTCTACCAACATCACTAGATGTAATTTGGTCACTATGATGGGTCAGAGTGTTAGTGAGCTCCCTCAATGCATGTAATGTGTCAATCTCCACAACCTCCTTCACTGTAGGAGAGATAACTGAAGGCAGTGGGGATTTTGGGGCATCGGGGATCCTTGATTGACATATGTGTACACCAGGTCTACTCTGTGTAGAGCCACCTCCTCACCCATAAAACTCAGAAAAGTCAAAATAACTTGGGACCTAAGCACGAACTCGCAATATAATTTCTTCAAAAAAAAAGAGGAACCTCATTGTTGTTACATGGTGGATAATAAAAAACCATCCACCATCGGTCCCAAAAATTGTTCTTGATTCAATCATCATGGCACCAATGGATTGGGAACCATTTGCAAGTAGTTGTAGAGGGGCATTGGTTCTTGGGTCAATAAATAATGCACAAATGCGGTCTTTTCCAATTTTTTTGTCTTTTACGACTGCATGAGATAATTTATCTGCATACCACCACCTACAATCACCTCTAAATGTATTCTATCTGTCAATTTTGTTGGTTGTAGAGTTGAATTCACCAATCAATGATTGCAATGTGTTGGCTAAAGTCATGCGAGACGAATTTGTGGCATGATTTTGTCTTATAGTCTGAATAAGGTTCTCAATGAAAATTTTATTGTCATATTCTTCCAACGATATCATCTTGTGTTCTTGTTGGGTCCTTGGGGATAGAAGGAGCCACATGAGGTGGATCTATGTTTGGAGGAGGGTTTTGAGGAATGTTTGGAGGGTTTTGAGGATTGTTTGGAGGGTTTTGAGGAATATTTGGATGTTTTGCAGGATTACAAGCTTGCTGAGAAACTGACAAAACAAAAAAATTGTATACATAAACAAAAAATTGAAAAACTCATGAAAATCACAAAAATAACGTAAAATGCAAAAAAAATGATCAAAATCGAAGGCTTACCTGTTTGTCTTGGCAATATGGTTGAAACTATTGCGATCCAAAATTCTGAAGAGAAATTTTTAGGGGGTATTCAAAGCATGAGTGCCAAAGGTCTAGGAGAAATCGTAGTTGGAAAGGAAAAATGGGGGAAAATGAGAAGTCGCAGGTATGTTTTTTGTCTCAGAGGACCGCAATCACAGTTTTAGGTTTGGAAATCACCAAATCTATAAAAAAATTGTGCAAGCATGGTTTAGAAACCACAAGCGTGGTTTAGAAACTGCGATCACAGTACCTAAATTTCAGGTTTTTATGTCCACTTAATTTTCCACCAATTTGTTGCACTTATCCATTGTCCAAGAATGGGAAACAAGAAAAAAAGGGTGAAGACCAAGTGGTGTCGAAATAAACTTGGTGTTATTTTGGCAGAGTTTCACCTTATCTTAAGACAAGTGAAAAAATAGGACAAAATGACACTAATTAGATTTCTTGATGAAATGTCACGCAATTTCAAATTTAAGATATTCTTTCCCCTATTAAAAAAGCAAGATTTTGAATTTAATAAAGTTGTTACTTTATGAGAGCTCTCAAGTATACTATCTAAAACAAAAATAATGGCTCCAAGCCGACAATATTCCTTGGTGGTTATCTCTCTAGGTGTCACAAGATATCTAGAGAGAGCTCAATTTACCAATGTTTCCTAGGGAGTATCTTGGATTTACTTTACCCCATTCAGTATAATGAGCACTAAAGTGCATTTAGTTTATACTTTCATTGTTTTTGCGATATGAATGTCTTTGACGTTAATCTCACCAAGGCGTACTAGACAAGTCAGAAGTGTGGAGCACTTTCCTATTTTGTTCACAAGGTTCCCTCTTGTGTGAAATATGTTAGGGTTCCTAGGACCATCCCCATTGTTGTAGCTTAAGGATTATGCGAAAGGGGTTATTTCCTAGTTGAGTGGACAAGTCATAGCTCTTAACCAAAACCTGCAAATACAATGTGATGATTGTGGTGTATTTTTTATCTTTTAGACTTAACGTGGCTTTTGTCATACTCCTTTTGGAAACCTATAATCACATGTGTAGGTCAAAATTTTTTTTAGGTCCTCCTTTCTTTGACTACCATTAGGTCCTTCACAAAAAATGGTTAGTATTTTCAAAATAGATTCACAATATCATAAGAAAATAGCAATGAAAAATTCTTGTAAATCAGCTAACTACCATCAAATTTTGCAAAAACAAGGTTTATTCCCAATTCATGCAAGTGATTTTTAATGAAAAGACTAAAATTTCTTTTGATTCCCAAGATCACACTAGGTGCAAGGGAAGAGCATACACAAATTCTAGCCTTGGTCATTTAGAAACTGGAAAAACATTTAAACTAAAAGATGATTAACAAAGTTTCCTACTTACTCTAATGATAGAAAAAGAAGGTTTAAGAGTTCTTTTGATTATCTAGATATCACGAAGTTCAAGAGAAGAGCATACACACCTTAACCTAAACCCATACAAAGTATGGAAACAAGATTAATTCCTTCAAAACCTAAGTGATTTTATAAGAAAACTTACTCTAAATCTATGAAATTGACAAAAATGGCATCTAGAAACCTCTTAAAAGTAACAAAAATCCTAAGAACCCAAAAATAATTTTTTTGAGATTGTAGGAAAAATTTATATAGACACACCTGCACACCCATGTCAGCATGTGTGTGCCTGTTTCAACGCCTAAGCACATTTTTTGATGCATACGCGCCCTATGTAAAAAGTGACTAACACCTAAAAAAAGGTGAGTTATGTGTGCGCTTCTAGAGAAGAAAATACATTCTTGTTTCAACATATGCGCTCCCATTTTGACGTGTGTGCACTTGTTTCAACGCTTGCCCTCTCGGTTGAACACCTGTGCGCCCCTTCGCTAGAAGTGGTCAAAATTTGAGTTTTGACAAGAATTTCTTCAAAAATTTTGAATATTTGGTATTTTGTTTTGGCAATTTTGACTGGGCTTCAACTCCTTGAATCCTGCAAGGAACATAAAAACATAATTTCTACCACTATTCTAGTTGAAACAACTACTTAACTTGAAAAAATGATCTAAAAATTTGTAACCTACTCTAAAAATTTAAAATTAATCTAAAAATCTTGAGAAAATAATCTAAAAATATTTAAAAGTACTCTAGAAAGCTTGAAATGTAAACTAGAACACTTAAAATTAATCTAGGAAACTTGAAATGAAAAAAATTGAAACCAAGTTAAAAAGCTTAAAAAAGTGAATGCAATGGGGTATTGTCCCACCGGTTGTGCCAAATGATAACACCCTAGAATCTAAAAAGAAAATTTCATGACTAAACAAGGAAATATAACACCATCTCCATCCATCTAGCCAAGGTTCTAAGTCTAGGAATGTAACATTAAGATAGAAGCTTAAAAGAATGCTTAATTAGTATGAAAACAATACAAAATCTAACTAAACATGCCTACTAATTTGCTTGAATTACCTAACATGGGCCTAAATAGACCTAAGAGGGAAATCGAATGGTTATGGTTGCTACTCAAAACAAGGTGAAATGGCCCCTCCAAATGACTACTTGGTCATTTTGGATATCCATTTACTAACCCCATTGAAGTCTTTAAGCAAGGATTAAACTTGGATATATATCATATTTATTATATGAGATGCAAATCAAAGCATAGCATAAAGTATAAAGGAACAAGGTGCACCCTTTTTATAGTTTTACTTTTGGGAGAAACTTATATTTTCGTGCATGTGGGACTAAAATCCCCAAACTAGATTAGAATTGCTAATCACAATTAGTGAATTACCAAGTGATTAAGAGGTGTGAAGCCTTAATCAACCACTTAAGGTCAACAAGGAGGCTAGGATAAGCTTTTAAAGCTTGCTGAGATGCTATGGAGGTGAATGGGGTGATTTTGAGTGGTTGGAAGAGGGGTTTGATTCAATATTAGGGTATATTGACCAAAACAAGGGCAAAATAGGCTTAATTAGCTAATAAACGCTAATTGTCTATTGTGAAGAGGATTTTGACTTACGATTTTCTGTAAAGTGGCATATTTTACAATCAACAAAGTGTTGTTAATTGGCTAAAGTGGTAAGAAACATTAGTTAATTAGCAAAGATCACTAATTATAATGGAATTGGCAAGAATGAGAGTGATTTGTGTGAATTTTGGCAATAAGATTGTAAAAACGGAATTTAGGTGTCTACAATTTCTTTCTCAATTCCCCTTCCTTGGGCACATACATTTTTCTTGATTCACAAAAAAATCCATCATCCTCAAAAGGTGTAGCCATGATGCCTATGATCTAGAGGATTTTCTTCTAGTGTCTCCTTGACTTGAAGATAAAATTGATCTGGTAGCACCTACTTAAGAACTTCTTCCCTGATCTAAGAGTGATTAAAGCGGTAATATACCTATGGAGGATAAGCGTATCAAAAACCTATTATTTTTTCCTTTGATATAAAAATATCAAAAATCATATTTAACAAAGAGTTTTAACCATCTTCATTGCCTAGCATTTAGGTTCACTTGAGTAAAAATATATTTCAACTCGAAATGATCAATCTTTAGTTCAATGGTTTACCTAGGATAAAATTCCTCCATTCTTGTAAATCATGGACTATGACAACTAATTCCAAATCATGCAGAGTATAGTTATACTCCTTAGGTTTGAGTTTGTGGGATTCATAGGAAACAACTGGCCCATATTGTATGAGTACTCCACCATAACCATCCCCAGATGCATTTGTCACTACTGTGAAACCTCCATCGGGGTTAGATTACTAAGAATTGATTTCAATGTCAATCTATCCTTTAGAACTTAGAAATCATGCTCACATTATTTTGTCCACTCAAACTTCTTACTCTTATTCTACAGAGAATTAATAGTTATAGAAATATTGGATAATCCAACTAAATATTTCCTTTAGTACCCTATTAATCCCATGAAGCTCCTCACTTTGCAGAAATTATTTGGTCTCAACAATTCCATAATGGCCTTAATCTTTTCTAGGTCAACTATTATTCTATCAACTAAGATGATATGACCCAGATACTGTAATTCCTTCACAAAGAAATTACATTTCAATAACTTCACATAAATCTTTTATTATCACAGCCATTCCAAAACCAAGTTCAAATTATGAATAGGTTCTTCCTCATTCTGAGAATATATCAAAATATCATTGAGGAAAACAAGAAAAAAATTGTCAAGATAATTATGAAACAAATTGTTTATTAAATTCATAAAAGCAACGGGTGCATTGGTCAACCCAAAAGGAAAAACAGTGAAATCATAATGTCCACACCAGGTTCTAAAATATTTTGTATGAATACATTCTTCCTTGATTCTAAGTTTATGATAACCATCCCAAAGATCTATCTATGAGAATATTGTGACCCCTCTCATTTGGTCAAAAACATCATCAATACGGCGCTATGGGTACCTGTTCTTGATTATAGATTTATTTAGTAACCTTAATCCACACACAACCTTAAAAAACCATCCTTCTTCTTCACGAATATTATATGTATTCCCCAAGGAGAAACACTAGGATGTACTAATGCCTTTTTCATGAATTCAAGTAATTGAGACTTAATATCCATTATCTCAGTAGTAGTCTTATTTCGATAGAGAAATAATATTCACTTTTAGGTGGTAGCCTAGGTAACTCTTTAGGAAAGACTTCTTGATAATCCCACTAAAATGGATAATCATCCATTATGGGCTCTATTTCCTCCACCATGTTTGAAATATTAACAACATAAAGAGTACATGCCTTTTTGTTAGTCTTCTTGAGTTTCATAACTGATATCTATCTCAGAATAATCTCTCTTTTAATTCCTTGTATCATTGTAGAATGTCAATTATCATCCACACTTTCTACTATCTTGGTTAAGCAATTAACCTTGGACCTATGTTGATCTAACCATATTACACATAGGATAACATCATATGATCCTAAAGGTGCTACATACAAGCTTACCTTAGTAGTGAAATACATAGCTTCAATTTTTCCTCAAAGAGATAATGTCTTACCCTAAACTCAACCTTATTTCCATATTGAACAGTATTTGAGTTTTCCAAATATCTTGCTGTCCTAAGTATTTTAGATAATAATATTTGAGAAACAAAATATTTCGTAACTCCAATATCTACCAAAATAGTTATGGGAAAATCAAACAACATACCCAAAGCTTCTACTAGTGTAGCCTGATGTTCTACCTGGTGATTATTCACCATTGCATGTATCCTCTACTAAAAATAATATCTCTGATCAAGAAGGGTTATTTGTTGTTGGAAATTTCCTTGAGTTTTCATTGAACAATTATTGGCATAGTGGTCACCTCAACAAGTAAAACATCCTCCAATTTTCATAATTTTCATAATTGGTGTAGTGGTCACTTGAAGCCATAATTTTCATTCCTTTTATTGAAATTATTGTATGGTTTATTTACTTGGAACCTTTTGGTAACGTTTTCCTTTCTTGTTATCATTTTTCCACTAAGGATTCTTGATGTTTGAAGGGGTGTAGACAAGAACATTTTTACTTCTTTTCTTCCTGGAAAGTTGTTACCACTTTCATTTTTTGTTCATGTGTGATTACCTTTTCAAATAATACATCCATAGTGGTAGGTTTTTGCACATCTACTTCTCCACCAATATTGGGATTTAGTCTCAAGATGAATTTCTGAATTCTAAATTTCTCATCCTTCTAGTATTGGGGTACGTATTTGAGAAAACAGGTGAACTCCTCCCAATATTCAGTTATTGACATCTCTCCCTGACATAAACCTTGAAAATCTTTCATCTTTTGATCATAAAATAGTTGTGGTAACCACTATTAGGTAAAAAACTCTTTAAATTATTCCTATGATATGGTAGCTCTATCAATGCTAAGCTCCATCTTCTTATTATACCATTATGATTAAGATTCTCCAGATAAATAATAAGCTCCACACAATACCTTTGTTTCCCCTGAGAAAGCCCTTATCTCGAAGTAATTCTACATCTCATTGAGCCATGACTCAACACAATCTCCTAGGGTGGTTCCATCAAATTTTAGAGGACCAATTCTCTTTATATCCCTTGAAATTTGTACATCCATCTCATTCTTCTTGGATTCTAACCTTTCTTCATCCTCTTCTTCTTCATTCTCAAAACCCTCTTGGTCCTCACCACCTTTCTTTTTCTCTAAGGAGGTGATACAATCATGTGTCTCATAGAGGGCAACCTGTATTTAATCCAATTTATGTTATTGGTCTCTAGTGCCATTAGTTGATCCCAGATTAACATTCATTCTTGTGCGACCCATTATTCCTTTTGACAATAGGAAATTTATTATCATAGTGAAATTATTGGATTCAATTGTAGAGAACCTAGTTAAAGGTCGTTCTAATACCAAAATGTAATGTTCACTTCGTTAAAATAAGCTTAAAGTGGAAAAAAATATAAAGTTTAAATCTTATTAGGTAACATATAAATAACTATGAATATATTTAAATATTGTAACAATACCTCTAAATAATATGAGTTTCAAAACACCATTCCAATTTGGTGTAGAATCCCTAGGATACCATTGCATTTTTGGGATGATGAAATTTTGCTAAACATTGCTAAGTCCTTAGGTGCTCCGAACAGGCTGGATGAGCCCACGAAAAATAGATCCAGACTTGATTTTTCTTGATTCTACATTTCTTCTAAAATGGAACAGGAGTTACTGGAGCACATCATCTTGAAATCTAGGTATGGAATGTGGATTCAAAAAATTGAATTTGAAACTTTTCATTTAAGGTGTAAGCATTGTCATCGCATAGGACACTTCACCAAAAACTGTCCCAAAAAGGAGATCCCTACAGTGGAGGACAAACACAAAATGAATGAACAACTTGTGGATGGCTTAGTTTTGAGAAAGGAACACAGGGTTCCTGACACTGATAGCCAGAGAGGAGACAAAGCCCCTAGCCAGACTGAGCTGGACTATAATAGAAAGGGAAAAAAGGGGTTTATGAACTCCAATAAGGAAACATTTGGTCTGGCGTCCTAAAACCCCAGTGGCAGCTGTGCTTGCAGCACCTATCAAAGAGGACTTGGAAAATCCTATAAAGGTGACCATGGAGGTGGAAAAACAAGAAGGATCTGTAAAGATAAGTGTCATCCCTAATGATCTATATCATACTTTGAACAATAAGGAAGCTGAGATAGATAAACCTCTGTGCATCATTGAGGAAATATTGGACATGGATAGAATGGGTTTTAAAGAAACTTTACAGAAAAACACTCCTAGGGGCGATGGTAAATTATCTACAGATATACCTCCTTGCTTCAGCAACAGATCAGTAGTTTCACCTACTTACTACAGCATCAGAACAATAGATCCACACTCAATTGACAGGAATTAGAAAGAGCCTGAAGAGGGAGAAGTAACGTCAGTCAAAGAATATGAGGAACTAACTTCTGGATTCATAAAGGTCATTTAAAAAAAAAAGAGAGAATGAAAGGATTTGAAATGATCCCAGAATCACTCTATAGTGATAAGAAAAAGAAAATAGACAACTGGGATACCTCAACATCCAAAACTACTAGATCTTCTGCAAGAATACTACTAGATTTTGGAGGTAGTTCTACAAGAGGAAGGCCCTCAAAAAAGGCTCTTAGATCCAAGATAACAAAGAGAGACATTGCAAATGGCATTCAACGTCAATTGAGCCATTAGGAAATCCCAACTCCCAATCCTTCCAAATGAAGATTATCTCTTGGAACATCCAAGGTCTAAATGGAAACTCCAAGCAGAGAATCATTAAGGAGTTACGTGATTCTAGTAGTCATGGTATTTTGATTTTGCAAGAAACTAAGATGAAAGCTAAGATCCTTGAAACTAATAAAAAGAGTTTTTGGGGAAACTCTGAAATGGTGGCGGTGGACTCTCAGGGAGCCTCTGGAGGTCTAGTTACTCTTTGGGATAAAAGGCACTGTATTGGTATGGTTCTTAATGCTAGCAGTAATCATCTTGCTATCAAATTTCATGCTATTGAGAACAATGGTGAATGGATTCTTTCTAACATCTATGCCCCTAATACGGTTAGTGGGAGATGAAAACTTTGGAATGATCTTAAGATCTTTAAAAACCAATATAGTACAGCTAACTGGCTTATCATGGGTGATTTTAACTCTCCTCTAAACCCAGGTGAAAAATACGGAGGAATCTCCAGCTTTTCTATAGGTATGGAGGATTTTGCTTATTTTATTGTTGAGCTTAATCTCTTAGATGTGGATCTCCATGGGAATAAATACACTTGGAATAATAGAAGGTTGGGAAAAGATCTTATCTAGGCTAGATTGGATAGAGCCCTGATTTTTGCTAGCTGGATTCTCAGTTAAGACTTCCACCTCTCTTCCTTGCCCAAAATTGGATCAGACCACAATCCGATTGCTTTAAATCTTCTCAATTGGACTAAACCCATCAGAAGCTCATTCAAATTTGAAAAGATGTGGATGGAGCATGACAACATCGACAACAAAATTAAATAATGGTGGGTTTGGAATGGTGAAGGCACTGCTCAATTTAGATTGATTCAAAAGCTCAAAAATGTTAAAAAGTAAGTTAAAATCTGGAATAAAAGCATTTTTGGCAATGTGTTTGATAATAAAAAGAAGTTAAAACAAAAGCTATAGGATTTGGAAATCAAAATGAATACAATGGAGAGATCTAATGAAGACCAAACTAATGAAAAGAATGTTCTTTCAGAGCTGCATACGATTTGTAGCAGAGAAGAATCCTTATGGAGACTAAAATCTAGAGCTATCTGGCTTAAAGAAGGAGATAGGAATACGAAGTTTTTTCATATGACCACTTTGAAGCACAAAGCTTGTAATAGGATAATCTAAGTGGCTAAAAGTAATGGAAATATTATAAAAGATCCCAATAGCATCAAGGAAGAAGCTCTAGATTTCTATAAAAAACTTCTTAATGAGAGGAATATCATCAATGTTGAGGTTAATTCTTTTATGCTGGAGACTATTCCCCAAGACAAAATTGAGGAGCAGAGATATAAAAATATCACCAAAGCTGTCACGCTTGAAGAGCTGCAAAAATCTATGTTTACTTTAGAAGGCGATAAGGCTCCAGGCCCGGATGGTTTCTCCATTAATTTTTTTCAGAAATTTTGGGAAATTTATTCAGATGATCTTCTCAGAGCGGTGAATGAATTCTACAGAACTAGAAATCTTTTGAAAGAGCTTAATAACACCCACATTGTGTTGGCCCCAAAAAAAATGGATGCTAAAGACTTCAAAGACTTTAGACCCATCAGCCTTGTGAATGCTATCTATAGAATTTTTACCAAAATTATTGCTACCAGGCTTTAATTCATTATGAATGATTTAATCTCAAGGCAGCATAGTGGATTCATTAAAGGCAGGATTATCCAAGATGGAGTGATTATGGTTCATGAGGCCATATATTCTATGGAGAGTAATAAAAAAGTAAATATGGTGCTTGAGATCGATATGAATAAAGCCTTTGACAAGGTTTCTTGGGTTTTTCTTGACAAAGTCTTAAATAAATTTGGTTTTTCAAACAAATTCAAAAAAATTATTAAGGCTTGTATCTCTATGGTTAGATTCTCAGTGGGGTTTTTTCACTAGCAGTAGAGGACTAAGGCAAGGGGACCCCATCTCCCCCCTACTCTTCATTCTTATGGCTGACATTCTTAGTAGAATAATTGGTAAAGTAGTCAATGATGGCCTTTTGAAAGGCTCAAAGCCCACTTCCATCAGCCAAGTTGTTTCCCATCAGCAATTTGCGGATGATACAATCCTCCTATTGGCTTCTGTCATTGAAGCTAAGGCTACCAAGTCTATTCGACAGCTCTACAAATCTACTTTTGGGCAAGAGATCAATTATGATAAAAGCTCCATTTTCTTCTTCAACACTCCTGAAGAAAGACAACTTAAAATTGCTAAAATTATGGGCTGTAAAATAAGTGCGCTTCTAGCCACTTACTTCGATCTACCTCTCGGCACTAAAAAAGTCTCTAATAAGGTGTGGGATGATTTATTAGAGATATTTCAAAAAAAATAGCTGGATGGAAAGGAGCCATTTTATCTAGTGCTGGTAAGTTCCTGCTCATAAAAAGTACTCTTCAAAATCTGCCCATTTATATCATGTTGCTTTAAAAGATCCCTTCTTCCTTCAGAGAAAAGTTTGAGAGGATTCAGAAAAAATTCTTATGGCAGGGCATGGAGGAGAAGTTTAAATTTCACTTAGTTTCTTGGGATAAGGTTTGTACTCCGAAATCTATGGGAGGACTGGGTATAAAAGACATCAAGAAAATGAATGAGGCTCTCATTACGAAAATGGGCTGGAGAATACTTTCAGAGAAACAACCATGAATAGATTTAATTAAGGCTAAATAACTAAATCAACAGATTGTTCTTTTTTTTTCTGCAAGATGAGCACCTTCCCTATGGTTCCATTTTTTGGAACAATCTAGTAAAGAGCAGAAATTTCATTAAACAGGGCAGTAAATGGAAAGTGGGAGATGGCTGTGATATAAATTTATGGGATGATAACTGGTTTAATGGCAGTCTTATGGACAGATTTGGGATGGTCAAAGACAGTCTTGTAAACAAGTATGACACTAAAATCAAGGATTATATTGAGAGAAATGGCAACAAAAAGAAATGGAAAAATTTTTCTGTGGAGAGAGATGATCTGATCCAAAATATTTCCTCCCTTTAAGATCAGTTAGATCTTATTCCCTTAAGTCAGCTACATATTAAGGATGAATTGGTCTGGAATAATTCTATTGATGGGGACTACTTTTTCAAAATTGGGTACAATACTTTCTTCGACAATAGTCAAACTGAGTTCAAATGGAGTAGGATTTGGATGGCTGGGTTAACTCCTAAAATAAATTTCTTCCTTTGGCTGGCTCTCAGAGGTAGGATTCTAACCACTGACAACTTGATGAGAAAATGTTTCATAATGCCTAATAGATGTCATCTATGTAAAAAAGACTCTAAGGATATCAGTCATTTGTTTATCCATTGTGATTATGCTACCAGAATATGGAGTTTTTCCCTCTCTAAATTTGAAGCTTTATGGGTGGTTCCGAAGGATTTCAATCAGCTATGGACTCAATGGAGCCCACCCTATAAACATTGTGTTGTCAGAAGGCTCTGGAAGCTGGTTATTCCTCATATTATTTGGATGGTATGGAAAGATAGAAATGATATTATCTTTAGAAATAAAAATCAAAATTATAAGCTCATTATTGGTAAAATTTCTAATGATATTAAAGAGAATATTGCTAGATTAAAAACCCCCAAGAATAAGAGTTATCCAGAAAATGAAGAACATGTCTTATCCCACTGGCAGATAGGAGCTGACAATAGCCATAGTAATTACGGTAATAGTATTGATAGATCTTTGATTCAATGGCATCCTCCTGATTGTAACTGGTATAAGTTGAACTTTGATGGGGCCTCTAAGGGTAACCCTGGGATTCCTGCGGGGGGAGGAGTGATCCGGGATCATAAAGGAAGGCTGATTGCTACGTATGCTGGAAAAATGGGAATTCAAACCAATCATTTTGCCGAAGCATTATCTGCTTTATGGGGCCTTAGAATTGCTCAGACTCATAATATCCAAAACCTCATTCTTGAAGGGGACTCACTTAATATCATTAATCATCTTAATCAGTGCTCACCTCCAAGTTGGAACATCAAGGATTTCATCTTGGAATCCATAAGTATTTGCCAAACCTTCAATAACATTTGGATCATGCATACTTACCGGGAGGGTAACAAGGTGGCAGATGCATTGGCTAATTATGGCATAAATGTTAATCACATTTTTGGGATAATAAAGATAACATTCCTGAACAGCTTCAAAGCAACATTCAAGCGGATATTTATGAACATGCAAATTCAAGATATGGGATATGAGCATTGGGAGTGGAATTGTAATAATAAAACTCCCACACGTGTTGACTTTAAAACAACACTCATGCAAATCTTGATGGAAAATCAAGGTTGTATGAAGTATAATGGGAACTTCAAGTGGATTTATATGGAGATGAAAGATGCACATGCGGGAAATATAGAGATCTCAACAGCTTTTATACAAGGCTTTATGGATTCCCAAGTCAGTAATAAAGTTAATGATGATCTGGAGTGGGCTATTAAAAGGACTGTAGTTCATACATGTAGATTTTCACAGGTTCATAACAACAGTCACTCAGGTATTTGTGGGAAAAGCAATGGCTATCCTAATCATCACACTCACCGCATAGAAAATAATAGTGAAAGGCGGACTGATAATTGTGCTCTTAAGGATTCTGAAATTTTTATTTGCAAGCAGTTAAGCACGGTGATAATGGGAGGAGTCCCTTGCCAGATTGAGCCCAGCGCGGATTTGGAATGGAAAAATAATGAAGAACTTTGGAATATTCTTAGCCAGGGAGGCATCACCAATTTTATTGAGAAGATTCAGGGCCATGACCAAAGTATTTTAGTTCATTTTGCAAAGGATTGGAAGGATCACACTGTGGATTATGGAGGGCAGAAGATTTCGATCAATGAGGAGTTAATTGCTGAAGCAACTGGCCTTGGCATGGAGGGGTACCACTTTTTTAATAAAAGGGTTGACAGAGATGTTGAGGAGAGGAAATTTATTGAGGGTAATGAGAAGCTGGTCTTTGTCATGGTGGGCCTGTAGGTCAATTCAATCCCTTCGCCTTTTGATGAGGTAACCTGTATGATGGTGTGTTTCATTTCTTTGGAGAGGAGGTTCGTCACTGTGCCCTCTAAGCATCTTGTGTTCCTCAATCACTTCCGCAAGTGTCACATGGTATGTTTCCCCCACTATCTACTTAACTCTCTTGAGCACTCCATTTTGAAGTTTCAAAAACATGCACGTGTGGTTCCATTGCACCAGGGTCTCATTTTCTTGTTACATAAGTTGTGTCTTCTTAGGTCTCCCGGCATCCCTTCCTCCCCTAGCTCTGTTCCTCCTCTGCCCAACACACTAGCCACTAGCCCCATCTCTCCACCTTCTATCCCCGCCACCACTGCTGTCACCCCTCTGCTAGCCTTCTTGGCTCCATCTTCCATCCCCCCCACCTCTGCTCCCATCCCTTTCGCTTCCACTTCGGCTAGACCTGTTACCAGGTCTTCTAGAAGACTAAACCTTGATACCCCTGCTGTGGGGAAGGTCCCTCAGGAGATTGAAATTGCCCATAACCTCCTGCATATTAGTAGTGCTAGTTCTCAGGAAGCACACATTGAGAGCTCCACAAAAAGGCTAGAAGCCTTAGAAGCTGACATGAAGCTGTTGAAGGAAGAGGTTAAAAACTTGGCAAAGCAAAAAGGTAAGAGGAAGAAGGAGGAGGAGGTGGTTATTGATAATAATCAGGTTGAAGACATATACAAGAAGCTGAACTCCTTAGACACCCGTTTAGGGAAGGCCAAGACTCGCCATGATTATAATATGGCCATTTTTAATGCAATTGAAGAGTTTATTGAGCAACATGTCCGCAACATCTCTAATCTCAGCGGAGTTCCAGCAACCCTTTGGGGCACAGATAAGGAAAGCAAAAGGACCATTGAACAGCTGGATGTTACTGACTCTGCCCACATGATGACATTGGCTATGTTCACCTCTTGGCAGAATATCAAATCCAGCATTGACAAAGTCGCCAAGAAGTAATTGTGGGTGCTTTTGCTACGCTTCTTTATAATTATTGTTGTTTTTTTGTTGTTTTTTGGCTGCTTTCCTGTAGTGTTCGTACTGATTTTGTTTTTTTGGGGTAGCTGCTCTTGGGCTACTTTGGGTTTCTTTGTCCCATTTGGATCTTGATCCTTTTTGTTCTGGTTCTCATTCCTATTCTGGCTTCTAGGCCCTCTTTTGTTCTCAAGGGTATAGCCCCTTTCAAAAAACTATTTGCCAAAAATAAAATAAAAAAGATGAGTTTCAAAACATCCTTTCATTACCATATTTTCAACAAACAAGAAATGATTGGTTAAATGTCATTAAAATTTTATACATTATTTCCCACAATTTTCCATACAAAGTATGATCGAAATTCATTTCATACTACAATTATTAATATCATATTTAATTCATATTCAATATCAGATATATGAGACAACAATCCTGTCCCTAGCCAAGTATAACCATATGACCATATGTCATAGTACAAGTATTATAGTATTAAATCAATATTTCTAGTAGTTCCTATGTACACATGTATATCTCTTTATGTAATTTTTTAGAGGGAGAGAAGAATTCAAGTGCTTTTCCTCCAACCACAAAACCTTTCGGGTCCCCCACATTCCTCTCTCAAGTGAGAGAGGAATGCTCCTTCACAAGGAAGGATAATAGAGATATTTAACTATAAATAAAGAATAGTAATTTAGAACCATGTGTAATATACCCAATTTACAAAAATATAACCCATCATAAGATCATGACAACCAATATCATCACATGATTCCTGACGAGTACAAAATAAGGATAAGTGAACTTATATTGCATACAACTAGATGCATTAATTTGGCCAAATTTTCCCATCGATGCTAATGTAAGCTAATATTATAGTTTTCACAAACAAATAAGATTTTTCTTCGTTCACAACACAACTATCTTGTACACTACTTCCATAATCAACAATCCTCATTAAGAGGCAATATAATCGAACATTTTAAGCAATTTTTTGATTTCATAACCAAAGAGGAAAAACAACCATTCATTCCAATTTTAAATCCATGTTTCCAAATTTATAATAAAAAAGAAATACAACCCACATAAGCATATGAATGTATGCTCATACAAATTCCATAATGTTGTACTAGTATGCATTCATAAGCTTATAATATGATAATAACATAACTAGTTTATCATTAAGTAAAACAAAACTTCCTTCTACACATTTAACGATGCACTAAACAACCATCACTTATCTACTATTTTTGAAAAATCCTTCATATGCTATTTCATATTTCACTAAAGTTCTAATGCTTTTAATGTGGTTAATAAGGAGGAGACTTATGTTATCACACTTGTGGCTTCACCATGAGTGTGATAATGTATGTCACATTCTAAATTCAATCATATCATATTTAAGACATAATAACAACTAAATCCTCATGCCCAAACAACAAACAATGATAATAATTATAATATAAAAAATAAGTTACCGAAAATTAAATTTTGGTTAAAATGAAGAAGTTGCTTCACACAACAAGACAATGGTGTAACCTCCTATTTTACATATCCATCCTTTTTTTACTTATTTTAAAATAATGTCATATAGCACAACCTGAAATAGGTTTATTTGGCCCAACAACTAGATGTTCAGTCTTTCTTGTTTCTTTCCAATATGTAAGTCAATATGGTTTTGATTTATAAATTAAATAACAAGTTTTCATAGACCTAAAATAGGTGAAATCAACGCAATAAAGAATGTTATAAATATACAAATATGCATACCTAGAAATGTGTTTAATTCAAGTATAAAAAAGATCTCTAAAAAACGTATTCACAACCATGCATTTATAACCAATCATGCATACCTAAATGGGTTCCCAAATTGAATTAAAGATAGCTAATCCATATTTAACAATAAAAAAACATGTACTCCCAGAAATGGGTAAAACCTCAACAAAGTATTCCCATTTTAACAACAAATATTCCTTTAAAAACGTAGACCCAAATAGGTATAATTCAAACCAAACATTTCCAATTTAAAACAATTTCTCCTTTAAAAGCGCAGACCCAAATGGGTATTATTTTCAACAAAAATCCCATTTAAAAAAAAAACATTTTTCCTTTATAATACAGACCCAAATGTGTATTATTTTCAACAAACAATCCTATTTTAAAACAACAATTTTTATTTTAAAAATGCATACCAAAATGGGTCGTATTTTCAACAAACAATCCCATTTGAAAACAACAAATTTTCCTTTAAAAATACATACCCAAATGGGGATTATTTTCAACAAACAATCCCATTTTATAACAATATTTTTCCTTTAAAAACGTAGACCCAAATGGGTATTATATTCAAGAAACAATCCCATTAATAAATAAATAAATTATTGGAAAAATCATACTCAAATGGGTATTATTTTTAACAAATAATCCCATTTTAATACAACAATTTTTCTTTTAAAAACGCATATTCAAATGGGTATTATTATCAACAAACAATCCCATTTTAAAATTACAATTTTTCCTTTAAAAACATAGACCCAAATGGGGATTATCTTCAATAAACAATCACATTTTACAACATCATTTTTCCCTTAAAAAATGCATACCCAAATGGGTATTATTTTCAACAGAGAATCCCATTTTAAAAAAAAAATTTCCTTTAAAAACATAGACCCAAATGGGTATTATTTTCAAAAACCAATCTCATTTTAACAAATACAAAATTCCTTTAAAAACGCATGCCCAGATGGTTGTAAAACCATATGCTTATTTTCCAAAAATGCAAAACTAAGTGGGTGAAATTTCAACCTTTTACAAAAATTTTTTTATAGTCAAATAGGTGCTAAAAATATAGACCCAACTATGTAATATTAATACTCTTTGCAAAAATGTTTTCACAGACCAAATAAACACTAAAAATGCAGTCACAATAATGGGTTTTCAATCATATATTTATTTTCCCAAGAAAGCAAAAGAAAAACCATGCCTGAGAAAACACTCTCCAACTTCTTTCTACTAATCTCCTTCTAGATTTCCAATGCTCCAACCTTCAAGTCCAAGAAAAAACTCGTATGCATAATAAAACCAAAAACAAATGAAACGGATTTCCTCCCAATCATCCTCCTCCATTCTCTCATGCAAACCCCGGTTCAAATTCCTTTTCCCCATTTTTTCTTGTTCCAAAACCACACATATAACCTAAATGATGTCCATTTTACACAAAATTAAAAAGCAAACACTTCCTATTAATTCTCTCTTCTAATGCATTTTTCAAATGGCTGCATATTTTTAATTAAAACCAAACAATTTTTCATTTATTCCCCACTTTGTTATATATTCACTTAGTGCATGTGTTATATTTAATACAATTAAAATTTAAAAACAACTCTTATCTCCCCTCTTACTTAGCTAACCACTGAGTTAAAGCTCCATGCAATGTGGCCAAGTATATATGCACGAAAACTGAAAACAATAGTATAATGAATAATATATATTGTATTATTTCAATAAACATGTTGGGGTCAATTTATGCGTAGACCATTCCACTATAACGATAAAGTCAACATAATTCATAATAGATAATTTATAATTCCAATCAACCATCATCCGCACATAAGAGAGTATAACACATAAACATGGTCCATTTATCCTGTTATGTTTTATGACTTATCCATAAGTCTAATAAATTACCTATAAAAGGAATAAATCTTCACTCACAACATCACGTTAATAGAGATGTATGATTGAAAAATTATGACGATGGAGTTTAGCCACATTAGTATAATCTTCTTATTGTCTATCGACATCAACCGATTAGACGAAAACAAGTAAAGCATAAAGAATTCACACATCACACAAAAAAACTAAATGATACCTGATCATGTGGTGTTTTCTAGTTCTCATTACCTTCGTTTTTTTAAGTTCAATACCTCGATCTAAAAACCTCTCTCTGATAATTCCCTCCCTCACCATGTCAATGAGGGTGTACCTTCTCATGCATCCATCTCATGTCACCAAGAAGTTAGTTAGTCTAAATCATTAAAATTCAACATAATCATAATAAACACGCTAATTTTCGCATTTGAAAATGATCATAAAAATTGATTATCCAAATTAAGAATGTCATTTTAATCATCATGATTAATCAAGTATTGAATTTTCAAATCCAAATAGGAGGGATGTGACAGTAAAAAATAAAAATTTCTAATTTACCCTATAACACTTCTAATTGCGACTGTGTTCCTTTGCTAATACAAACACCTACACTCTATCCCCACTTTTGCATCTTGATATATCTTCCCTAACTTTCTTATTCTTACACACTGATGTTTTGTCAAACCTAAAATTTACATGCATAAGACTTGTACTTAAAGTATGCTTTTCAACGTGCAAAGTTTCGAGATTTCATTCACCACATCCATGTTCAAAACCATACTACTAGGTCAAGATGTGAAATATGGCCATTTTTGACCTATACAGTCTTGGATAAAAACATGTTCTAACTCTAATTTATAAGCAATAATATTTTTTTGGGTCTTTTAATCTTCTTAGATCATTCTTGTTATGATAATTTATCTAAAGAACCATATATAAGCAAGTTAACATCACCTCATTTATACATCTGACAAGCATATGGAAATTCACTTGGCACACTCATTGCAATACTTAAAAATGAAACTCAAGGCTCCCAAAATCTACCTAAATTTTATTCACACCTAGTAGGGAAACCACTAATATAGTTTTGAAGCACTCAGTCAGGTCAAGGAGTCTAGTTTCTCTCACTTCTAAGCACACTAGTATCCATACTTCAAAGTATTAACAAGAGCACAATCCTCTAAGGCATGTTCAAAATGGTCCAGGTTTGTAATTAGTTGCATTAATATAGATGTTACACGTTAGGTAGAGAAATATTTTTGGTTTGAGGCCTCTTATAAGTAGTATCGACATAAGTGGTGCATGAATTACACTTACACCCAAACACTAGTTTCTTCTTGTAAGATCTTCTACCATTGTTATGGTTTGAGTGTGATTCAACATATTACAAATGGTTTTAGGATTGTGTGATGCTTAGGGTTTGACAGAGAAATGCATTTTTATGCCACCAAATTGTAGATAAATTTTCAAAAAAAAAAAGAAAATAGGTCCAAGATCGTACAAAATGTCTTGGATCATACAATTAGTCATGATAGACTTTTATGGTCTTGAACCACGAGGTTTTCTAGTGAAAGTCTCCAGAACGAAGCATCTTATGTTTCTGTAATCCCAAATTTCTCCTACATAGTCCTATGTAGCTAGTTAAATTTTCCTCCTTGTGTTTTCAATCTTGAAGCATTATGTAATAATTGATTACAAACACCAATACATTATTCTAATATTGCATAGTTAATGTGGGAAGTTAATTAATCAAAATAGCTCTTAGTTTTATACCTTACATTCCTTTTTTAGTATTTTGCATTCCATAAAATTATTTAAAAGATGATAAAATATTTAAAAAGGTGTAAAAATTTAGTGAACCCGACTCTTGAATTCAACGTTTTTGGCTCAAATATGATTTTCCTAGGGTTTATTATATTGTTTCATTATATAGTTCTTTAGGCCTTTCCCCCCCTTTTTTATGAATATTAATGGATTATTCTAGTGGTTCCACTATATCCTTTAGTGACTTCATTCAAATTCATCCCGTATGTGAGGAAATAATTTATGAGGCCTTTCAAAAAAATTGATTCATTCTCACACATCTAGTCATCATGTAAAATATGTTCTTCGGGAAGCTTTCTCTTTTGATTGGGATAGTGGTCCTCCTTTCACTCTTCCCTAGGATGTTTTTAATATAAAATCTCCCATATTTGTGCAAGTTATGATACATACTACATTGGTCAAACGAGTTCTTATTGACAATACATCGGGTCTTAATGTTTGTAGCATTTCTTTCCTTCATCATTTAGGTATTTTTATTGAAGATTAATCCCTTTATGCTACACACAACAGTGACCTTAAAAATACAACTTCGTCAAATACTCACCTAACCCATTACTATCAGTCCTAATATACTTGACACTTTATGTTATTTTTCCCCCAATAAACCTCGTTACAATATTCTCCTAGGGAAACCTTGGTTACATACCATGAATATATTTGTGTACCTACTGGTTTATGGTTTTATCATCAAGGTTGTAATTATGTTTTCCTAGGGAATATATCCCCTTTATATTTAATGTCACACCTCAATGAAAATTTATGTGTTTACCTTATGTTCCCCACATTATGTTTAAATGATTACTTGAGAAAAAACTTATGTCTTTCCCTCCACCACTTGAGGTTGATGTGAGTAAGCATCATAGTAAAGGTTCTAATGCTAATGCTTATTGTGATAATCATATATGCATTTCCCACCTCACTAATTGATGTATTATGCTTAAAAATGTTTTAAAATATCTAATTGATGAAAATGTAATTGAATGGGATGAGCCCACTAAATCCTATAAAACCGCTAATGATATTACCCAGTTAAAAACATCCCATGATCCACACACTAATAAGAACAATGACAAATATAATTTAGAAGAACCTCATAATTTTCATATAGTAACACTACCAACTCATTATGGCCCCTCCTCTAATGTAATTCTTCTTATTGCATCTCATACTCTTCCTCCCATTGTTACTTCTACTATACCTATGAGTCTCGAGGAAGCCCATATTCTTCTTCAAAATGTTATAATGACCATGAATTTCACATTTTTTACTTGGAATAAATCTTGAGACATATTTAATGATATTACAAATCTTATACAAATAATTGTTTCAATTCGGGTTCACCAATTTTGTACGATGGAAAAGTGACAAGTGAGCATGGGAATCTACAAGTAACTCTTCCTTGCACCCGACCTCCCGAGGTTGTGCCAAGACAGCCGGTAGGGATGGAATATGTGTGGGATGCAAACAAATTAGTTAGGCAATCTAATGTCTTCAATACGCACTAGTGGAAATTGTGAATCTAAGGCAGAGAAGGCCCTCCTAACTTGAACCGGTGTGATAGATCGATTGACAAGGATGACTGCTCGAAGTCTCCAATCAATATCGAGCTCTGGCATGATTTGATCTATGGGTTGTGGAATACGTGGAAAATGACCTGGGATAGTTTCGTGTATGTCTCCAGACAGTGTCATAGAGTGGATGATGGATGTAGTTGACTCTATGGGCGA
This sequence comes from Taxus chinensis, assembly GCA_019776745.2. NCBI lineage: Eukaryota > Viridiplantae > Streptophyta > Pinopsida > Cupressales > Taxaceae > Taxus > Taxus chinensis. The sequence continues at coordinate 218,862,340 of CM034152.1, read as the reverse complement.
TTCTCTGGTCTAGTCCAGAACTCCTTAGCTTCATTAGCTGCTATGTCTAGCAAGGATAACTATTCGATGATGATAGGTGGAAGTGGGGTAGATCTGAATACTAGTGTGCGTAGGCCAGTGTCTATGTCTGATTCACTTACGGATTCATTGGGTTGTGGGATTTGTGGATCACAACCGTAGACTCTTGGTTGTTGCGGTCCTACTATGGTCATGTACGAATTCAGTCCCTAATCTCTAGTATCCAATAATCATATGCTTTCTCAGCCTCTATATTTAGAATCAATAACTGTCTGATCTTCTCAGAATATCTTACAGGTGTTCGTGCAACCTGAATCCTTAAGCTAGTATCTATGTATTTGAGAATGTCTCCTACGTCTGGATGTGGGACCAAAGGATCACAACTGAACGTTTGCTCTCTTTCGAGCCTTTCTATAGTCATGTCGATATTTTCCTAGGGTAATCTATAATTTGAATGATTTGACCAAAATGTATTTGCTTGATTGTCTTCTATGTTTAATCCCCTCAACTGAGAGCTGATCTGTTGTAAGTTTGTTGTTGTTTGGAAGACTTGGATTCTAAGATTCTGGTCTATGTGAACTATTGCTGTGACGAGATTGGGTTGAGGCACGATTGACTCGAATACATATTCTCTGGGCTCCCTAGGTCCCATGATTGTCATACAAAAGCAATAATGTAAAACAAACTGCAACAAAATGAAATTTAACTACGTGAAGTATATCTATAGCATATATGATTTCACTATTTTTGTATTTTCTGATGAACTATTCGAATGAATCTAAAAGAGTAACTATTTAGCATATCTAGAATTGACAGCTAAAATAATAATGTAAAACAAACAAAATAACCTTGTATAGCTATTTGTCTGTGTAATTTTGTAGATCTATTCTAAACAATGAAATAACTGAACTAATCTATTTGCAAGGTTCTCGATCCTACCTCAGAAGTGAGGAGTGAATCATAGTTTCTCAGAAAATATCAATCCCACAGCTTCCCTGGCAATATCGAGAGTAGGATTGACTGAAATAAAGTGATTAACTACTCTATTTGATATGTTTCTAACTAGAACTTTGAAAGCTAGAACCTGGATTCCACAGAACAGTGGAAAATCCGATGGTGTGTGTGATCTTATCCCCTCAGTGTGATCTCCTCGTTCTTTCATGCTCACGTGGATCCAGAAAAGCGTGTAATGTTTGCATCAACAAAAGTAGATATTGGGATAAAGGAAGCTTTAGAATACAGACTTAATACAATGCGAGTAGGAGAGGGATTGCACAAGAGTACAGAGCTTGGCTTATGTAATTCCTAGCGGGATTTATTGCGAGTCATGCAACATAAAACGTCCAGAACCTAAAACTATCCTATTTGAAGAACAAAACCTGTAACTTTAATGGCTTCATATTAAAAACAAACTATTCTACTCCAATGCAATGTCAACAACACTTACACAAGATGGATATGTGGCTTCCTAACAACAAAACAATACTAACTAAGCATGCAATGAAAGAAACTAAGAACTCTAAGCAAAATGAGAGGCTAATCTATTGCAAAGAGAAATTCAGAGGCAAATTTGAGGGGCCATTTTCTTGAGCACAAGCTAACTATTTATAGCATTTGCATTTACCCAAGGTAAAAACCAAATAGAACTCTTAAACCATAAACAATGGCAAAACACTATTCCAGGGAACCAGAATCATAAATGCAAGCTTATGGCGGTGAAAGAAAGCTGGTAAAATGTTGAAATTACGTGAGTCGTGTTAAAAGAGCTTTCTGGAAAACGCGTAAAGGACCGCCTCCCTAAGAACCACCGCCCTATTCAGGGCAGCGGTCATGAGACCGCCGCCTAGGCAGGGCGGCGGTTTCGTCACTGAAAAGAAAAAGACTAAGAAAAGAGGGGAAAAGGGAAAAACAAAGCACGCGAGGGCTAAGCGGGGCATGTGGGATGTTAACGCACACTTGGAGATCTTTTCCGGATCCTGAACACCTTGTGAGGAGACCTGTATCATCATTGGGGCACCTATTACATTGCTTTGGCAGTACGATACCTTACACTTTTGGGTACGTACATATTGCCCCCTAGGAGAAGTGTTTTAGCCATGAAGAGGCGTAAAATGGTGGGTCCGAGTATGGCAGTCCCGAAATGGGAAGTTAGAAGTTATACCTGATACATTCGTGTGTTGAAATGACGCCGTCCAAAATTCCCGCTACCTACAAAACGAAAAGAGAACTCAAGTGTAGATAGACACAATAGTTTGGAAAATAAACGCTAAAATAATAAGAAATGAGAACGTACCATTTATGCGGGGATAAGAACTTACCTCCGTCAGCGCTCCAAACCTGTGGAAAAGACATTTAAAATGAATCAGGGTGATATATATATGAAAGTGGGCCCATTTTCCTATTCATTTGCACGAGTTGATTTGATTGATTCTAAGCTCTGGAACCCACGGTGACGGTTTCTTGCGTGAGTAGAGTCAAAATTCTCTTGACGGGATAGTGATCATGCCTCCGCGAGCAGAACATCGACCCGCACGATCATAGGTTGGTTTTCTTCAATTTATCCTTTTTACCCCCTTAATTTTGAAATGTTAAAATCTTTGTCATGGGGGGGGGTAATTTTTGAAAATGTTAGGTTCAAAAGGTCCATCTAGGGGGGGCGCCTACTGGGTAGGCTTTGTTTTTAGTTAAAATGGTCTTGTTTTGCATTTTTAGGCTTTTTTGGTTTAAAAACCTGCGTGGGTTTTCGGGCCACGATCGCCGCCCTACCCAGGATGGCGGTTACATGACTGCCACCCTTAAGGCGGTGGTTACGAAACTGCCTCCCTACTTAGGGCAGCGGTTTTGCACAGAATGCCAAAAGAACATTTGTTTGAGATTGTTTTTGCATTTTTAGCATTTCTACGTGTTTTCATGATTTTTCCAGTATTATTCGGATGCTAAATTACTCTGTTTTGTGTGTTTTTGGGTGTATGTAGGCGAGAGAGGAGTATATCCAGTGGAGCCAAGAGAGGGAGTGTGACTGGCTCCCAGGAGTGTTAGATGCCCTCTCACAGGATGAGGAGGATACTCTTCAGCGGGCTGGTATACTACATATATCGCGCATGCCCCACATTGCTCCTTCCAGTCACATTCTTTGTGACTTGTTCTCATATTGGGATGCTGATCGGAACACCTTCTGATTACCAGGGGTCCGCAGTGAGTGGACCATTACTTTGGAGGATGTCTATCGCATTCTGGGGGACCCGATTATTGGGAGATGTCTCACCCTTGAGACAGCAGGTTCACGGGCCCAAATAGCATAGTGGGCTACATACATGGGAGATGCAGTCATCTCCACGGGGTCGAAGAAGGGGGTTAGAGTTCTATCTATTCCTAGTTTACCCATCCCCCTACTTCACCAGGCTATTATGGGGATCCTTGCCTTGAGACTGATCCGGGACAAGGGAGGAGATACATTGTTATATTGCTAGTCCCCTATCATTGCATAGATAGAGGGACATGGCTGGATATATGCCTGGGGAGAAGACATACTTGGGACCACCTACCATGATTTATACAGGGTAGTCCATTTACAGGGGTAGTCCTTGAGCCACCCGTTGGGTCTATGAGCACTTCATCCCCTATGGCAGAGGTGTAGAGGTGGCAGATCCCAGAGCTGTGAGGGCAGCTAGATGGACAGATATGTTGGTGCTCCGAGCACCTCATCAGCCAGTTGCTTCTTTGACCACTGCTGACATGGAGGCCACACCGTATCAGACTATGACAGGTATATGGGGTGAGGAGGCTCTGACTTTGATCTCCTACTCCACCACAGGGCAACTTATTGATAGAGTGGGGTGAGTGGAGATACACCCCTATTGCCGAGTTCCTTAGTAGTTTGGCCTACCCTATATGGGCATGCTTCCCCTGGTAGCGCCAGTTTACAGATCGATCCAAGAGGCCAGAGGGGGGCCTAGAGGTCAGGGTTGGACAGTGGTTACTCCTGGCATTCCTATTGTAGCCAAGAGGGTAGTACGTGCCAGAGGGAGAGCCGGTGTGCCTCAAGAACCCTTGCTTCAGATTGTCATGGGTCCTGCCCATAACAGCGATGACCCTATTGACATAGACTCCAAGTCTGAGGAGTTCACAAGGGGAGAGACAGAGGAGGATAACGATCCTGAGTGGCATGACACTCAGGATATTATGCAGGCAGCGAGGGCTGAGCAGAGTGCAGAGAGAGTGACTCTGGTTTCAGAGGATCCACTCTCCTAGGGCCATGGCGGGGAGGATGAGTCTGTTGTAGGGTGCTACGTTGCTCTAGTCACAGGAGCAGCCCCTCAGTCAGCGGCGGCATCCGTGGCAGGTGCTGATCCTATAGATCCATCTTGGAGGCTTGGTGATCCGAGTAAGTTACCCTCTCTCCTTTTAATGTTTGTTTTTACTTAGGATCTCCTTAGTTGCTATCTCTCCTTTTGTTTTATCTTGTATTTCTAATCTCTTGTTTGGTTTTTAATTTGTTTGCAGAAACCACCGATGAGTGGCAGGATTTGATTCACAGGGTATGCAACGATACCTTGATGATCCCCATGGAGAGGACCCATGCAGAGCTACCTGTAGACGCTGGGGAGCCCTCAGCAACTAGTAAGCACAATGGCGTCTTTTCCCTAGTCTAGCATATGGCCAGGATGGTATCGAATCTTCGTACGGAGCTAACAGGGTATAGGATAGCCGAGCGCCTGATGAGGAGTCATTCTCGTGGTGAGACTGCGGCTGCCCCTCAGGATCCTGAGCCCTCCGTGCACTCAGAGCGCCGGCGTAGCTAGAGTTCTAGGCATGGGCGTGCGCCTTCAGAGGGGTCTCGTAGGGATTGAGAAGCCACTTGGCTCTCCTAGATTTTGTATGCTACATTCTTTTGTATATCCCAGGCTCTTTGAGTGTTTTGACCATGCTTAGTGCATGATGGCATTGTATAGAAACTTTGATCATTCATGTATATATATTCTCTTTTGGATCAAAACCCTTGGTATCTATGGCTTAGTTTTCATTTCCAGCTTCCTTACGTAGATTATGATGTATGTATGTATGCTCTTTATAATGTATGCAATGGAGAACAAATGATGCAAGTGTTTATTTTTCTTTTGTATTTCATGATGTTGATATATGATAATGTAGATATAATGTGATTTTGAATCTTTGTTTCTGTAAGTAATTTTGGATACTCCATATTTGTTTTTGGCAAAGTGGTGAAGATAAACTGATATGATGAGCAGATAGACTTACCCCTCTCCTAACTCCACGCAACTAGTAAGATGCGAGGGCTTATCACCGAGAGTTGGAAAGGGCACAAGTTATGAAATGTGTTGAAATGATAGTGATGAAAGATAGACAAAGCTTTGGCAGAACCAAATTAGGATGCCAAAAGCTTACTCCATTCGAGTGACTTCATAGTTTTAGACGCAACTCACTTTGCGGTTTATCCAGACTTAGATCCTTAAATGGCCACATGGTAGACAAAATATGGGTTTTTAGGATTTTGAACTCTTTTGGAATTTTGGACATCTGATTCATTTGTTTTTGACTCAAATACTTTGAGATTTGAATTGTTTGTGTATGACCTTTTGCATATGTTTGTCAAGAGGACCCCCTACACTTTGCCCCATGCTACTAGTAAGAAGCGTGGGTTTATCACCGTGGGCAAAGCATAGGCGAGTAAGGGCATTTCCATCCTTTCCCGACCCTACATCACTAGTAAGAGACACAAGCTCATCACTAAAGGTTGGTAGGGCAAGGAAATGTGTAAAATTAAAATTTTCTATTTGATCAATATTTGACTTGTTTATTTGAGTAAAATGTCAGTATGTGCTTATTTCCAAAGAGATATACATATGGGATAGATGTGACACCATGAAGCTTCTAGAACAGACCATAGGCAAGACACCTATTCTAAGAAGAACCAAAAGTGAGAATAAACCTGCAGATCTTGGCATGGTTACCGTTAAGACTTTGTCATATCTAGCTTTATTTGATAAAATGATTCCGAGATAATTTGATGATATCATGGAAATGGAAAAGTATGATTAGAGTGTTTATGCCAACAACATCATGAGTTTGTAATGAATTTTGTTTGAGAACAAATTCCTTGATCACAATTTGTATACGAAACAAGTGGACAAAATGATCTTAATCTATATGAAGATGTAATGTAAATGTAATTATAAATAGTGCTAGTTGCTTACGCGTAGAACCGCTTGAGGTGTAGGGAATTGACTGTTTCGCCAAATTCCTCACCTTCCAGTGTACATAAGAGGTATGCACCATTTCCATAGTCCTTCATGACTAGGTATGGGCCCAACCATTTGGGCCAGAACTTTCTTCTTTCACCGATCTTTTTGTCGATCCGGCTGTCTAGCCTTAGAACTAGATCACCTTCATATATGTCGCGTTCATAGACTTTCTTGTTATACTGCTGGCACATCCGGTCAGCATAGACTCTGTGCCACTGTTCAGCATCTAACCTAGCTTCATATAGGATTTCTAATTGGGAAAGACATGCTTCTCTATAAGCGTCTTCATCTAGGATCCCTTGTAATGAAATGCGGAGACTGGGTATTTCAACCTCAAGCGGGAGAACTGCTTCTGCCCTAAATACTAGTGAGAAAGGAGTTGCTCCTGTTGGTGTTCTTATTGAGGTTTGGTGGGCCCATAAGGTTGGATACAACTTCAAATGCCAATCTCATTTGTTTTCTTTCACCGTTTTAAGGAGAATGGATTTTAGTGTTTTATTTGTTGCTTCAGCCTGTTCGTTGGCTTAAGGGTAATACAAGGAAGCCGTATGATGGCTTATTTTAAATTTATTACACAATTCACAAACTTTGTCATTCTTAAAAGAAGTTCCATTATCTGAGATAATGATTTGAGGAATACCATACCTGCAAATGATTTGGTTCAAAATGAACTTGACGATTACAGAACCTGGTACAGTAGTAAGAGGCATAGCCTCTACCCATTTGGTGAAATATTCGGTGGCTGTGATTATAAAATAATGGCCATCTATAGACAAGGGAGATAATTTCCCTATCAAATCAAGACCCCACGTAGAAAAGGGCCATAGAGTAGTGATTGGTTGTAGAGCTTGTGCCGGCATGTGAATCTCATGGGAGAACTCTTGGCACTTATGACACATACGTACAAAATCTACTGCGTTGTGTTCTAGAGTGGGCCATAAATAACCCATTCGATGTATTTTACGAGTGGTGGTATGGCCACCGAAGTGGCCTCCACACATTCCACTATGAGATTCATGGAGAATCTTCTTGGATTCTTCTGTGTCGACACGTCTTAGAAGCATTCCATCGAATGCTTTTCAATAGAGCACTTGCTCTATAATGACGTATTTTGCTACGATAATGCATAACCACCTTCTTTGTTATGGAGTAGCACTTTTTGGATATGTATGGTCCATGATATAACTAATGATATCAGTGTACCAAGGACACTTAGAGATAGGAGGTCTGGTTTCAATATAGTATACGCACTCATCTGGAAAATCCAGATCTACTAGATCGCCTCCATCTAATGGGTTATCAGCTAACCAATCCGCGATGATTTTTCCCTTAACGGACTTCTGATTTACAAATGTTAATTCGAATTCTCCCATTAAGGTTATAAAACATCCAGCCTTCTTAGAAAAGGACCCTTGTGTGAGAAAAGTTCGTAAATGGTCTGTTTTTACCATGACCCTTGTTTCTTGATTTAGCATATAATGTCTTAAGTGTTTGGTTGCAAAGACTATGGTGAGGCATTCTCGTTCTGCTTGTGTATAATGTGTTTCATAGTCGAGCAACGTTTGGCTAATGAAATAAATCACACGTTCTCTCTTGTCATCGTCTTCTTGAGCCAGCATATAGGTTAGCGAGACATTGTTAGCTCGCGAGTATAAAATTAATGGGCGATCTAGCTTAGGTGGCATTAGCGTAGGTGGTGATAACAAGAAACACTTAACTGCATCAAAAGCTTCATTGTAGTCTTTGGTCCAATCAATACTATATCTTTCTTGAGCAGATTGTTGATTGGATGGATGGCAAAGCTTAAGTCCGGGATGAATCTTTGGATTGCACCAAGTTTTCTGAGAAATTACCTGATTCCAGATTCATTCGAAGGTGGGACCATTTCGAGGACAGCCCAAATTTTGGTTGGGTCAACATCTATCCCTCATGATGATATGATGTAACCTAGGATCTTCCCTCTTGTTACACCAAAGACGCATTTTTCTGGATTTAGCGTAACTCCGTATTCTATCAGATGTGAAAGAATGATGCGGAGTACTTCCGGATGGTCACAATGCTTTTTGGCCTTAGCCAACAAGTCATCTACGTAGGATTCCATGATTGTATGAATTAGATCATGAAATATATATGTCATAGCTCGCTGGTATGTATCACCAGTGTTCTTGAGACCAAATGGCATAACAACATAGCAATAAGTTCCCCAAGGAGTTATAAACGTGGTTTTAGCTTGATCTTGTTTAGATATTCTGATTTGATTGTATCCCAAGAATCCATCCATGAGAGACAAGAGTTCAAATCCAGCTGTTGCATCAATAATGATATCGATGGATGGTAATGGGAAGTCATCCTTAGGACACACTTTGTTGATGTCTCAGAAATCTATGCAGATGCGTATCTTCCCATTCTTTTTGAGAACGAGAACGCTATTAGATACCCATTGAAAGTAATCAACTAGTTTGATGAATCCTACTTGGAGGAGCTTTATTTCTTCTTCTTTCACCATGAGAGCTACCTTAGGTTTCATCAGTCTTGACTTTTGTTTGACTGGATTTGCATTAGATTTAGTGACGAGGTTGTGCACCGCAATGTGGGGTGTAACTCCTGTCATTTCCTTATAATTAAATACAAAATCCTTCTGATGTTCCTTGAGGATTCGAGTGTGTATTTCTACTTCTTCTGGGGTTAACGAGGATCCTAGTTTTAAGATTTTTGGTTCATTCTCCATTCCGATGTTAACATCGATTGTTTCTTCGATTAAAGAGGCATTACCCTCTTCAAACTCAGGCGGGGATGGAGGTAAGTCCAAATCGTCCCCATTTTCTATTGTGTATACACTAGGTTCCATTTGCAAGGGAAGCTCCATCATGGGATTTCTGAAGTAGGAAGACGAATGTGGGATTAAGGACAAATCTATCATATGATAGGAGAGATGTAATGCCGTATAGACGTTTAAGTAATTTAGAGTGGCCATATCACTATCAATGTGGTCTAGGATAGTAGATTTGTTTTCATTTCCATTTAAAAGAGAATTTGTCATTGTTTTTATCAATGGTTTATCATGAAGGGATACCATGAAACGGGTATCCTCTAACTTACTGTTTGGAGTAAAACATGATGCTGAAGTTGCCATTGAATCAGCGAGAAGATTTCTCTTTCACGGGATTACTTCAATTGATATGAAGTCAAACTCCTTGCTTAAATTCAATACAGCCGTTTTGTAAAGCTGTAAGTGCTCGGATTTGGTTTCAAATATCTCAGAGACTTGGTTTGCTACCAATTGTGAGTCTCCTAAGACTCTGATGTTATCAACACCGATTCTCTTAGCTAAGATGAGGCCAAGGAGGAGGGCTTCATACTCAGCGTCGTTGTTTGTACATTCAAATTTTAGTTTAAAGGAAAATGGTAGGACTTTCCCCTCGGGAGAAGTAAGGATTATACCTGCCCCAGCTCCATAACGACATCTAGCCCCATCAAAATGGAGAGTCCAATATTTAGCTGGGAGCATAGACGTTGGGATATTTGTTCTATTAACATATTCTACCTCTACAATGCAGAGATCTACTGCTGGGAGAGAACCGACACCCAGGGAATATCCCATGCCTATAAAATCAAATGGTAAGAACATTGGTAGATCTTGTTGTATCATTTCAATGATTTTTGCAGTAGTTCCTTATGATACTATTTCTATAGTATTAGCCTCATATTTGGGGGTTGGGGTTGCCTTGGCTAGGCTCATAGTTTCAAGATCTGTCATAGGTACTAGCTTTTCTTTTGGTTTTGTGTCAGAAGGCTTATTAAGTTGGTTTGTTGGGAGTTCAAACTCCGATTGCACGCCTAGTCTTTTCTTTAAGTCAGCTAGGTGTACATCGAATGGTTTTGGATCACCTTTGGCTACAAATATATTTCCTAAGTGTAAAAACCTTACTTCTTGAAATAGCGTAGAAGGGATTTCCTTCATGCAATGTATCTATGGTCGGCTGAGGATCATATTATAGTTAGTTTCCCGATCTATAATATAAAACTCAGTCAAGATGGTTTTGGGTCCTAAGGTGACCGGTAATATTATAGTTCCAACCGAGGTGGCTTTAAGGCTATCATATCCCCTTAGTGTGTTTCGAGTTGTGGAACAATTGGTTTCTCCATACCCTAGCTTTTGAAGGAAAGAGAAGGGGACTATGTTAACCACTGCCCCATCATCTATCATTGCATGCTTTACATAGTTGTTATAAACCCATACTTGAAAATGTAAGGTTGGATCACCTTGGCGTGCGATCTCATCATCTGTCAGCATTTTGTTTATCTTGAATATGAATTCGACATCCCTATCCGCCTGCCCAGGAGGGTGAATATCAAAGTCTATATGATTTACCTGTGTTTCAAGAGGTGGAGTGATGTTAATTAAATGACCTAAACCTAATGCTTCTAAAAGAGCAACCCTGTGGGAAGGAGAGTTCTTTAGTAAGTCTAAAAATGAAATGTGCGAGAAGGTTTTTGTTAGGTCATTAATTAAATCATAGGCACCCACAGGATTTTCTACTACTTGTTGAAAGTTATCTATCTCTGGTAGGTGGCTTGGACTTGGCTGAGAGAAATACTCTCATGTCCTTGTTATAGCTTTGATGGGTAGTTCGGCATCTAACTCTACTAAACTGACTATCTTAGGTCGTGACTGACTTCCTAGTTGTGGCGCAACTAATGGATTTAGCGAAGTTGAAGCTTCATGATCATTGTTTCCTGTAATTACACTCTTGTTCATCCCATCCAGACTTAGCCTGTTGTTATCGTGATTTGGGAGCGGATCATTAAAGATCTTCAGGGGTGCGTTTTGAGGGGAAAATGCCCCTGAAAAAGTATTTGATGCTGGTGACATAGGATCTACCAAGAACATATCCATGAAAAGTTTTCTTTGTTCATCTGGCAAGCGTTGCATGAATTTATTGTAGTCACGGCACGTTTTAGTGTCATGGCCCTGAATTTTGTGGAAACCACAATATGAATTGGGATTGTAATTCCTGGTTTGTTGGTTTGGTGTATATTGTGGCCCAAAATTTTGATCAAACCGTTGCCTATTAGGATTAAAATTTTGCGTTTGTTGTCTTTGGTTTGAATTATGGTTTTGGTACCTAGTTGAATTTTGGCTTGGGCCCTGTATAGGGCTTCGCCATTTTTGTTGTTGTTGTTGTGGATGATTAAAATCCACTGTATTGATTTTCGGGGTAAAGTTGTTGTTTTGTTGATTGTTTATTTGTGATGGAGTATTGACAACATTTACCTTCTTAGGCTAGTCGGTTACTCCATCTGTTGTCACCCCGTGATTTTTGTTCAGGATTTTAGGTCCTTGATTAACATTTGTGGTAGTAGGATAAGTTGTAGTGTTCTGGCTAGAGGTGATTAACCTCCCGTTTGTTCCATATGTCTTACAACCACTATCTATTGTTACTTGATCTATTCGGAGAGCACTCTCAAGTACTTCATTGTAAGTCCTTAGTGGGAACTTCTGAACTTCTTCCTTCACCTCTCTACTGAGAGAATGAAGGAATAAATCACATAGTTCCATTTGGTCCATATTCGGAGCACTTGCCGAAGAATAAAGAACTGTACGCCACCTTTGGATGAAATGGGCGACAGATTCGTTGTGTTCTTGCTTGATGTGTAAGAACTCCTTGATTCATGTTCTCAATAGTTTGTTCATGTCAAATGCCTTAATGAACTCTGAAATGAGTTGTTTAAATGAATGGATGGAAGCCTCAGGTATTCTATAATACCAATCGAGAGCGATGCCTTCCAAAGTTTTGGGAATATCTTAGCAACAACCCCATCCCAAGGGAGTAGTTCTCGTATGGCTATAGCATAAGCCTTGATATGTGCATTCAGATCTCCCTTCCCTTTGTATTTGGGAAAGTCGGGAAGAGGTCTTGGAAGCATGATGCTTCGTATGGTGAAATCTAAGGGCTCTTTCAAATATTCTGAATAAGTCCCTATCACATAGGTTTCGACCATTGATGGTGCCTATTGAGGGAGTGGTGGTGGAATTGGTTGTTGATATGGTGTAGCGTATGTGTTAGTGGGGGCATAAGGAAACCCATGTGTTTGAGGAAACATTCCGGGAGAGGAGAACATATCCCCTTGTGGTGATTTGGAGTACATGTTTAAGTATGACGGGGTATTATCTAGGAATGGATTACTTTGTACTAGACAGGGAGGTGTCAGAACGGTGTTAAAAATGGCAGCTCTTGTTGGGGTTTGTTGTGAATACTGAGGAGTCATGCCTAACGTGCCTACTCCTGTGTGGAGGTCTACTTGGCTAGAATGGTGTAGAGGATTGGAACTTCCTACTTGCATGAGTTGAGAATGGTGATTTTCCTGAGCAAGTTCTAACCCCCTCACTTTTTATACTAGCGTTGAAATGACTTCATTTGGTGAAGTCACAGTGTTTTGCCTTAGCGGCGTTTGCTGTATATCATGGTGTTGCTTAGGCATGTGATATCCTGTTATGAACTGATCGCTGCCCTACCAAGTTTCCCCGAGGGAATTTCCTATATGACGTGGTATGGAGGTATTTTCTTGGAAAGAGATTTCAGGTTGTGTTTGTAAACCTCCTATAGGTGGGTACATACTTTGAGAACATTGTTCATTCCTGGCATGACGTACTGAATGTTCATTATCTAGAACCAGGTATGGATTTGATTGCCTACTAATTTGTGGTCTCAGTAGTATTTGAGGAGAAAAACTAGACTCTCCTATGAGCATCATATTGTTCGAGCCTGAAGGCTCTATTTGTTGCATTTGAGCGAGCTGATCTAACTCCTCAGTTTGAAAAGATGAGTTATATCTGATCCTTGGAGTTTGCGTTGACAACTAGTTAGTTGAGTAGTTGTCACTCCATACTGAGAGTGAGGGTGATGATTGCCTATTTTGTTGGGCGTAGTATGCCTCAAGGCCCAAGAGGGGCCTGTCATATGCATCGAATCTCGACATATTTGAGGGGTATATGAATACCCGCAGAATAATGGGAAGGAGCAAAGGTGATGGTGAAAATTGATGAGGTAGTACGAATCTGAATCCAAATTAGAAGGTAGAAAGTTTCAATTCGGGTTCACCAATTTTGTACGATGGAAAAGTGACAAGCGAGCATGGGAATCTACAAGTAACTCTTCCTTGCACCCGACCTCCCGAGGTTGTGCCAAGACAGCCGGTAGGGATGGAATATGTGTGGGATGCAAACAAATTATTTAGGCAATCTAATGTCTTCAATACGCACTAGTGGAAATTGTGAATCTAAGGCAGAGAAGGCCCTCCTAACTTGAACCGGTGTGATAGATCGATTGGCAAGGATGACTGCTCGAAGGCTCCAATCAATATCGAGCTCTGGCATGATTCGATATATGGGTTGTGGAATACGTGGAAAATGACCTGGGATAGTTTCATGTATGTCTCCAGACAGGGTCATAGAGTGGATGATGGATGTAGTTGACTCTATGGGTGATTCTCTGGTCTAGTCTAGAACTCCTTAGCTTCGTTAGCTGCTATGTCTAGCAAGGATAACTTTTCACTGATGATAGGTGGAAGTGGGGTAGATCTGAATACTAGTGTGCGTAGGCCAGTGTCTATGTATGATTCACTTATGGATTCGTTGGGTTGTGGGATTTGTGGATCACAACCATAGACTCTTGGTTGTTGCGGTCCTGCTATGGTCATGTACGAATTCAGTCCCTAATCTCTAGTATCCAACAATTTAAAACAAACAAAATAACAGAGTATAGCTATTTGTCTGTGTAATTTTGTAGATCTATTCTAAACAATGAAATAACTGAAATAATCTATTTGCAAGGTTCTCGATCCTACCTCAGAAGTGAGGAGTGAATCATAGTTTCTCAGAAACTATCAATCCCCACAGCTTCGCTGGCAATATCGAGAGTAGAATTGACTGAAATAAAGTGATTAACTACTCTATTTGATATGTTTCTAACTAGAAATCCGAAAGCTAGAACCTGGATTCCACAGAAAAGTGGTGAATCCGATGGTGTGCGTGATCTTGTTCCCTCAGTGTGATCTCCTCGTTCTTTTATGCTCACGTGGATCCATAAAAGTGTGTAATGCTTGCATCAACAAAAGTAGATATTGGGATAAAGGCAGCTTTAGAATACAGACTGAATATAATGTGAGTAGGAGAGGGATTGCGCAAGAGTACAGAGCTTGGCTTATGTAATTCTTATCGGGATTTATTGCAAGTCATGCAACATAAAATGTCCAGAACCTAAAACTACCTTGTTTGAAGAACAAAACCTGCAACTTTAATGGCTTCCTATTGAAAACAAACTATTCTACTCCAATGGATTGGATAAAATGTCAACAACACTTGCACAAGATGGATATGTGGCTTCCTAACAACAAAACAATACTAACTAAGCATGCAATGAAATAAACTAAGAACTCTAAGTAAAATGAAAGGCTAATCTATTGCAAAGAGAAATTCAGAGGCAAATTTGAGGGGCCATTTGCTTGAGCACAAGCCAACTATTTATAGCTTTTGCATTTACCCTAGGTAAAAACCAAATAGAACTCTTAAACTATAAACAATGGAAAAACACTATTCCAGGGAACCAAAATCATAAATGCAAGCTTATGGCGGTGAAAGAAAGCTAGTAAAACATTGAAATTACATGAGTCGTGTTAAAAGAGATTTTTGGAAAACACGTAAAGGACCGCCGCCCTGAGCAGGGAAGTGGTTACAGGACCGCCGCCCTATTCAGGGCAGCGGTCACGAGACTGCCGCCAAGGTAGGGTGGCGGTTTCATCACTGAAGAGCAAAAGACTAAGAAAAGAGGGGAAAAGGGAAAAACAAAGCACGTGGGGGCTAAACGGGGCATGCGGGATGTTAACGCACACTTGGAGATATTTTCCAGATCCCGATCACCTTGCGAGGAGACCTGTATCATCATTGGGGCACCTGTTACGTTGCTTTGGCAGTACAGTACCTTACAATTTTGGGTACGTACAGTCTCCAAAATCATGTTTTAACCTCATATTGTTTAACCTCCTATCTCCATATTTCAGGAACATCACCTTGTTCCTTTGTTACCTCACATACAAATCTCACAATATTCAATGATATATTATCTCATCCTAACATTGATACAACTCTTTAAAAAATGCACAATCTCCCTCATGTTGTATCATCCTCTCCTTCTTCAAATCACACATCAGATATATTAATTTACTCAATCATTCCTACATAAGTCCCATTACCACCCACCATTAGCTCAAATAACATTCCTTCAAGTCCTCCTTAGTTACATTTCCTTCAAGCTTCCATGCGTATCTTACACCAATATTTCTCACTTACAAGAGGTATTCATAAGCCTCCATAAAGGCCCTCTAATTTCCATATTATTCCTCATGGTCCTCATCCTTCTAGGATTATAGATAATTATTTTCACACAAATGTCATCTATAGTGGATCTCAACCTCTAAGGATTCCTGATAGGGATTATAGTGCACATCTGATCTATAGTGGCTCTCACTCTTCCAATCCTCCTCATAATTATACTTTATCACATATTGCCTCTCATCAATCTAGTCTAACTCATTCTCCTCATAAGATCTATTTGGCACATATTACTACTTTTTTACTAATTACATATGAGAATCCTTATTCGGCACTATTGAGGCCCACATCTCCCATTTCTTATAGATTTGCTTCACCTCCTCATGATGCTCTCATTGGTTAGCTCTTGTGATACCCTTCTCCTAACACATAGCTACTATTGTCCAAAATAACTCCCCTAGTTATATTGAAAAATTACATCCCCATTCTGTCTTTAAAGTTCAAACATTATAAGTTGCGCACACTCTAGTTGTTTCCTATGCACATTTCTTGATTGCAATTATTTGGCATGCCCTTGCATGCCTCTCCTACTTATTCCTAGACCTTGATGGTCCTATTTATCCCTCATGCACAACTTCCATTTGATTTCACCTTCCTTCCCATTCCTATATCTTCTTCCATTCTCCCTTTGTGCGCACTCCTGTCGTGCTCGCCTTATATACCTCAGTTTGTGTAACCTTCGTGTGCACCCGTTGAATTTCCTTCCAATTCAGCTAAGTCCCCTCCATGATTTCACCGGCTACTTCTCATTTGAATACTACACTCTACCCACATACTTGGATCCTTCTCAGGTATGCACCTTGTCTTCCCACTTCTGCATGTACCCTTCTAAGGTACCCATCTTCTACATTCTTGCACCTCTCACACATGCATGCACCAAGTGCACTTTCCCAAACTGAGTCATTTTGCCATGCCAATAATTATTAGATTGAGTATTTCTCACACAACCTATCAAAGCACACAAATAGGGCACTTGATCCTTGTGATGAATCATTATGTGACACATGGAAAAATAGACAAAACAATGAATAGTCACCTAGATCCTTCAGCTAATCAGAGCGCACCACATCTCTTATGTGTTTATTTTTCACTGTATATTTTAGATCATCATAACTTCCACTACAGGGCTTAGATTTAGGTGTTTTTGGTAATATGCTGATGTGGGCTACACTCTAGATCATTCAGAATCAGATTTTGGTGGGATTCAGTAGGTGAGAAACATGGAAATGCATTTCAAACCATTAATGCACGACTTCAATCACCCAACCACTCAAATTTGATTCAATTTTCCCTCTTTCCTTGTTCCAAAAGCAAGAAAAACATGAGGAGGGACATCTAACATCATTTGTAGGCATTCAATTCTTGATGTTGGTGGTTGGATTTTAAATCAGATTTTCCTTTTATTTTTTCTCCTTTTCTCTCCTTCTTCTATTTATATTGGGATAAGGCTCATTGTAAAAGGTTGGACCCCTTTAGTTTGCCAAGGGCTTTGATTCTTTACATTTTAAGTTGTAGGCCTTCACATCTGGCTCTCTACATGTGGATATCAGCCTCATCCACCATTGTTATCTGTGAATTATTTGGAAGCAATAAATCTTATTTTGTGGATATTCTCTACTATATTTTAAATTTTATTACATCTTCTTGACTCTCCTTGCATTGTTTGTTTGATGTGCATTATCTACATCCCATGCAGGTCCCTTTTCTGAATGTGATCCATTAAAATGAGTGTGTGAGTGTATTTCAAACCATGACACACATGTTTTTCCTCTCTGCATGCATTCTCCTTCATTTCCACTTAAAGCTAACTATCTCCATCCCCCTCTTTCTGGAGTTATCAGTTCCTTTAGTTTAGGTTTCCATTTTATGCACCTCGTTCTCACCTTGGTCCTTTGGAATTGTAGAGTAGTGATGGGTAGCTACACTTACCTTCCTAGGACTAGTTTTAGCAGTAGAAATAAGTAGAGGAACTAGCCTTCTCTGGAGGTCTGTCTCAAGTGTGAAAGGTCCCTTAGCTTGGAAATAGCCCCATGTTGCCTCAAAACCCTAGTTCATCCATATATTGGACATGTGTGTAACCTAGTGATATACAACCTTTAGAGGCTTGTTTCGACACATATGGAGAATCTCAACTCTCATATTTATGATTTTTAATAGTTCGTGTGCCTTTTTAATGAGAAGGATACATGCCATACAGAGCACATCAACTCAATATTCCAATGAGTACCTTCAGCTTTCTCCAAGAAGAAGAGGTAGTAAAACAACCGTACATGCATCTCCATCCCAGGGCATTGTGCACTTTCTACACCACCTCCTTTTAGGCCTTCCTTACAACCTACTAGAATTCTCATCCCTATCATTATGGTAGAGCAACAAGTAAATAAACCATATGTTAATTTTTTTGGTAGCAGTCCTCTTGGTCTTAATGCCTAGAATCCCATTCCAACATCTACACTTAAGATTATCCCTTTCTTCACTGGGGAAAATTAGACCACTCTAGTTGACCATATTCAATACATATCTGATTTCTATTCTATCCACCAAATTGTTGAACAAGATGTGGTTGTTAGGCTATTAGATTCTTCATTCAAGGGAAGAGCCTTGTAATTGTTCAAGATTCTGGTGACAAGATCAATCATTAATTGGAATCAGCTAGGGACAACCATTTGCAATCAGTTTGGAGAAAATTCATATAACATATCCTTGCTTGAATAGTTGACAACCATAAAAAGGGCTCCTAATGATATTATGATAGATTTCAATTTCAGATTTCAGAATACCCAAGAGAGAATTCCAGCCGTTGTAAGACCAACTCCATAAGCTACTTTTCTTTACTTTTTTAGGGATTTAAATTCTTATATTACTATCATGATCCAATCTATGGGAGTGAAACATTTTCGGGGGCCTATGTATTGGCCATTAGGGCTGAAACTTTTCTAATACAAGAAGGGAAGTTATCCCCTAGACCACTCGTGCCCTTGTTTCTAGAAATGCCTAAGGGGCCTTAGCCTTTATTGCTCCTATTCTTGAGTAGAAAACCCAGCCCACTACCTCCGCATCCTATTCTCCCACACAACAAAATGACGATGAAGAAATGAAGACCTTGATTAAAAATTTGTCTAATAAAGTTATATCTTCAGAAAAGTAGTAGGCACAAGCCTTCAGAAACAATTCTAATGAAGGATATAATCAAATTCATTACCCCTTTATAAATCAATATCCAGATCAAATATATGGGTAGAGTCAACAAAATGATAAATGGAATTCTAATGTGCACCTTCCTCTTTAGATAGTTACCCCTACACAACCCCTTCCAGTGCCCAGCACGAGTAGAGAACTTGTTTCAGTTTAGTATAATTTATTCCAAGAGACAAAGTGGTGCTTCCCTTACAACATGCCTCATATCTAGTAAAGTTGCACTAATGTCTTACGTGCGCAGGCCTATAAGATTCGAAATGCTTCAACTAGTGAGGCCTCAAATAGTGCACACAAACCTAGAAATGAATAAGTTCCAGAAGTTATCCATGAGGTCAACCTTGTCTTCTTTGGTGTGGATGAATTCTGCACAATGAACTAAGCTATGGATAGTGTAAATGGGTTATGTGAACATGTCATCGAAAAAAAAAGGTAAAATAGAAGAATTATTGTCTCTAGCATGCAACTTACCGCTCTTTCCACACAAGTTGATCCACAAAAGAAAAGAGATACAAATCACCTCTAAGCATTAAAGGACACTAAAACATCCAGCAATCATGGTGCACAAACTTCTATGCGCAAGGTCCCGTGTAACCCTCCAACTAAAGTTACGTATACCGCTCTTTTGGTTGGTCAATCTGATTGGCTAAAATAAGGATTTTGGATTTAATGTAGCTAGTAACAATAATAGAATAAAATATGTGAAATTTAAGGTAAGTGATAGCAATTTTTATTTAATATTTAAATGAAATGCAATAAATGAAATAGTAGTGATTAAGGTACGAACCTGAAAAGTACTTACCTCATGTTTTAGGACTGTGATGATTGATAGACAGACATTGTAGATTGTAAATCTGTGACTCAGAAAATTACATCACATGGGTTTATGTTTACACTGGGGCACCTGTGGGCACCCTTGTGTGTAGTTTAGGTACTCTGGACTACAAGAAATCTCAAGATATGGTTCTAGAAGTATCACAAGTCATCTATAAGACCTTTTTCTTGATCGATATATTGTCACAATATCCTTGCTCATATCAGTGGAG
Organism: Taxus chinensis; assembly: GCA_019776745.2. Taxonomy (NCBI): domain Eukaryota; kingdom Viridiplantae; phylum Streptophyta; class Pinopsida; order Cupressales; family Taxaceae; genus Taxus; species Taxus chinensis. The sequence continues at coordinate 218,842,427 of CM034152.1, read as the reverse complement.
TGATGTTATGAAGATCAACCTGAAAAACCCATACAAAGCATCAAATTCCTAAAAAAGAAAGATGTAAATGAAGGGGACATAATGGCCTTAGATACCACAATGGTGGAATTACAACTACACACTACACTACATTCTAGACCTAATATAGTTCTATGTTCTTGTGTGTGCAATTGTGTGCCTAGGGTGCCCTAGCATCAATGAAAAGAAGTAGGGAGCAAGAACTAGATGTAAAATGCAAATGGTTTATGGAATAACAATAATACAACCCTTTTCCCCCTATGCTTGTTTGATATAGATGTAGAAGATTCCCAAATATAGTCATTTTCCTTAGTAGTATCTAGATCTTGATAATAGATAGTCCTCCCATAATGTGGTGGGTATGTTATGTTTATATAAGGATCTCTAGCTAAAATTTTGACACTAATGGCCTGATATGCTGACTAGCACATAGGTAAATGAGACCATAAAATTGTAGAGACCGACCTTGAACAATGAAATTAAATGCAAACATCATGGCAACTAGGGAATCAAAAATTAAGGACTGGGGCGCCCATGGGCACCCTAGTATAACCTTAGGCACCCTAGTTAGGGACTAGAGATGAAAAATGACCAAAATATGACACTTAATAGTTAGTAAAATATGACCAAAACTATGTAGAAAAATGATGACTATGGAAGACAAATGAAATGATGACTAAGTGACGAAAAGGGCTAGGGGATGAGCCATTAGTGCATACTTTTCTTACGTGAGATTTATATATAAAATAACATACTTGGAGGTAAAAATGTAATAGTAAGTACGTGATTTTGTGACTACACAAATCTCTGCGCAACTCATATCTCTTGTCTCCGTGCCTGAACAGTCAAGAAAAGAGAAATTTTTACCTCAAATTCAAAATTCCATGGACCTTCCAGTTAAAATTTTGAACCAAATGAAAAATACAAATGTAAATATCATAATGTGGGACACCCTGGAAATTCCATCTCAGCGCAACCTATTGCATGAATATTTGGCATAACTCCCACGAGTTAATCCTGTTATCTAAAAACATCATGTTGTTGTCAATATTTATCAAGTAGGGGAGAAGCAAGTAAGAATTTTTTTAAAATCCCACCTTTCTATATGTCCTTTAAAGTGGGAAAACATCTTGTGCACAATTATATGATTGATTCAGAGGCTAGTTCTTTTATTATGCCAAAGAAAATTGTTGATGTCCTAGGTCTTGAGTACACCCCCATGTCTAAAGGAGTTGTAACTTGATGGATCAACTGCCAATACTCTTGGAATCATCAAGGATATGGAGTTAACCCTCTATGCATGTCTAAGCCTCACTATAACCCAAGTTGTGTCAATCATTGACCCACCTCCTTTGTTTTCCATTTTCATATCAATGATTTTCACCACCAAGGTTGGTGGATACTTGTTTTTAGATTGGTCTCATATGTTACTGAGAACAAGGTATGGTACCCAGTTTACCATACAAGCTGAGCCCATATTTTCATATCATGTTGAGTCATATAACCCATCACCTCTCCAAGTCAATTACCTAATTCAAGAAGGCCAAGAACTAGATTCAACTTCAAAAGAACAAGCTATTCCTCCTCATGTAATTGATATGTTGTTAGATGAATGGGCCAATAAGTGTTATTAATTTGACCCTTATAACGTGGCTCTTGAAGCTTGTGAAACTAGTCTTGGTATATATTTCATTCTTGAGGAAAAATGTGTGTTGCCTACCACGCTCAAGTAAGAACGAGATGACAATTCTTATGGACTTTGAAAAATGTATTTTGATGGCTACAGAAGTAGAAATGGTGCAGGCATAGGTGTTTTTATCATTTCTCTAAAGAATGAGAAGTTATTCTTCGTGTACATGTTGTAATTTACATGCTCCAACAATGTAGCATAGTATGAAGCATTGGTGCATGGTCTTCCTATTTATGAAAATAAATAGATCAAGGTGCTGCAAATTTTTGGGGACACTGAATTGGTTATCCACTAGGTCATGAAAAAGTGTGCAACAAAGAATAATATTCTCAAAGATTATAAGCATAGAGTTTGGGGCCCCTATAGATATTTGATTCTCTAAATCTGCATACACTACTAAGAAATATGAACAAAGAATCATATCAAAAGGTTGTGCTTGATTCACAGTTATCACATGCTGAGGATTTTATCCAAGGTAGTGCACAACACATCAAGATGGTGATCAGGCCATCTATTCTAGATAATGAAATCATCTGGCAAGTGTTTGAAAATGATGCAAATGTTTGAGTTCTCTTCAAACATGCAAGTTGACTTGCATGATAGCTATGATGACCAAGTGATCCAACTAAAGACAAACAAGTTTCCTAAAGTGTTGGTAACCTTAGAGAAGATGTTCATCCCTAATGAAGAGTTCAGGGGTGAAGAAAAATATGTGTGCAGTGTAAGAAGACTTTACTATAGTCACTATTGTGCATGGAAAATAGTTTCTTCTTGGGAAAAATTACACAAAAAATGAAAATCAGGACTTTGTTTCTCTCTGTCAAAAATACAACGACATCTTCTCATTGAAGTAAGAACACCTCAAAGGATTTGATCCAAGTATCAAACCTATTAAACAAAATTAGAGGCCTAGTAAATCCAAAGACAGAGCCCCTCATGAGGAAAGATTTATGTAAAATCATTGAGGAAAAGATAATATTCCCAATCAAGTACTCTACTTGGGTCACGAATCTTGTTCCAGTGAGTAAGAGGAATGGTGAAATCATACTCTGCGTTGATTTTAGAGACTTAAATAAGGCATCCTTGAAGGATCATTATCCTTTGACTTTTATGGAGTAGATTATGCAAACAGTGACTAGCGTGAAAATATTTTCCATACCATATGGGTATTCTTATTTCAATCATAATATAGTCAAAGCAGAGGATCAATTCAAAATGACATTTACGACTAAATGAGGAACATACACATATCAGAAGATTTTTTTTGGTCTTTTAAATACAGGTACAACACTCCAGTGAGACATAAACATTACCTTTAAAGGATATATCAATGAATTCATCCTAATTTACTTGGATGACATAAGTGTATTCTCAAATCACAGTGTGGATCACATGATGCATCTGGAAAAGGTATTTGAGAGATGTAATTTTTTTTGGGTATCTCTTAACCCCAAGAAGTTAAACTTTGATGTTGTGTAGGCAAATTTGTTTGGCCATGTGGTCTCAAGGTATGGCATTTCCATAGATCCTGAGTGTGTCTCGTCCATCCTTTATCTTTCTTTTCCAATGCATAAGAAATCCTTGCAATCATTCATAGGAAAGGTCAATTTTTATATGAGATTCATTCCTAATTTTGTAGGAGTGTGATGAGGGTTGTCAATCCTCTTCATTAATAATTTCAATCTAGGGCTGGTGTTTGATGGTTATATGTAAAACGAGAAAGAAATATTTGGAAAAACTTCCATGAAATAAAATCTAAAATTGCATTAATTGAAAATCACACTTGCAAAAATTAAAAACACACTTGCATAAAAGAAATCACACTTGTAGAAATAAAAGAAAACTTGCATAAAATAAATTTCTGAATTGGAAATAAATCAAATAAAACACCTGTAGGTTCACAACAAACTGTATGAAAATGAAGATTACAATACAAGGAGAAAAACAATACAACAAAATGATTATCACAGAAAAAAAAATAAAAATAAACATAAATTATTACAAGAAAAAAACAAAAATACATAGCTCCATCTTCCTTGGAATGAGTGGCCACCTCATTCCTTGGAAGAGGATTTAAATCATGCTTCCAAGATCTTAATTCAAAACTTCATAATATTGGAAATAAAAGAACATATTTTCATTGTTTGGTAAAAGTTTACATATAAGAGTGTGGAAGGTTGCATTTATAATTCATGCATCCAACCAACTCCTCTTTTTGAGGAATACAATCTGATCTTCTCTTTATTATAATTTACTTAGTCAACACACCAAGAACTAACTACCTATTCTTGGGTGGATTTATTCAAAGAAATAAATCCTAAAAAACCTTGACTAAAACCATCCACTTATCATGAATAATATTTCTACAACGCATCCCTTTAATCTAGGAACACAAAGTGGGAGAGTAGTTATTCAACATTCCTAATACTATTCCACTATTTTCTCATCCTTGAAACATGGAGAGAAAATGGATGAGTTCTTAGTCTGTGACTTTGAATTCTTCTTGGAATGCCACATGCATGCATGAATTTGGATTGAAACATGTTTGGATCTTTATTCTTAGTTGATGACGTGGAAGGAAAGAGTGGGTTGAATAGTTAAGTGCTCCTTTACATTATTTTAGAAAAAATCAAAATACTTTCACTAGCTGGGCATTTCAATAGCTGCGCTTGGTGTTTTCGTAGCTGTGTGTAAGTTTTCCAAAATAGAAATATAACAAATGTATATGAATAGCTAGGATTTCTATATCTGCGTGAAGAATTTCGGTATCTTCAATCTATGAACTTGGAGTATAGTTGCTTATGACCTATTTTCTACACACTATTGCATTCCAAATTTTAGAATAAATACCAGGAAATAACAACAATTAAATTTCAAATAGATTCCTAAAAAGATGATAAGATAAATCCTATATTCTACCTCAAATATGCTATCCGTTATTAAAACTACATCTAAATTCACTTGAAAGATTGATTTTAAGAGAGATAATAAGAGTTCTATTTGGTGATATAATGAGACATATTTTAGACTCATCATTTCCACAACACTTATCTTCTTGCATGCCCTTGTGCAAGCTACTGGTCTTCCTGTAGAATCTTATTTTGTCAATACTTTTGTATCTTTCACATTGTCTTCTCCTCTTTTCATGATAATAACAAACTGAGATTTCAAGAAGTAAAATTTTTACTTCTTTCTTATTCATGCTCTCATGAGGTTTTTCTTAAATAATGTAGAGAGATTTTTTTCTACACTTAGCTCTTTGTTTTCTCATGCATTCTTCAAAAGATTTGAAGAGAGTGAGTCTCCCCCACACTTAGTTTTTGTGCATGACCTCATGCAAACTATTTTTTCTTTTTAATTCAGCAGCTTATAGATCCCAATTGCTGTAAATTGGAAAGACATCATCTACATCATTTGCTTTATTACTTGACTTGATCAACACATGTAGATCTTGAAATAATTTCTCTCTCTTTTTCTCTTTTTTTAATGCTTTCGAGAAGTGAATCTATTTGTAATTAAAACAACAAATAACAATATTCAAGAATAGAAAAATAGAAGTTACCATACCATACTCAGTAGTTATCCTTGTTTTCATCATGTTGTATAACTGTGATTTCCATCGACAGCTGAAAAAATAAATAGATATGAAGTCAAGGCCTCTACAACATAGAAATTTTCAGTAGCAAATAATTTCATCAACCAAGTCGGCATAAGAGAAGCAATCATATGGATCCAAGAAAGACTTTGAAGTGTAATTTTTTTTCTTTTTTTTCTTTTTCTTTTTAATAATTGGCCAGCTAGTAAATTGGTTTTCTAACCAATCACTATCCTTTTGAAAAATTTCAACATGATGGAAAATTAGGAATCAATCTTCCAAAGTTTCTGCAACATCCAACCAGTTTAGAAAGCTGATTTAGAAATTGAGAAACAATGGTAAATTGTTATGGGAAATGGAATGGTTCAGGGAATTATTCATTTATTAGGAATGAATAGTTTATTATGAGAGGCTGTGGGCATGATCCTAGAATACAAATGGTATATTGGAATTTCAATTATCATATATTGGTCGAGCTAGTATTTTTCTACAATCATGAGAAGGATTAACTTTGCCTACAAAATATCAGAGGAATTTTTGGTGGTTCAAGAAGTTGGGAAAATGAATTTTTAACAAAAAATGAGATAGAGAGGGTAGAATGGAATGAATCAGGTACTGAAAATGAGGAGTATGAGAAGAATACATGCATGCATCATAAGGATTTTTTAATAATAAATAATAAAGAAACAATCTTTGACATGTTATTTTTTTAGCAGCGTGCACTCAACTACGATATCTTGGTCATTTCTTGAAAAAAATTGAGCGATTCAAAAGGATATGGAAATATCATATCATGTAGAACAAAACACATAAATGAAAATTGATCTATTTCTATATGATCTACGAGAAGTTTGCATCAGAAAATGCTGCTCAAAACAGTCTTCAACATGTTTTTTTAGCAACATGTAGTAAAGTTGTGATATCTTGGTTGTTTCTCAACGAAAATGAGTGATTCAAAATGATCTAGAAATCTTAGATCATGTAGAATAAGACCCAGAAATCATTTGAGCTACTTATTTTTGAGTCGTGAGTAGTTTTCATCTGGAAAATGCTGCTATTTTCACATAAAACTCCTTAAATCAGCTGAATATTTTCTTTGACCTCCTCTACAATGCCCCATTTCTTTTTGCATTTGTCCTCCCAATCTGCTTGCACAAATAATCCACAAAAATATTTGTCTCTGTTAACCTACACAAAGTTAGTTTTTTTTCATTTCTTGCATGCATGAACTGGTATTTAATCTTTGCAGAAGTAACAATACATGCAAACAAGAAATATTTTAGAATAGGAAAACCTCATTGCATGAAAATAATAAACATGAAATGATTTTTCCATTTTATTGAGGGGGTTTCTTTTGGAAATCTCCGATAGGTTTCTAAATCTAATTGAAGAAATAAAATTTAATGTATTTACAGAAAGGAAATGTTAATCTATTTGCAGAAAATAAAAATTTAAAGAAACTACCACCAAATACTTCCTATCACAGAATTTTCTAAGAGGTATTCTACTATCACTAGAATATTATTTTAGAAAAATATGAGTCTCCTAATAACACCACAGTCCCTGACAATGACACCAAAATTATGAGGGTCATCAATCCTCTTCATTAATAACGTCAATACAAGGCTGGTGTTTGATGGCTATATGCAAAAGGAGAAAGAGATCTTTGGAAAAAAACTCCTTCAAATAAAATCCAAACTTGCATAAATTGAAAATCACACTCACTTAAATGAAAAATCACACTTGCAAACATTAAAATCACACTTGCATAAAATAAATCACACTTGCATAAAGGAAATTGCTGAATTGGAAATAAATCAAATAAAACACCCGTAGGTTCACAACAAACTGAATGAAAATGAAGATTACAATACAAGGAGAAAAACAATACAATAAAATGATTATCACAGAAAAATGAATAAACATAAACATAAATTGTTACAAGACAAAAACACAAATACATAGATCCATCTTCCTTGGAATGAGTGACTAGCTCATTCCTTGGAAGAGGATTTAAATCATGCTTCCAAGATCTTAATTCAAAACTTCAGAATATTGGAGAGAAAAGAACATATTTTTATTGATTGGTAAAATATTACATATAAGAGTGTGGAAGGTTGCATTTATAATTCATGCATCCAACCAAATCCTTCTTTTTGAGGAATACAATCTGATCTTCTCTTTATTCTAATTTACTTAGTCAACACACCAAGAACTAACTACCTATTCTTGGGCAGATTTATTCAAAGTAATAAATCCTAAACAAACTTGACTACAACCATCACTTATTGTGGAGAATATTTCTACAACTCATCCCTTTAATCTAGGAACACAAAGTGGGAGAGTACTTATTCAACATTCCTAATACTATTCCACTATTTTCTCATCCTTGAAACATGGAGAGAAAATGGAGGAGTGCTAAGTCCATGAATTTGAATTCTTCTTGGAATGCCACATGCATGCATGACTTTGATTGCCACATGTTTGGATATTTATTCTTAGTTGATGACATGGAAGGAAAGAGTGGGTTGAATAGTTTGGTGCCTTCTTTACATTATTTTAGAACAAATCAAAAGGCTTTCACTAGCTGGGTGTTTCCATCGCTGCGCTTGGCATTTCTGTAGTTGCATGTAATTTTTTCATAGCAAAAATCTAGTAGTAATCTATGAACAACTAATATTTCCATAGCTGCGTGAAGACTTTCGATAGCTTCGATCTATGAACTTGGAGTAGAGTTGTTTATGATTTGTTTTCTACACACGATTTCATTCCAAATTTTAGAATAAACATCAGGAAATAACAAGAATTAGATTACAAATAGATTTCTAAAGAGATGATAAGATAAATCCTATATTCTACCTTAAATATGTTATATTTATTAAAAATACATCTAAATTCACTTGAAAGATTGATTTTTAGAGAGAGAATAAGAGTGTTATTTGGTGATATAATGAGACATATTTTGGTATCATCATTTCCCCCACACTTAACTTCTTACATGAACCTCATGCAAGCTATTGATCTTCCTAGTAGAATCTGATTTTGTCAATACTTCTGCATCTTTCAAATTGTCTTCTCCTCTTTTTTATGATAGTAGCAAACTGAGATTTTAGAAGTAAAATTTTTTACTTCTCTCTTATTCATGCTCTCATGCGGTTTTTCGTAGATAATATAGGGAGATTTTTTTCTACACTTAGCTCTTTATTTTATCATGCATTCTTCAAAATATTTGGTAAGAGAGTGAGTCTCGCCCACACTTAGTTTGTTGCATGACCTCATGTAAACTATTTTTTCTTTTTAATTTAGCAGCTTATAGATCCCAAATTGTTGTAAAATGGAAAGACATCATACTGCATAATTTGCTTTGTTATTTGACTTGATCAACACATGTAGATTATGATAAATTTCTCGCTCTTTTTTTCTTTTTTTATACTTTCGAGAATTGAAGCTATTTGTAATTAAAACAAAAAATAACAATATTCATGAATAGAAAAATAAAAATTACCATACCATACTTAGTAGTTATCCTTGCTTTCATCATGTTGTATAACCACGATTTTCATCTACAGTTAAAAAAATAAATAGATATGTATTCAAGGCCTCTGCAAAATAGAACTTTTTAGTAGCAAATAATTTCATCACCCAAGTCGGCATAAGAAAAACAATCATATGGATCTAAGAAAGACTTTGAAGTGATTTTTTTTTGTTTTTTACATTTTTTAAATTATTGGTCAACCAGTAAACTGGTTTTCTAACCAAACACCATCCTTTTGAGAAATGTCAACATGATGGAAAATTAGGAAGTAATCTTCTAGAGTGTCTACAACATCCAACCAGTTTAGAAAGCTGATTTAGAAATTGAGAAACAATGGTAAACTATTCTAGGAAATGGAATGGTTCATGGACTTCTTCATTTATTGGGAATGAATGGTTTATTATGAAAGGCTATGGGTATGATCCCATAATACAAATGGTATCTTGGCATTTCAATTAGCATATACTGGTTGAGCCGGTATTTTTGTATAGTCATGAGAAGGATTAACACTAACTGCAAAATATCTGAGAAATTTTTGGTGGTTCCACAAGTTGGGAAAATGAGTTTTTAACAAAAAAATGAGACAGAGAGGGTAGCATGGAATGAATCAGGTACTTAAAATGAGGAGTATGAGAAGAATACATGCATGCATCATAATATTTTTTTAAAATAAATAATCAAAAAACAATCTTCAACATTTTTTTTAGCAACGTGTATTCATACAATGACATCTTGGTCATTTCTCAACAAAAATGAGCAATTCAAAAGGATCTGGAAATATCATATCATGTAAAACAAGAAAAAAAACATTTGGGCTATTTCTGTATGAGTTGCGAGTAGTTTTCATCAGAAAATGCTGCTATTAAAACAGTCTTCAACATGTTTTATTTTTTAGCAGTGTGCAATAAAACTGCGATATCTTTGTTATTTCTAAAAAATGACCGATTCAAAATGATATGTAAAGCTCAGATTATGTAGAATAAGACCTAAAAATATTTGAGCTATTTCTTTGTGATCCATGATTAGTTTTCATCTGGAAAACGTTGTTATTTTAACATAAAACTCCTTAAATCAGCTGAATATTTTCTTTGACCTCTTCTACAATGCCCCATTTCTTTTTGCATTTTTCCTCCCAATCTGCTTGCAAAAATAATCCACAAAAATATTTTTCTTTGTTAACCTACACAAAGTTAGTTTTTTTTCATTTCTCGCATGCATGAATTGGTATTTAATCTTTGCAAAAGTAACAATACATGCAAACAAGAAATCTTCTAGAATAGGAAAACCTCATTGCATGAAAATAATAAACATGAAATGATTTTCCCATTTTATTGAGGGGGGTTATTATTGGAAATCTTCGGTAGGTTTCTAAATCTAATTGTAGAAATAAATTTAATCTATTTGCAGGAAATGTTAATTTATTTGTAGAAAATAAAATTTTAAAGAAACTGCCACCAAATACTTCCTGTCATAGAATTTTCAAAGAAATATTATACTATCACTAGAATATTCTTATAGAAAAATCTGAGTCTCGTAATAACACCATGATCCCTAGAAATGACACCAAAATGATGAAGTTTTTCAATCCTCTTTATTAATAATGTCAATCTAGGGTTAGTGTCTGATGGTTGTATGCAAAAAGAGAAAGAGATATTTGGAAAAAATCTCCTTCAAACACAATCCAAACTTGCAGAAATTAAAAATCACACTTGTAGAAATGAAAAAGAACACTTGCAGTAATCAAAATCACACTTGTGGATAAAAGCACACTTGCAGAAATCAAAATCAAACTTGCAAAAATGAAAGCACACTTGCATAAAGTAAATATTTGAATTGGAAATAAATCAAATAAAACTCCTGTAGGTTCATAAAAAATTGAATGAAAATGAAGATTACAATATAAGGAGAAAAAAATACAACAAAATGATTATCACTGAAAAATGAAATAAACATAAACATAAATTGTTACAACACAAAAATGCAAATAAATAGATCCATCTTCCTTAGAATGAGTGGCCGGCTCATTCCTTGGAAGAGGATTTAAATCATTCTTCCAAGATCTTAATTCAAGACTTTAGAATATTGGAGAGAAAAGAACATATTTTTTCAATTGCTTGGTAAAAGATTACATATAAGTGTGTGGAAGGTTGCATTTATAATTCATGTATCCAACCAAATCCTTCTTTTTGAGGAATACAATTTGATTTTCTCTTTATTCTAATTTACTTAAGTCAGCACACTAAGAGCTAACTACCTATTCTTGGGTGGATTTATTCAAAGCAATAAATCCTAAACAAACTTGACTACAACCATCCAATCATCATGGAGAGTATTTCTACAAATCATCCCTTTAATTTAGGAACACAAAGTGGGAGAGTACCTATTCAACATTCTTAATACTATTCCACTATTTTCTCATCCTTGAAACATGGAGAGAAAATGGAGGAGTGCTAAGTCTATGACTTTGAATTCTTATTAGAATGCCACATGCATGCATGACTTTGGATTGCCACATGTTTGGATTTTTATTCTTAGTTGATGATATGGAAGGAAAGAGTGGGATAAATATTTCGATGCTCCTTTACATTATTTTAGAACAAATTAAAAGACTTTCACTAGCTTTCAATAGCATTGTGAAGACTTTTCCGTAGTTACGTGTAAGTTTTATGTAGAAGAAATATAAAAACAATCTATGAACAACTAGGATTTCTGTAGCTGCGTGAAGACTTTCGGTAGCTTCGATCTCTGAATTTGGAGTAGAGTTACTTATGACCTATTTTATACACACTATTACATTCTAACTTTAGAAGAAATGTCAGAAAATAACAACAATTAGATTACAAATAGATTTATAAAGAGATGATAAGATAAATCCTATATTCTACCTTAAATATGCTATATGTTATTAAAACTACATCTAAATCACTTGAAAGATTTATTATAAGAGAGAGAATAAGAGTGTTATTTGGTGATATAATGAGACATATTTTGGCATCATCAGACTGGTTAGGGCAATCACCCTCATGATCAAGAAGGATGCAGTCTTCAAGTGTACAGTAGAACGAAAAGATAGCTTCAAAAAAATTAAGCAAGAGAGTTGTTAGTTTCACACTCAAGTGTGGGATACTTCATCATGGGAGCGTAAATAAGTGAGAAAAGAGAAATATTTGTGTCTAAAATCATGGAGTATGATGTGATTATCAAAGCCACTAAGTTAATTAGAGGAAATTTTCTCTATAAGAAAATTATTGAGGATGCGTAGAATGATCATGAAACTTCATTGTTCCTAGATGAAGAATTAGCATGTGCTAATCCTGAGAAAAATGGAGACCCTAACATGAATAGATGGATTGATATCATGATAATTTTCCTTTCTTGTGGTGCATACCCTCCTAGTTTGAACAAGTAAAGAGAATATATATGAGGATGTAGTATGTTACATATGCTCTAGTTAATAAACTTCTATTTAAAAGAAACATTAATGGCATTTTGTTGAGATGTATTGACATCGTGACGGTTCAAAAAGTGTTAGTAGAACTTTACGATGAATTATTTGGTGGAAAATTCTTTGAAAAATTAATAGCAATGAAGATCATTAAGGTAGGATAATTTTAGCCCACTCTATTTGCAGATGTGCACAAGTAGGCTAGGAAGTGCAAAGAGTGTGCTCTCTTTTTAGGAAATAAGAAATTAGAAGCTCTTCCCCTTCAAACAATTCAAGTGGATCAGTGTTTTGTGCAATGGGTTCTAGAATTCATTGGCATGATCAATCCTCCTTTGAGCGTGGGCCAAAAATGGGTCATGACAGCTAAATACTACTTCACCAGATGGATAAAAGTTGTCGTACTTAAGGAATCAACTGAGTCAGTCATCCTTGACTTTCTCGGGGGCATTGTAACAAGGTTTGGTATTTCTCAGACCATTATCTTAGATAATGTAAAATCCTTCCTAGGGATAAAGATTTATAATTGGGCGCATAGCCTTGGTATCTATTTGAATACTTATTCTAACTATTACCCCTAGGGTAATGACTTGGCCGAGTCTAATAATAAGAACCTAATCAGAATCATGAAATAGATAATGAATATCAACTAGAGGCAATGGTACACAAAGGTCTCGTATGGAATCTGGGTAGGTAAAATCACAATGAAGAAGGTAATAGGTACTTCACATTACTAACTCATTTATGGCAAGTAAGATAGGATTCCTTTATATCTTGAATTACCTTCATTAGAGATTTCCCAGCAGCTATATTTTGAGGGTGTAGATCAAAGATAAATCAGAATGGTAGAGCCATTTGAACTTCAAGAATTAAGAAAATTTTCCATGATCAAGTTAGAACAACATCAACAATTGAAAAAGAAGTGGTTTGACAAAAATTCTAGACCTAAAGCTTTCAAATTTGGCGATCTAGTCTTAAAATGGGATGTTGACAAAGTGAAACCTGGGAACCATACAAAGTTTAATGCACTTTATAGTGGCCCATACATTATCATTTCTTGCAAGGGGGATAACTATTTTGAGTTGTCTCACCTTGACGGAGGCACATTACAAATCCTAGCAAATGGGATTTATCTCAACAGTTCCATGAAGTCTTCTACATCATTTTATATATTAGAATAGTTTCAATTCATCCAAGTGCGCCCCACGCACATTGTTTTGTTTATATATAGTTCTTTCTTTTCACACGCTCATTGCACACACTCTTTTGTTTCTATCAAGATGCCACTGTGATTCAAGGATCTTTCAATAGTTTCAGCAATCTTCCACTCTCATGAAATTTAGATTGGAGCATTTTCACATGAGAATATCAGTTGTTTAGATTTCAAAAAGTGATTTGAGTGAATTTAGGGGCTCTTCTTCATCTTTAATATCAAAATTTCATGTTTCCAGATCGAATCCATTCCTAATGGATGATTCAATTCTACTAATCTCCTTTATCTAGCAGGAAGATGGCCCCAAAAGCTGTTAAACTGTTGTAAAAAAACTCCCTTAGTTATTTTGACAACTTACATCCCCATTCTAGCTCTGAATTTTAAACATTACAAGTTGTACACACTCTATTTATTTCCTTGGCACATTTCTTGGTTGCATTTATTCTACGTGCCCTTGCACACCCCTCTTACTTCTTCCTTGACCCTAATGCTCCCTTTTCTCCCTCCCACGCAGCTTCCACACTCTTCCACCTTCCTTCCCATTCATCTATCTTCTTCCATTCTACCATTGTGTGCACTCCTTCCATGCCCGCTTTATTTCCCTCATTCTATGCATCCTTCACATGCACCGCTTGAATTTCCTTCCAATTAGGCTAAGTCCCCTACATGATTTCTCTGTGATATTCTCATTTGAATTCCACACTTCACCCACATATTTGGATCCTTCTTAGGTATGCACCTTGTATTACCACTTCTATGTGCACCCTTCTCACACACCCATCTTCACTATTCTCGCGTCTCTAGCACGCGCATGTGCCAAGTGCACTTTCCCATTCTAATTCATTTTTCCACGTCATGACATGTCAGATTGAGTATGTCATACGTAAACTATCAAAGCATGTCAACTGGGTGCTGAATCCTTGTGACGAACTATTATGCAACACGTGGTAGAAAAGACAAAACAATGAAAAATCAGTCAAATCCTTCAGCTAATCACAATTTTCCATGTGTCTTGTGTGTTTAGTTTACACTGTAGATTTCAAATCACCATAACTTCCACTACAAGAATCAGATGTGGATACTTTTGGTAAGTTGTTGACATGGGCTACACTCTAGATCATTAAAAATAAGATTTGGTTAGGATTTGGTAGGTGAGAAAAAGGGAAATGCATATTAAACCATTAATGCACAACTTCAATCAGCCCAACCACCCATATTTGATCTGATTTTCCCTCTTTCCTTCTTCCACAAGAAAGAAATACATGTGAAACTGTATCTAACAGTAGTTAGATGTAGATTTGTAGGCATTTAATGATTTCTGTTGGTGGTTGGATTTAAAATCCAAGTTTCCCTCTCTTTCTTATCCTCTTCTCTCCTTCTTTTTCTATTTATATTGGAACAAGGCTCATTGTAAAAGGTTGGGCACCTTTATTTTTCCAAGGGATTTGGTTCTTTGTATTTTAAGTCGTAGGCCTTTAGATCCGGCTCTCTACATTTGGATATCAGCCTCATCCACCATTGTAAGTGATTGTGCATTATTTAGAAGTAATAAATCTTATTTTGTGGCTATTCTCTTCCCTAGTTTGACATCTTCTTACCTCTCATTACATTTTTCATTTGTTATGTGTTCTCTATGTCTCTTGCAGGTCCCTTTTCTGATTGTGCTCCATGAAAATGAGTGTGTGAGTGTATTTCAGACTATGACATGTGTGCCTTTCCTCTCTGCATGCATTCTCCTTTGTTTTCACTTAAAGCTAATTGTGTTCATCCCCATCTATCTGGTTTTATCGCCTCCTTTAGTTTAGTTTTTCCTTTTATGCAAATCCTTCTCACCCTAGTCCCTTAGAATCGTAGAGTAGTGATAGGTAAAGGAACTGGCCTTCTCTAGATATTTTTCTAAAGCACGCAAGGTCCCACAACTTGGAGATAGTCATATGTTGCCTCAAAACCCTAGTTCATCCTGATCTGGGATGGGTGCAATTTTGAGCTCCAACAACTATATTTTGATAATATATACACATTTATATATTTAGAAAATTACAAAATCATGACCTATACATATAGCTTGATTTTTTTTGCACTTTACATTATATATATTGTTTGTCATTAAAATTTGATTGAGAGCATATATTATCTAATCCTTACACACATGAATTCAAGAGGTATTTGGAGTTTGATACAAAACATTCATAGCATTCCATTATAATAAGAGATATCTTGGTTCTTGACATTTTTATCTTAGGGGCATCCCTCCACACTATACATGTATTATTGTTTTATTATAGTTCATTTCTACTTCCTCATTACGCTTGATTACGTATACCATGTATATTATATAATATGAATTAATCTGACTAACACATGTATGTTGAGCACCACTAACATATATTACTGCATGTGATTTCTTAATACTTACATTGTTCTTATCATTTTTTGACTTTACTATTTTCTACAACATGTTTATTAATTAATTGTGTTACTACTTTTCTAATTCATTGTATGCAACCTGAGTTCCTTGTTTTTCTTGTGACATAGTTGGTGTCCCATGTTTGGGGATTTATACCTATCTTGAGTGGCATTGCTTCTCTTACAATATGCATCCTAAGTGCCTTAATTGTCTTGTTACACCATGCATGTCCCATGTTTATGGCTCTATTCCCTTATGTGAATCTTCTATGTATTTTATGACTTATTTTTTCTCAATTTATAGCTATTTTGTCTATAAACTAAATATATTACCTTTTCATAACTATTGTCACTATTGTTATTATTTTTATTAATACTATTGTTTCCCTTATTGATATGGTTGTCTGTATATTTTCTTCTCATATTTTTCACCATATAAAAACCCTTTTATAGGTATAATATCGAATAGGTGGCCACCATTTTAGCATTCTACATTCTCCTATAGATTCTTAAACATATAGTTCATGGATACACATCTATTATTTTGAGTTTCATGCTCAAATTCTTTATCAAAAGTGCCTCAAAAGAGGGGGAATTCATTGGGATATATTCTACAATTATGGGTAGAAATCCAGGTGTATGCACATGTTATTATAGGGAAATATTCCTTAAAAACATATCCAATTATAATTTTTTTATTAAAAATACATGGGTGTAAGACCTAAAGAAAGGTTCTAATCATAAATATATTCTCAACCTCACCATACATTTTACACTGGGGGAAATTACACCATATTTATCTTTAGTTTCATATTTCCACTTATAGGTATAGGTTTTTTGCATAATCTCGAATTCAGATGGTATAATTCTCAGTAGCTTATATGGGGCATGAATTTCTCTCCTTTGCCACTTCATTACTTAACTCTAGTAACATATAGGTGTTTTAGGAGCATGAGTTTCCTTATCCATTTTCATTTTAGTATACTACACATTCTTATTCAGTAGTACAACACATGAGAATAACGTGGGCGCACTCATTCTATTTTTTACCTTGTGTCTATATATACAAAATTATGCCTATATCCATCTACAATAGTGTTGTTTGTAGGGTTATGTAAAGTATCAAAGTAGTTAAGTATTCAGGTTCGTCTTCCTCTCTTAGTTGAAAGGGGGCTATATCAATGTTATAGAAGCTTGGACACACAATATTCTTCCTTCATGGGAGTTCATTAGTACCTCTTATTATTTTTCTTAATACTATTGTTTCCCTTATTGATATGGTTGTCTGTATATTTCTTCTCATATTTTTCACCATATAAAAACCCTTTTATAGGTATAATATCGAATAGGTGGCCACCATTTTAGCATCTCTACATTCTCCTATAGATTCTTAAACATATAGTTCATGGGTACACATCTATTATTTTGAGTTTCATGCTCAATTCTTTATCAAACGTGCCTCAAAGAGGGGGAATTCATTGGGATTATTATACAACTTGGGTAGAAATTCCAGGGTATGCACATGTATATAGGAAATATCCGTAAAAAACATATCCAATTATAAATTTTTTTCTTAAAAATACATGGGTGTAAGACCTAAGAAAGGTTCTAATCATAAATATATTCTCAAACCTCACCATACATTTTACACTGGGGGAAATTACACCATATTATCTTTAGTTTCATATTTCCACTTATAGGTATAGGTTTTTTGCATAATCTCGAATTCAGATGGTATACTTCTCAGTAGCTTATATGGGCATGAATTTCTCTCCTTTGCCCCTTCATTACTTAACTCTAGTAAACATATAGGTGTTTTAGGAGCATGAGTTTCCTTATCCATTTTCATTTTAGTATACTACACATTCTTATTCAGTAGTACAACACATGAGAATAACGTGGGCGCACTCATTCTATTTTTTACCTTGTGTCTATATATACAAAATTATGCCTATATCCATCTACAATAGTGTTGTTTGTAGGGTTATGTAAAGTATCAAAGTAGTTAAGTTCTTCATAGGTAGTCTTTCCTCTCTTTAGTTGAAAGGGGGATATATCAATGTTACTAGAAGCTTTGACACACAATATTCTTCCTTCATGGGAGTTCATTAGTACCTCTATATTATTTTCTATCTACCTTCAATTTGGTGTGGGGTTCAATGTACCCAATGTTATAGCTTCTCCTTTGACACAATTGTTAGTTGACCACCCCCAATCCTTTGGAAATATTATCAAAAAACTCCTAAATATCCAACAAAAAGAAAGGAATTGGCAAGCTCTTCCCTCTATAAAATGGACATGTATATTCTTTTCATGTCTTACATTTCTTGATTTCACTTTATGCAAGTTCAAATTCTACATTGACAATTGAGTTGCATTTCAATGTATACTATGGATATTGACTACACTCTATGTTGCAAGTTTCATCATGGACCATGCCAACACCAACACATTTAAACAACAGAAAATACGAGCAAAGACAATTTATGACACCCTCAGGTATATTTTATTGTAAGCTTGTAATTTTCATTTCATACTTAAAGGGAGGGGAATGTATACACTAAAATTTGGTTATTTACCCTTTGACATTGATAATTATTATTGTGTTACTTTTTAAAAACAAACACCCACATAATATCCCCACTAAATACATATTTTTATCTCTTCCCTAGCTTGCTTATTCCCATACACTAATGTGTTGATATAAACAAAAGTGTGAATGTATAATATCATTACTTAATCTCTACATTTGATTATGTAACTTCTAGATTTCATTTATGAAATCCATGTTTAATATTTTACAGCTAGGTAAAGATCTGTAATTCAGTCTTGGTAAATTTGTATGGTCTTGGAATGACACTTCTTCCCACTCTACTTTCAATACAATATCATTTGTTGTGTCTTTTCATCTTTCTGGGTCAACCTTGTCCTGATAATTTATCTTTGAAACCATATATAATAAAGTTAACATCACCTCATTTACACACCTAGAAAGCATATAACAAATCACTTGGTACACTCATTGTGATACTTACATAAGGAACACAAGGATCCATAAATCTTCCTAAAGATAATGGACATCCATTAGGGAAGCCACTACTATAGTTATGAAGCACTCAACCAAGTCAAGGAGTCTAGCTTCCTCACTTCCAAACACACCACGATCCTTGAATTTTTAACAAGAGCACAACCATATCAAACATGTTCAAAGGGGATCAAGTTGTCAACTAGCTACATTCATATAGGTTTTACATGCTAGGTGAATAACTACATGTGGTTTAAGGCCTCTTTAGAGTAGTGATGACATAGGAAGTGCATTAATTATACTTCAACCTAGATAATAACCTTCTTACATGGTCTTCTACCCATCTATAACATTTGAGAAATATTTAATTAATTAAATATGATTTCAATATAGTGTGAAACTTAGTGTTTGACAACAAAACACGTTTATTAGGCCACCAAAGGATGAAGAAAGTTGCAAAAACCAATTTACATTAGGTCCGAATCCACATAGAAGGTCCTAAACTATACAATTATTCATGGAAGACCTGTATGGTCCTGAAATATGATGTGTTTCTAGTGAAAACCTCCATAATGAAGCATTTAAAGTCTCTACACTCCCAAATTCTCAAGTGAATGTATCCAGATATCTCCTATACAGTTTTGTGTGGATAATTACATCTTCCCCATCATGTTTTCAATCTTGTAATCATTAACTACAACCACCAATACATTATTATGATATTTTATAGATATTGTTGGAAGTTAATTAATTAGAATAACTCCTGGTTTTAAACCTTACATTAATTTTCTAGTGTTGCGCATTCCATAACATTATATAAAATATAATCAAATATTAAAAAAATGTGCATACACTTATAATGAGGTGTTATAAAAATTAGAATATTATTTTCACAAGAACTTTTCCTATTGATAATAAAGAAGAGTATAAAGCAAAATTTTCAAAAAGAAAGAATTTAGAACTCCATATGGTTAGTACAAATTATGAGGTATTCTAATATAAAGATATCTTTAATAGTGTTTTTAGTAAATGCACATATAGTGATGATACATTTATATAATCAAGGGGAAACATGGTGGCTTATCTACAAGGGATGGTTTTACAAGACTTGCACAAAGTCCCTAACTGTAATATGAAAATATAACCAAGATAGTACCACCAATTGGATACAAAACTATAATCCCCATAAGGTATTTAAGGATCGGCCTAGTGAGGGAAAAAAATGGTCAATGGGTAAAACATGACTACTTAAACCATTAAAAAAATTATTTCAGGACTCAAGTTATGAGTTTTGTGTTTGAAAGGACTGAGTGGGGATTGTGGATTGACCGTGTCAATGGTCTATGTATATAATTATTTTTCGTGATTATTAATTTTGATATAAGGGTTATTTTAGCATTAGGTTTCCTAATTATATTAAAATTTTAGAGGATGGTCATAATTTCTATATTTTTTCATACTTATTAAATGTGTACTGTGTAATTGTGAAGTGTATAGACCTAGAATTTCTAGATTGGCGTCATCAATCATGTTTGCACTAGCATGTTTTGTAAAAAATCCTGTACAACTATTAGACATACCATATGAAGGAAATTTGTGAACACTTTTACCCTTACATGTAATAAGACATTAATGATGAACTCATTCCTCTTATCTCTAAAGTTATAAAAGTAATTTTTTAGAGAAATAGGGGCATATTGGTATTATTTTAATTGCATCATATTGGTGATTCATGTGTCACATTAGGGTGTTACATTAGGGTGTTGTTTTTATGGTATTGCACTTATGTATATGGTGGTGTGTTGGTGTTTAGAGTGTATCATTATTTTGTGAAGGTTGTCATATTGGTTTTTAAGGTTTCACATTTGTGTTTAGGATGGTGTTGGTGCTAATTCTCAGTTTGCAAAAATGTGCCCTAGTGTTCCATGTCCAATTATGCTAAAAAAACATTTTATTTCTCGATTTGGTGATCTGCAGTTCATATTCCCCAGTTGAATGCTTCGAAGATGCCAAAGATATTATTGTTTTGCCCTAATTTGAAATAACAATCCAAGTTTCCCCATTTTTTGTGCCCTAGCTTTTTCAATGGTTGGGCTGTGTCGTTTTTCCTTTGTCAAATCGTACAAATGGTTGAAATTGATCGAATCTGAATTTTTTACAATTAAAATCCCAATCCCTAGGTTAAAAACAATGTCAAATTATGTTTCAACTGATTTTAAACCATTAAATCTGCCATCCTTGTTAAAAATTTGATTTCTAGGGAATCCTCTATATTTTTGATGTTTTGACGGTCATACAGGGGTCATCTACCCGTCAAATTCATCATCGCAACATTATTGCAACATGGTGGGTTCCTATTGGCCGGGGGTGGTCGGGAAATTTTTTCTAACTTAATGTTTTCAAAATTTTGGCAAAAGGAAAAATTTGATCCCGGGCTCCGCTTTTTACATTAAGGTGCCTATGTGGCACATTGTGATTGGTCAGAGGACCGGCGTGTTTTCCTTATGAAATTTTGCCTTCATTTTGTAAAATTTTCAAAGTCGCATTTTGGCCTGAAGGCCCGCAGCGAATGGGAAGAGGACATGTGGCTTGGGGGACATGCGGGTGGCAGGAGGAGTTGGTGAATTTTTGTGTTTTTTGGCTCAAAGTGTCAAGGGAAAATTTTGACCCAAAGGCCCTCATCCAATAGTAGGTGGACACGTGTCCAGGAAAAGTTAGCATAGGAGGGTGGAGGTTTTGATGAATTTTAAGTTTTTTAGCTTTAAAACTTTAATGTCAAATTTTGGGCCGAAGCTCCGGGACCAATAAGAAAAGGACACGTGTCCAGAAATACAAAAAGCGGAAAAGGGGGCGAAAGGAAAGTTTTATGAATTTTTGCCTCTGTGTTTGCAAGGTAAAAAATAAAATATGGTCCCACAAACAATCTATGGAGGACATGTGGCACGTCCTAAGTACTCAAAGGGGAGCACGAGATCGGGGAGAATTTTGAAATTTCACAAATTTGGCAGGGAGGTCTAAAGGAAGAATTGGAGGCCTAGACCCACAGCGAATGGGAGAGCACCACGTGGCGAGGAAGAGAGCGGGTGTTCCGGCTCATAGATAATTTTGAGAAAAAATTCCTGTTGATGCAAAATCACAGCACCCCTGGATGCAGATCAAGTTTCTAGGTTGATCACTTGAACATCCAGTGTGATTGCATAACATTGAATCCTTTCTCCAAGTGTGGGACTTGAAAAATGAGAAAGGATTCTCCAGAGAAAGGCTGGTTCCTATTCCTCTGTTCAGATGCACCAATGAAACGCAGAGGTTTACCCAAAAAAAAAAACCTAAACTAACTACCAAGGAGACAGGGAGAGAGAAATGCATATAAATAAACCTAAGCTAAGGGGGTGATGCACTGAGGAATGAAGAACATAAGCTTTGCAAAAATAAACACAGACCATATAGATGCAATACCACACCATGCACAGGTAACCGAAATGCAATGAGAGATCAAAATGACAACAATGAATACATGAGAGGATTTAAATTTAATCACAGACATATATATTGCTCAAAGGATCGATTCAATACATTGCAATGGCCAAGAGGCAACAATGGCATTACAGTCCATGTGGGAGGCTTGAAAACTCCACGAATTCTCTTGCAAGCAGGAGAGAAGGGAGGGGTTGCAAAACAAAAATGTCCAACCTTTAGAAAGAAGCCCCTCCTTACAATTTATAGGAAGAATGAGAGAGAAAAGAGAGAGGAATTCGAAATCTGCCCCAACCACCTCCAGAATGCACTTAACTCATCTCATCATGGCAGAAGCGGCGGATCCTGGCGAAACGGCGGGCTGCCTAACAGAAGCGGCGAACTGTCTGCTGCATTAAAGTTGTTCGTTGACGCATTACTTCTGCTTGTTATTTCGTGCCAGAGGCGTTTCTAGATTTTCTCTCTCCAAACTGAACCAAAATGCAAGATTGACCCTGAGAAACGTGTAGAGAATTTCACCAGCTTTCCGTTGATATAAAGAACGTGCAAATCCGAGCTCTGGATCGAAAGTTATGTCGATCTGAAGATTTAGGGCACGGAACAGGCGAAAACAGATTTTTGAATTTCTTCCCGTGCTCTGCCACCTGGATGACACGTGGCAGGCTCTGATTCGCTGAATAATTCTCTCTCCTCTACTTTTCGGCGGGCTTTCCTTTGAAATTTCTTTGTGGGCCCTAGCTGGGACACGTGGCACTATCCCATTGGTTCGGATCGGTGCTCGAAAACTCACCCTTTGACTTTTTTGACCTTTTCTCCTTGAGACACGTGTCATGATCTGATTGGCTCTCGGCCCTGCCTCTTTCGGCTCTTTCGCGCCCTTCGCGTCTTTTTGTCCCATCCATTTGATGTCCCATTTTGCTTTGGACTGTCTGGCCCTTTTTCGCCCGGTTCGGCCGGTTCGCGCCTTTTTGGCCCGCTTGTCCCATTTTGCTTTGGACTGTCTGGCCCTTTTTCACCCGGTTCGGCCGGTTCGCGCCTTTTTGGCCCGCTTGTCCCATTTTGCTTTGGACTGTCTGGCCCTTTTTTCGCCCGGTTTCGGCCGGTTCGCGTCTTTTTGGCCCGCTTGTCCCACAGGCGTCCCTCTCAGCAGTTAGCCAATTTTTTCTCTCTTTCGGCCGGATCGGCTTTTTGCGCCCGCCGCATACTTTTGTCCCAGATGTCCCATGTTGCTCCTTGGGCCGCCTGGAGGCTTTTCGGCCGATCCGCGCATTTTTGTCCCAGATGTCCCGATTGCTCCTAGGACTAGGACTTAGCCGATTTTCACGATTTTTCCTGGATCAACCTATTTGCCTTTCTGCAACTTTTGATGCATGTTATCGAAATTTACCCTGGGGGGGTGAAATTTTGACAACAGTTTTGACGACTCAGCGGGGTTACCTGCCTGCTAGGTAGAAGATCAGTGGCCTTTTAGCGATCCATTGGGCATGGAGTTATAAGCAATAACCTGAAACGAGCCTGATACTGCAACTTCTTCTCCAGCAACACTCTGAACTGTAGAAAACAACCTGAGAGCAGCGAAACCTGTGCCAAAGCACTTAGGGAAAAAGAAACCTAACTACAACAGGACAATGTGCATACGCACTTAGAGGAATTAAGAAAAATCTAAACTAATATTTACAAGGGTAAAACATTTCTCTTAGTAGCAATGTTTAAGATAGATTCCGTTAACCGGAATCGGAAGTTCCTCTCCATCCAATGCAGACAATTGGAAGGCATTACTATTTTTGCATCCCGTGACCATGTAGGGACCACTCCAGATGGCATCAAACTTGGAATGCCTTCCTGGTTTTGCCCGATCTGCATCCCATTTCAGAACTAGGTCCCCTTCCTGGAAGGTCCTTGCTCTAGCTCTCTTATCAAACCATCTTTTTACTACGGCCTGATCCTTTTCAATCGTCTGAACTGCATGTTCTCTGATTTCTTCTAATTCCATCAATTCTGCATACCTGACCTCCATTGGTTCGAACTCAGATAACTCAAGCTGCTTCATGAGCTCCAAGGCTGGCAATTCTAATGATATAGGCAATACTGCCTCCTTCCCATAGACCAACTTGTAGGGAGAATTACCTGTAGACCTCTTTGGTGTTATTCTGTCAGCCCATAATGCTGATTTTAGCCTTGTATGCCATGTTCTTTGATTTTCATCCAGAGTCCTCCTGATGATTTTTAGCAAATTCTTGTTTGTGGACTCTGCCTGTCCATTACCCTGCGGGTAATAATTTGAAGAGGTGCTCAAATAGATTCCATTCTTGACAGCCCATTCTGTAATTTTTGAACCTATGAATGCTAATGCATTATCTGATATGATGGTGGCCGATACACCGAACCTGGTTACTATTCCTTCATAAAAGTCTAGTATGTTAGACTCACTTGCCTCTTTGAGCGCTACTGCTTCGGTCCACTTGGTGAAATAGTTTGTCGCTGTAAGAATCCACTTGTGGCCTTGACTCGAATTGGGATTGATGACTCCAATGAAGTCCAATCCCCATTGCATGAATGGATGATCTACTGAAATTGGACGAAGGGGCAGTGCTGCAAACCTTCCTTTCCCTGTGAAGAATGCACATTTCTTGCATTTCTTAACCCATGAGTAGCAATCATTGAATACAGTAGGCCAATAGTAACCAGCTTTCATGATTTTGAGAGCTGTTACTCATGGGGTGAAATGGCCTCCTGCCTCCCCATCATGGAACTCTTGTAAGATCCTCTCAATCTGACCTGTCCCAATGCATCTCAATAGAACACCGTTGATGTCTTTTTTAAACAAAACACCATCAACAAGCACATAAGGAACTGCTTGTAATCTGAAGTACCTTCTTTTTGCTTTGCTCATTACTGGAGGGCACATGCCCGTCTGTAGGAAATGTATCATATTCTGAGTCCAACAGGGAGTGGACACATCATCATTTTCCTATTTTTGATCATCTTGTAATAGCAGGACAACATCTTCTTCATCTTCTGGGTTGTCTGGTTGTTTGGAAGCGAGCTGCTCACACAAACCTTTGCCTCTTACCAGCTTGGTGATCTTGATCTCAATGTCATACTCCATGACACAGGTGATCCATCCTGCCCTTTTCTCATTCAAATCCTTGTTGAGGAGGAAGTCCTTAACCCCAGCATGTGAGACCAATAACTGGACCTTGTTGTTTGAGACTAAATGCTTGAATTTCTTCAAGCTTCTGATTACTGCAAGCACATGCTTTTCAATAAAAGAGTACCTCACTTCGCAATCACCTAGGCTCTGGCTGAAGAAGGCAATCGCCTGCTCATCATTAGCTTTGTTCTGTTGTACCAGAATGGCAGAAATAGTGTCATCACCTCCAAATGCATAGAGGATGAAATCCTTGGAAAAGTCTGGGTTGATGAGAGTGGGTGCTTGGGAGATGGCTTCTTTGATTGCTTCAAAACTCTCCTTGCCTTCTGCCATCCACTTGAAAGCCATGCTTTTCTTTAACATTTTGGTGATGGGCTTGACAAGGACCGCAAAATCTGGGACAAACCTTCGAACAAAGTTTATCCTTCCCAGGAAACTCTGAAGGGCCCTCTTGTGGCTTGGCAATGGCAGAGCTCTTATGGCTTCAACCCTCTCTGGATCAATTGCTAATCCTTCCTTGGAGACAATATGGCCAAGGAGTTTTCCCTCGTGAGCCAAGAATATGCATTTTTTGGGATTCAATGATACCCCAAATCTTCTACACCTCTGAAATACCTGCTTCAAATGACAGAGGTGATCCGCTGCATTTTTTGAGAATACAGTGATGTCGTCAAGATATATCAAAACTATTTTATTGATCAACCCCTTGAATGCCATATCCATTGCCCTTTGGAAGGTGGCTCCAGCATTTGATAGCCCAAATGGCATTTTCTTGTAGGCATAGGTCCCCCATTTGGTGGTGAAAGCCGTCTTGAATTGGTCATCTTCTTTCACCATCACCTGATTATACCCTGAGTAGCCATCTAGGAGAGAGAATCTCTCTGAACCGGATACTACTTGCAATATTTGTTCCATTGAAGGGAGCGGGTAATGGTCTTTGAGAGATGCCCTATTGAGGTCTCGGAAGTCCACACACAACCTGATTTCTCCGCTCTTCTTCCTGACCGGAACCAAGTTCGCAACCCAGCTTGAGTGCTTGATAGGGAATATAATGCTTGCCTCGATTAGCTTGTTAAGCTCTTTCTTCATTAGAGGCTCAATGTGAGGGTTGACTGGTCTCTGCTTCTGCCTGACGGGCTTGGCATCTGGATCCAATTCTATGGTATGTTGTGCCAAATTTGGATCGAATCCTTTTAAGTCTTCATAGCTCCAAGCGAAGACATCTGGAAATTCTTGGCAAAGTTGTATGAAATCTGATTTCTCCTGTTCAGTGGCCACTTTGCCAATTTGAAGTGTTTTGCCTTCCCCAACCGGAATTGGCTCTGAATCTTCTCTCTTGACCTGTATGTTTGCCTTTTCCTTACGAAACTGGTCGTTAGGGTTGAAGATAGACTCCAATGTTACCAAACCCTTAGGAAGCTTGTTTGTCCGCAGCTGCACTACTTGATCCCCATACTGCTGCTCTAATCTGTCCTGATTCCTAGCTGAAAATTCAGCTTCTTCTTGTAAGAAATTGACGATCTGTTGATCGTTCTCAAACACCTGCCAGCTTGTGTTATTATCTGGAACTGCTGGCCTTACAACCACATGGATGTGTGGCTGCGTTTTTTCTCTTCTGATGTTGTCAACCACATCAAACGTTGCTCCAACTGCTGCGAGCCTATCTGCGGCTTCATTTTTCTTCCTGGGTATGGACACAATGTTGAAAGCTTCGAAATCCTCAATGAGGTCCCATACCCTATTCTTGTAGCTCCTCAGCAAGTCGTTCTTTGTAGCATGTTGTCCCCTAACTTGGTTGACGATTAGCTCGCTATCTCCAAACACCTGCAAGTTCTTTATGCCCTTTTTCCTGGCCCAATGAAGTCCATGAATCAATGCTTCGTATTCAGCCGTGTTGTTCGAACAGGAAAACTGGAAACGGAAAGCTGAAAAATATTTGATGTCCTGTGGTGAAATCAACACTGCACCGCCTCCAGAACCTTGTCTGCTTCTCGAACCATCGAAGAATAATCTCCAGACTTTGTTTTCATCCTTTTGTTCAGGCTGAATGATGTCGGGGATGGGTGAATTTTCCTCGTGTATACAATACACGCCCAATTCAGATTCTTCAATTTCCTTGTATGGGTCAAATTCATGACTTTTGTTTGCCCATTCATCCAAAGTTAAATCAGGAATTCCCTCGACCTTAGTACCTGTTTCTAGATCACTTGAACACTCCTCCTGATCAAAAGCTGAGCAATTTGCATTGATAGGAGCTGGTACATAAGGCTCAATATGGAAATTGGCAATTGGTTCTGACCTGATTGTTGCTTTGGCTCCATACCTTGTCCTAAAAATCATGTGTGACCAATCTGCAGATAAATATCCACCGATTTTCGCAGTGAAGTCTCTTGATAGACACAACGCAAAGAGTGGCGGAAGGTCAATCACAGACACATCTTGCAAAACTGTAACATTAGGACAGGAATGTAGTGTTAGGCTTAACCCCTTGATGACTCCAACAGTCCCTACTGCCGTTCCATCTAGCTGTACTACTCCTTTCAGCACTGGCTCATATTTCAAACCCAGCTGATCCGCTATTTGCTTCGGCATTACTGAACTACTGGCCCCTGAATCTAACATGCAGTTGTGCACCAAGTGGTTTCCAACAATCAACGAAACATAGAAAGGTGGAGGCTTCAAATTTTTCCTTGTCTGCCCCCCATCATGTTGCACTGCATTAGTGAGAACTTTCTCATGTCCCTGGTTTGATACATTCGTGGCAGACCAATTAGCCATTGCAGCTTGCAGTAAGTCTCATTGTCCTGGGATCGCCAGTGATTCCCACATGGAAATGTTCACATGTGTCTTCTTCATTTGATCGATGATGTTGAAAGGGGATGAACTGTCCTTTTGCTGCCCCTTACTTGGTACAACCTTTTCTTGAACTTGAACGGGTGCATGTGTTGCTACAACAGGGACCTTGGGTTGATTTTGCAGGTTTGGAGCTGCGTTTGGTCTACTGACCCCTTGTTGTGTAAGAGTGGGTTGAGAAACAACTGGATTAGACGGTTGTCCCTCTTCTATGCTTCTCTTCTTTGACCGTGTATTGGCAGCCATGCCTTGAAAAGGCTGTTGGTTAACTCCACAGAAGTCTTCCGTTTGCCAATTTGCCAATGTGGTTTCTGTTGGAGGTCCTTCTTGTTGCGTTTGTTGCTGTTGATTCTCCTCCTGGCTTGGATCTTGAGCAACACCAATGGTTTGCACCATCAAGGCCTGATTTAGTGCACCATTGAAACATGCTGACTGATTGTGAGGTAGATTGCAAGGGTAACACCAGTCGTACTCCTGTGCCATGTTATTTTGTGCTGGTACTAATGCCTTAGAGGCAGATATGGCATTTGGATTATAGGGCTGGAAAGGTCTATTGACAGGAGGCCTTGTTTGATTCATATTTGCAGCTGGATTAGGTGGTCTTTGAGGCTGATATGGCTGCCTATTAGGTTGAGCTTGAGGCTGATACGAAGGTCTAAAACCTTGAGCTTGCTGTCTCTTGAGTGTGACCAGCTCATTACCTAAATTTTGTAGTTGCTTCATGACTTCTTGAAGCTCATTTGGGGCACTTGGAGATGAAGTGGAAGCTTCATTTGAACTCTGATTCCTAGGAGTGGGAATAGGAGCTAAGACAGGTGCTTGACTAGTACTTGGGCTCTCTAAACTTGGATATAATGGCATTGGAGGCCTAGGAGCTAGCTTGCCAGCTTGAATCAGACAATTTTCAGCTCTAATGGCAATACTATAAGCAGCAGGGATAGTTGTGCCTCCCATAGATTGAACCAACATAGAAATATCAGAATTTAAAGCTTTAAGGTAGTATAGAAAAGCACCTCCTGCTGTTGGCCTGACTGCTACTGGAATTCTATCCCAAGATCTTTGAAATCTAAAGTTGAAGTCAGTTAGCTGCTCATTGGAGGCTCTCTTGATGGTTGTCAGCTGCTCCAAAAGAGACAAGTTGTCTCCCTTCTCTCCAAATTGATCATGAAGTGCGATACACAGCTGATTCCAGTTTGTGATAGAGCCGGCTCCAAGGCTCCTAAACCATTGCAATGCTTTCCCCTTGAATGAAGACGCCAGCAATTTGACAGCTACTTGCATCTCATCGATCTCATGGATTGCACAAATGTTAGCAATGTCCTTGACATGATCACCAGGAGTGGTCTGATTTTCTCCAGTAAAGTATGGAATGTTCTTCAATGCTGCAACTGGGATTGGATTTTGTGCATTGAGAGCAAGTGGGCTGCTGCCTGTGAAGTTGACATAGGGGTTTACTGGTTGCGCCATTCTGATTGGTCTTAAAACCCTTGTATATTGAAAGAAAGGCCTGTCAGGTGGAGGAGTTGAGAGAGTTCTGCTTGGTGGAGATGGAGACCTTTGAATCCTTCTTCCTCTTTGCCTTCTTCTTGGAGATAATTGCAGGTATTCAAACAGCACTTCTTCTTCTCCAACTCTTGACCTTGTGATTCTTCTCATAAGCTTTTAGGCCTGTACTACTGAAACCAGTTGATTCTTCCCCTTGGAGTCGCCAGATATGCAAATAATAGCTCTTTTTAAGCAAGAAAATTGCAGCAGATGCATATCAACTTTGCTGCAATAAAAATGAGACCTCTAGGTCCCACCGGGCGTGCCAAAACTGTTGATGCAAAATCACAGCACCCCTGGATGCAGATCAAGTTTCTAGGTTGATCACTTGAACATCCAGTGTGATTGCATAACATTGAATCCTTTCTCCAAGTGTGGGACTTGAAAAATGAGAAAGGATTCTCCAGAGAAAGGCTGGTTCCTATTCCTCTGTTCAGATGCACCAATGAAACGCAGAGGTTTACCCAAAAAAAAACCTAAACTAACTACCAAGGAGACAGGGAGAGAGAAATGCATATAAATAAACCTAAGCTAAGGGGGTGATGCACCGAGGAATGAAGGACATAAGCTTTGCAAAAATAAACACAGACCATATAGATGCAATACCACACCATGCACAGGTAACCGAAATGCAATGAGAGATCAAAATGACAACAATGAATACATGAGAGGATTTAAATTTAATCACAGACATATATATTGCTCAAAGGATCGATTCAATACATTGCAATGGCCAAGAGGCAACAATGGCATTACAGTCCATGTGGGAGGCTTGAAAACTCCACGAATTCTCTTGCAAGCAGGAGAGAAGGGAGGGGTTGCAAAACAAAAATGTCCAACCTTTAGAAAGAAGCCCCTCCTTACAATTTATAGGAAGAATGAGAGAGAAAAGAGAGAGGAATTCAAAATCTGCCCCAACCACCTCCAGAATGCACTTAACTCATCTCATCATGGCAGAAGCGGCGGATCCTGGCGAAACGGCGGGCTGCCTAACAGAAGCGGCGAACTGTCTGCTGCATTAAAGTTGTTCGTTGACGCATTACTTCTGCTTGTTATTTCGTGCCAGAGGCGTTTCTAGATTTTCTCTCTCCAATATGAACCAAAATGCAAGATTGACCCTGGAAACGTGTAGAGAATTTCACCAGCTTTCCGTTGATATAAAGAACGTGCAAATCCGAGCTCTGGATCGAAAGTTATGTCGATCTGAAGATTTAGGGCACGGAACAGGCGAAAACGGATTTTTGAATTTCTTCCCGCGCTCTGCCACCTGGATGACACGTGGCAGGCTCTGATTCGCTGAATAATTCTCTCTCCTCTACTTTTCGGTGGGCTTTCCTTTGAAATTTCTTTGTGGGCCCTAGCTGGGACACGTGGCACTATCCCATTGGTTCGGATCGGTGCTCGAAAACTCGCCCTTTGACTTTTTTGACCTTTTCTCCTTGAGACACGTGTCATGATCTGATTGGCTCTCGGCCCTGCTGGCTCTTTCGCGCCCTTCGCGTCTTTTCATCCCGCTTGTCCTATTTTTCTTTGGACTGTCTGGCCCTTTTTCGCCCGGTTCGGCCGGTTCGTGCCTTTTTGGCCCGCTTGTCCCATTTTGCTTTGGACTGTCTGGCCCTTTTTCGCCCGGTTCGGCCGGTTCGCACCTTTTTGGCCCGCTTGTCCCATTTTGCTTTGGACTGTCTGGCCCTTTTTCGCCCGGTTCGGCCGGTTCGCGCCTTTTTGGCCCGCTTGTCCCACAAGCGTCCCTCTCAGCAGTTAGCCAATTTTTTCTCTCTTTCGGCCGGATCGGCTTTTCGCGCCTGCTGTGTACTTTTGTCCCAGATGTCACGATTGCTCCTTGGGCCACTTGGAGGCTTTTCGGCCGATCCGCGCATTTTTGTCCCAGATGTCCCGATTGCTCCTAGGACTAGGACTTAGCCGATTTTCACGATTTTTCCTGGATCAACCTATTTGCCTTTCTGCAACTTTTGATGCATGTTATCGAAATTTACCCTGGGGGGTGAAATTTCGACAACATTTCCTTTTTTCAAGAAGGGAGCAAAAATGGATAGAATTGATCCGTGGTTTCTACGGGGCCCACCTTTGGAAACGTGGAGGGTTCAGGGGAGAAGTGGGGAAATTTTGCAAAATATTCCAAAATTAAAAAAGGTCGCAAATGTAATTTTAAAGATGTGAGCCCGATCCAATCATGTTTTGACACATGTCCCACATTATACAGAGTCAAAAAAGGTAATTTTGGGCTTATGTTTGGGATCTCATCTACCACGTGGAGGGCTGGTATTTAAAGTTATCCAAAATCGACGGTACTTGTGCATTCTCGCTTCTTGCCGCCATTGGAGCTCCAAGAAGCTTGGAATCATCATTTTTCAATCAAATCACATCAAATTTTATATGATTCTGCATTGTCTTGGCCTTCTGAATGCATTGGCATCATTTTTATGACTCAATTCCTTGCTCTATGGTGTTTTTGATATATTTTTTGCTCAGATCCGATAAAAAACATGAAAAGTTAAAATCAAAGGTTGTAGAGGTGAAATGTTGAGGTAAAAAGGATGAAAAATGATTAGTAAAAGATGCTTGCATGCCTAAATGGTAAAAATGTGACCCTGGGGTGGATAATGATCCAAATTTTGTAATGATTTAAGATTTTTGGGCACACCTGGCATTCATCGAACATTTTTCTGTTTGTTGTCCCTTTCTGCAAATCATGAAGTTTTTGTAACAAATTTGATCCCATAAGCATATTCTTCACTTGGGGAGAAAGAATCCAAGTTGGCATAGGGTATATATCATATTTTTGGAGAATTTGAGGAAGAAGAGAAAAAGGACGTAGAATTTTCAAGGAAAAGACTGAAAGAAATCCATTTCTCTGGAGAAAACTGCTTGAGAACCAATTTTAATTCTCTTGTATCAGATTTCATCATGTTGAATTGGTTTCAGTTGTAAATCCATCAACAAGCTCTGAGATTGTTTTTATAACATTCCCCTGCTGATGTATTTGATCAAATTTTGGATTATTTAGTGTTATCTCTTGGCAAAATTTGTATATGCTTATGTTTCAGAATGATTTCAATTTGTGTTTCTTGCTCATGTTGTAATCTTGTGTTTGGAATCTCTCTTGATCATACATGGTCACATGTCTTGCTGATGGTTTGATGGCATCTGCAATCTTATATTCAGAAGAGATTTCATCTGATAAAAGATAAATAGATTTAAAATCATTTAACCGTCCTTGAATCTTGAGATTATTTGTAATCCTTTGGGTGCACCTTATGTCATGATAAGATAGGGATTTCTAGATACTTTTTTGGTATATTTACTTCAAGCTTTTGTAGCAGGTTGTCAAATATTTTGTGGAAGAGTGTAGATCTAGGTCTCCATTTGTGCACATATCATGGTTAAAGGAGTATTTTAAACCTTTTGAAGCATTCCTACTGTTTAAGTGTTACAAATTTCTTGCAAAGGTCCTCAAAGAGTTTAGTAATATATTATTGGTCTTGTCTAACATCTCCCAACAAAACTTCATTCAGAATAACTAACCCTACCCTATATTAGCCCTGCATTACATTATGTGTTAACAAGAGAATACAATCCATTTACAAACATGCACAAAGCAAATCAGGATAATACCATGTCTCTGACAGCCTCAGCCTTGTTTTGAAAACATTTCCCTCATTTAATAGTGACAACTCTTTTGAGTTTGAATAATGGAGAATTGATCATGTTTTCCCAAGGCCCCTTCCATACAATATGCAAAATACAAGGATATCCACACTGCCTTCACCAAACAAAGGCTGCAATATAGGTTCTCTTGCCTTGGTTGATAGGAAAAACCTAAAATAGTGGGGATTAGATAAAAATCCTTTTGAAGTGCTACCCACTCCTTTAAAATCTTGAGTCCTAACAAGCCAGATAGATGTCTCCCTGGCTACAAACAACATACAAATCATTTATTTTCCTCTGAGTGTCTTGTGCAAATCCATGATGTTGCTTGAGTTGTGAAGGAGATTAAGTTTGGGTACCAACACCAGAGTGGTGCTGCTACCGGGGACTTCTTGGAATTTCTTGGTGTTTGAGAATTTTTGTATTTAGGTATTTGAGCTATTGCATTGTCAAGATATCAGCCTATCTTTCAGATCTGCAAGTTTTAAAGAAAAGGTTTCAAGTTCAGCCTGCCCTTTTTCTTTTCCCAACAGTTGGGACACTTTGTTACATTATGTTTTGTTGATTTAAGAAGAATAGGGTTTGGTTTATAAAGCATTTGACATAATTATTTTAGTGCATTCTTACACAACTGAGGTGAAATTCCTTAGGGGAGTCTCCATGCTGATTTGAATTTAGAAATACCAGTGTCTTAAGCTTTCTTTCATTTATTTTTGTGTTGTTGATCTATACAAAACTGGAGGGAAGAATATCTCTCTTCCTTAAAGACTCTGCTAAGAAATTGTTCTCAGACTTAAGAAATTCAGATTTGGAAGGGAGAAGGGTTATGAAAGTGGTTAAAGGTCAGACATCAGGAAAATATATAGTCATTGGTGAGAGAAATCAGCCTTGGATAGAGGACTATCACTCTTCCTCAAGCGATTTTGATTCAATAAATCCTCTCATAAACCTTTTTTCCTCAGATAGTGAAGGTCCTTCCACTGTACCTGGTAAGTTCCTTCTCTAATTTTCACCTCTGTGTTTTAATTCGAGTCAAAATTTCCAAGAAAATCAGCATTTAGAGGATACCATTCTTGTCAATCACATTCTTGAGCCCCAAGGATATTGTACTCCTCACCAGCTTGTTTCACCTCCAAGATCACCCCCACCAAACAATATGGCTCAGCCTAGACCTCCATTTGTTGTTAACACCTTTGGTCCTATAAATTTTGGAGGAATGGATGGTTACCCAAATTCTGTCCCACAGGATCTCAGAAATAGGTTACCAAAATTCCAGGGTAACAATGCTATTACTGGTGATTAGCATCTCAAACTTTTTGATAATATGATGGAAGATTTTGAGATAGAGTTTGAAGATGTTTATATTAAGCTGTTTACTCATACACTAGAAGAATATGCTAGGGATTGGTATAAGGCTCTAGATGATAACTCTATTGATTCATGGACTGAAATGAAAAATGTATTTAGGTTACAATATGGTGATAGGACTGATCCTAGATTTCTTTTGTCTGAGTTTGAGAATATCAATAAGAACCCTAATGAATCAGTCCATGACTTCAACAAAAGGTTTAACAAAACTTTTCGAAGGCTTCATGTTGGTTTGAGGCCTTGTGATGAATCATGTTTAATCAAATATGTGGATACATTTGATAAAAAGGAAGCCTACTACCTAAGAGATAAGAACCCAACCAATATAAGACAAGCTTTCCCCATGGCACTTCAAATTGAGAACAATATCAAGGATGTTGGGAAACCTCTTAAAAGAGATGGTGTAAAATTGATAAACCCTAAAAAAGCTCAAGCTAGAAAAGGTGCTAATTTAGAGGAGGTTGTGAAGACTTTGGCAGGGGCTATCAAAGAAATCTCATACAAGTTGGCAAGAGCTGAGAAGGGTATTGGGTAGACTTCAAAAGGTTAGGCTAGGTAGTAGGCACAAGATAGATTTGGCAATCACCATAGGAATGAGCAGAGGTTTGATGACAAGGGTAAAGGGCTTGTTGGATCTTCAAATAGACAACCCCAAACATGTGAAAATAGATTACTTCCTGACCCTCTAACTGCTAGGGTTGCTGTTTTTGATGAAGTTGCTGATATGGATTGGTGTGATAGATTTTTTCTTCCTCATCCCCCATGTGAAGTGGACCAATAATTTGATGAAGCTAATAATAAGGATGGAAATGATGATGATATTTGTGTGGTGGGCTGTTCTTCAAGCTCACAAGGAGGAGCAACATCTACTGAAGTAATAAGTGCTAGGACTGCTGTAACCTTTTGGGATTGCATAAAGCGGGTACCACTTATTTCTCTTTCTCAAGCTCATGATGTAGATGTAGTTCAAGCCTTTGAAATTCCTAATAATGATTTTGAATATCTAAGAGCTTTGATGATCAAGAAGTATGATGGTGGTATCCCTTTCGAGGAAGATAGATAATTGTTGATGAATGTTGTTATAGCTCAAGAAAAGGACTATAACACTAGAAGCAAGGTTATTAAGGGAGTTACACCTCAATCCAAAACTAAAACACCCTTGGTCAAAAGCATTCCAAAGGATGCTCCTAGGAAAGAAACACTTGCTAAAGGTTCTGCTGTCCCAAACAAAAATTACAGTCCTTCTCATGCCCAGGCTGCTAGGAATACTTCTCCATCTGATGAACCTTCTTGTTTCCCTTCCAATGTTGTCTTACCAAATATTGTTCCATATGATATTGCCCAAGTATTGAGCCAAATTAAAGTGAGTGTTCCAATTATTGAGTTTCTTAGAATTCCTGAGCATAAGAAGAGAGCATGTGAGTACTTGGGATTTAAAGAAGAGAAGATCACCCCAAGCAGAAATGTAAAAGTCGTTGAGACTCCTCTTCAAATCATTGTTGGCCTTGAGAAACCACCAGTGGTGGAAGATCTTGGAGAGGCACCTGAGGTATATTTGGGGACATCCTTGGTTGATTCCCAATTGAATGTTGATCCATTCTTTACAACTTTTCTCATAAAAGATAGGCTACTTCACAATTGCATGTTTGATTCTGGTGCATCATGTAATGTCATGCCTCTAGAAGTCATGAATGAGTTGGATATCAAAGTGACAACAACCTATGGGAAGTGTACTGTCATGGATTCAAGGGAAGTTCTAGTGGTTGGTTGTGTGAAGGGTTTGGTAGTGTAACTTGCAGCCTATCCAGGTAAAAACTTGAAACTCAATGTTGTAATTGTTGACTTCCCTACCAAATGGGGTATGATTTTGTTAAGAAAATGGGCTGCAAGTGTTGGTAGTAGTGCTCAGATGGAAATGTCTTTTGCTATCATTCCCATTGAGGGTAGCCTTGTCAAACTCTATGGTGAAAAGAAGATGTTGCACTTGATTGAAGATCCCAACAATGCTTCCTATGAAGTGTTATTTGTTGATACAGATGCTAACAATTTCATTGGATTTGCTGATGGAAAAGAACACAAGATGGACAGATCAAAGTTCCTTGCTATGGTAGGTTCTCCTTGGACCTTGCTATTTGATGGAGCTTGCTCCAAATTTGGAAATGGTGCTGGTATAGTTCTTCTCTCTCCTAGTTTAGAAGAGTATGCTTTTTCCTTCAAACTTAATTTTGAGTGCACTAACAACGTTGCTAAGTATGAGGCATTATGTTGGGATTAATAATTTCATGGAAGTATGGAGTAAGAGATATTGTTACAAATGGAGACTCAGAGCTGGTTGTCAGACAAATAAGAAAACTATATGCTACAAAAAATCAGCATATGAAGCAGTATAAGCATGCAGTTTGGGATCTAATTGAAATATTTTATTCCTTTAACATTGTTTACCATGATAGAGGTCTTAATGCTTCTGTTGATAAGTTGGCAGTGCTAGGTTCTAGATTTGAAAACTTCACCATTTCACCTTATTGTGAATACAACATTGAAGTCCTGACTAGGCCAGCTGTCCCTGATAATGTGAAACATTGGCAAGTCTTTAACAATGATACTTAAGTGATCAGGTTCTTGCAAAACCAAGGTGATTTTTTAAATCATAATATTTATTGGGAACCAATGGTGTGTATGACTGAAGGAAGAGAAACTTTTTTTGGATAAGATATCATCCAATTGAAAATAAACACCATTCCTAGAGGTCTTGTGGCACTTGAGGAAAATTTTAACAATGTTGATTGCATCATAAATAGAAATATGTCTGCTTCAAGGGATGTGGAAGAGTTTAACTTGGGAACATAGGAAAAACTAAGGTTTGGTTGGGCATCAATTTAAGTAAATAAGAAAAACAGTCCTATACCAAACTCTTGAAAAAATATCAAGACTGCCTTGCTTAGTCCTATTCAGAGCTGAAAGCATATGGAGAAGATTTGTTTCAACATGAGATCCCTCTTGAAGAAAATGCCAAACCACTCAGATAGAGGAAAAGGTCTATTAATCCACTTCTCTCCATGAAAATGCAAGAAGAATTAAAGAAGTTGAGGGATGGAGGTATTGTTCAGCCCACTAGATATTCATCTTGGGTTACAAACCTTGTGCTAGTCAGAAAGAAGAACGAAGACATTAGACTTTGTGTGGATTTTATAAATCTAAACAAGGCCTCTATGAAGGACAACTACCCCTTTCCCAACATGGATAATATGTTACAGCTTGTGACATGATCATAATTTCTCTCTACTTTGGATGGTTTCTTTGGATACAATCAAGTAGTTGTCAAAGAATCAGAAAGACTTAAGACAACCTTCACTACTCCATGGGGGACTTATGTTTTTATTAGGATTCCCTTTGGATTGATGAATGTTGGTGCCACTTTTCAAAGGGAAATGGATGTTTCTTTTGTTGGTTACATAAATGAGTTCATTGTAGTTTACCAAGATGATGTGACTATGTTTTCAAGGCAGTGAGGTGACCATTTGCAACATTTGGAGAAGATGCTGATCAGATGTAGGGAGTATGTAATTTCTCTTAATCCAAAGAAGTGTCATTTTCACATGAAAAAGGACATGTTTCTGGGACATATTGTATCTAAAGATGATGTTATGATAGACCCTGAGAGAGTGGATGTAATCAACAAAGTACCTATCCCAAGAACCAAGAAAGGCATCTAATATTTCTTTGGTCAAATCAATTTTATTAGAAGGTTTGTTTCCAATTTTTCTGAGTTGACTCTTCCAATCACAAGCATGTTAAAAAAGGACCAAGTTATCAGGTGGGAGGAGGCTGCCATTCAGGATTTTGAAGGAATAAAGGATGCACTTAAAAATGCACCTGTTTTGGCAGCTCCAAACTATAAGAGGCCTTTCCAAATCTTTTCCTTTGCCTTTGAATATACCATTGCTTTAGTTTTGTTACAAAAGGATGAAAATGGGGCTGAGAGGCCAATTTCCTTCTTTAGCAAGGCTTTGCAAGCATATGAGTTGAAGTATACAATCATAGAGAAACAAGCATTTTCCTTGGTGAGAGCAACAAAAGTTTTCAGGCCTTATATATTGAGTTCAAAAGTTGTTGCTTATGTTCCCCACACCATGGTGAAAGACATCTTATCATAATGGAGATCTCAAGTAAAATATGCAGGTGGGTCAACAAACTGCAGGAGTATGATATGGATATCCAAGCCACAAAGTTAGTAAGAGGTTTGGGTCTTACTAAGCTCATGGCTGAGAGCAACTTGCAAAATGTAGAAGTGAATCAGCTAGAGGAAGAAAGGGTAGATCTCCTTGAGAAATTGATGAGTTCTGAATGGTACAAATATGTGATCTTCTACCTTAGGAACCTTTGTTGTCCTGGTCACTTGAATAAAAATCAGAAAAGAGCCCTCAAGGTGGCTCCTAAAAAATATATCATAACAGACCTTGGGCTGACTTGGAAGAACCCTGAAGGTGTCCTCTTGAAATGCATAACTGAAGATGAAGCTCCCAGAATAGTTTCTGATTTCCATGGGGGATTTTGTGGAGGACATTTTGTTGGGAGGGTGATAACACATAAGATTTTGAGAGCTAGTTATTGGTGGCTTACTCT
The DNA here is from genome assembly GCA_019776745.2 of Taxus chinensis. Lineage (NCBI taxonomy): Eukaryota > Viridiplantae > Streptophyta > Pinopsida > Cupressales > Taxaceae > Taxus > Taxus chinensis. The sequence goes on along the minus strand of CM034152.1, from coordinate 218,802,820 downwards.
TTTTAAAGATGCAACCCAGCTGGTTAGAAAGTGTGATAGTTGCCAACATTTCTCTGGAAGAATGAAAGCTTCAGGCTCCCTTCCTTTGCAGCCTGTATCAATTGAAGCCCCTTTCAAACAATGGGGAATGGACTTCATTGGTGAGATTTAAGACCCTTCTAGTGCTGGTCATAAGTGGATTCTTGTAGCCACTGATTATTTTACAAAGTGGGTTGAGGAAATTCCATCTAAGAAGGCAACACACCAAGTGGTAATGGATTTCTTGTTGAATCATATCATATTCAGATTTTGAGTTCCAGTTAATATTGTATCTAATAATGCCATGTGCTTTAGATCCAAACCTTTAATGACAATGTGCAATGAATATGTGATAAATTTGACTTATTCTTCAAATTACAACCCCTAAGGGAATGGAAAAGCCGAGTCCAGTAACAAGAAATTTCTCAAGATCATTAGGAGGACCTTGGAAATGAACAAGAAGAAGTGGGGAGAACAATTGAAGTTTGCATTTTGGGCTGATAGAATAACTCCTAAAAGAACAATTGGTAAAATCCCGTTTTAATTGGTGTATGGAACTCGGGCTTTGCTGCCCTTACACCTGCAATTATCTTCATTTCAGTTTTCCCAATAGTTTGAGGATCAAGAGCATGGGCCATATGAATCAAGGATCAATCAAATTATTGAGCTTGATGAGGAAAGAAGAGCATCCCATCAGAGGCATATCAGATTTAGAGAGAAATTGAAGAAGTTGTTTGACAAGAAGGTTACTCCTAGAGCCTTTAGTGTTGGAGATCTAGTTCTTTTGTGAGATAGTAGGCATGAAGACAAGGGAAAACATGGTAAGTTTCATGCATTATGGATGGGCCCTTATGCCATTGATATAAGAATTGGTGAGCATACCTTTTTCCTTAAAGATCTAGATGGGGAATTGCTGGAGTTGCCTGTTAATGGCATACATTTAAAAAAATTCTTGGATTAATTCCCAAAGTGAGGTATGCACAAATTGTACATTTGTATAGTCCTTGTTCTTGCTTTGTTTTTTTTTTGTTTGTTGGTGTGTGGTTTTCCCTTTTTTCCTTAGCATCCATTCTGGTTGTTTTCTCGGTCTGTTTTTGGTGGTAGTTTTGGTTTTTGGGCTGCCTTGCGTTTTTGACTCCTTGCCCAATGGAGTTTTGGCACTTGGTCTACATTTTGTCCTTGTGGCACTCACTGGGAGTGCCCATCCCCAAGTAAGAGCCAAAGTTGGTGTTAATTCTTAGTTTGTAAAATGTGCCCTAGTGTTCCATTTCCAATTCTACTCAAAAAACATTTTATTTCTCGATTTGGTGATCTGCAGTTCGTCTTCCCTAGTTGAATGCTTCGAAGATGCCCAAGATATTATTGTTTTTCCCTAATTTGAAACAACAATCCAAATTTCCCCCTTTTTTGTGCCCTAGCTTTTTCAATGGTCAGGCTTTGTCGTTTTTCCTTTTCAAATTGTGCAAAAGGTTGAAATTGATCGAATCTGAATTGTTTGCAATTAAAATCCCAATCCTCAGGTTGAAAACAACGTAAAATCATGTTTCAATTGATTTAAAACCAAGAAATATGCCATCCTTGTTAAAAATTTGATTTCTAGGGAATCCTCTGTATTTTTGACGTTTTAACGGTCATACGGGGGTCATCTTCCTATAAAATTCATCATCGCAACATTATTGCAACGTGGCAGGTTCCTATTGGCCAAGGGTGGTTGGGAAATGTTTTCTAACTTAATGTTTTCAAAATTTGGCAAAAGGAAAAAATTTGATCCAGAGCTCCACCTTTAACATTAAGTTGCCTACGTGGCACATTTTGATTGGTAAGAGGATCGGCGGGTTGTCCTTATGAAATTTTGCCTTCATTTTGTAAAATTTTCAAAGTCACATTTTGGCCCGAAGGCCCACAATGAATGGGAAGAGGACACGTGGCTCGGGGGACATGTGGGTGGTGGGAGGAGTTGATGATTTTTTTTGTTTTTTGGCTTAAAGTGTCAAGAGAAATTTTTGACCCAAAGGCCCTCATCCAATAGTAGGTGGACATGTGTCTAGGAAAATTCAGCATGGGAGGGCAGAGGTTTTGATGAATTTTAAGTTTTTTAACTTCAAAACTTTAATGTCAAATTTTGGGCCGAAGCTCTGTGACCAATAAGAAAAGGACACGTGTCCAGAAATACAAAAAGCGGAAAAGGGGGCCGAAGGAAAGATTTATGAATTTTTTCCTTTGTGTTTACAAGGTAAAAATTGAAATATGGTCCCACGACCAATCTATGGAGGACACATGGCATTTCCTAAGTAGTCAAAAGGGGAGCATGGGCCCAAGGAGAATTTTGAAATTTTGCAAATTTGGTAGGGAGGTCTGAAGGAAGAATTAGAGACCTGGACCCGCGACGAATGGGAGAGCGCCACGTGGCGAGGAAGAGAGCGGGTGTTTGGACCTGCAGAGAATTTTGAGAAAAATTTCCATTTTTCAAAAAGGGAGCAAAATGGATAGAATTGATCCGTGTTTTCAATGGGGCCCATCTTTGGACACGTGGTGGGTCCATGGGAGAAGCGAGGAAATTTTACAAAATATTCCAAAATTAAAAAAGGTCGCAAATGCAATTTTAAATATGGGAGCCTGATGCAATCATGTTTTGACACGTGTCCCACATTATCCATAGTCAAAAAAGGTAATTTTGGGCTTATGTTTGGGATCTCATCTGCCACGCGGAGGGCTGGTATTTAAATTTATTCAAAATCGATGGCAACTGTGCATTCTTCCTTATTGCCGCCATTGGAGCTCTAGGAAGCTTGGAATCATCATTTTTCCATCAAATCGCATCAAATTTTATATGATTCTGCATCATCTTGGCCTTCTGAATGCATTAACATCATTTTTATGAATCAATTCCTTGATCTATGGTGTTTTTGATATATCTTTTGCTCAGGCCCGATAAAAAATGTGAAAAGTGAAAATCAAAGGTTGAAGAGGTGAAATGATGAGGTAAAAAGGGTGAAAAATGATTAGTAGAATATGCTTGCATGCCTAAATGGTAAAAATGTGACCCTGGGGTGGATAATGATCCAAATTTTGTAATGATTTAAGATTTTTGGGCACACCTGGTGTTCATCAAATATTTTTCTGTTTGTTGTCCCTTTCTACAAATCATGAAGTTTTTGTAACAAATTTGATCCCATAAGCATATTCTTCACTTAGGGAGCAAGAATCCAAGCTGACGTAGGGCATATATCATATTTTTGGAGAATTTGAGGAAGAGGATAAAAAGAACGTAGAATTTTCAAGGAAAATACTGAAAGAAATCTATTTCTCTAGAGAAAACCGCTTGAGAACCATTTTTAATTCTCTCTTGTATCAGATTTCATCATGTTGAGTTGGTTTTAGTTGTAAATCCATGAAAAAGCTCTTAGATTGTTTCCATAACATTCCCCTACTAATGTATTCGATCAAATTTTGGATTATTTAGTGTTATCTCTTGGCAAAATTTGTATATGCTTATGTTTCAGAATGATTTCAATTTGTGTTCCTTGCTTATGTTACAATCTTGTTTTTGGAATCTCTCTTGATCATACATGGTCTCATTTCTTGTTGATGGTTTGATGGCATATGTAATCTTATATTCAGAAGAGATTTCATTTGATAAAAGATAAACAAATTTAAAATCATTTAACTGTCCTTAAATCTTGAGATTATTTGTAAACCTTTGGGTGCACCTTAGGTCATGATAAGATAGGGATTTCTGGATACTTTATTGGTATATTTGCTTCTAGATTTTATAGCAGGTTGTCAAAGATTGTGTGGAAGAGTGCAGATCTAGGTCTCCATTCGTGCGCATATCCTGGTTGAAGGAGTATTTTAAACCTTTTTAAGCATTTCTTACTGTTTAAGTGTTACAAATTTATTATAAAGGTCCTCAAAGAGTTTGGTAATCTTTAGTTGGTCTTTTCTAACATCTCCCAACAAAATTTCATTCAGAATAAGTAACCCTACCCTATACTACCCCTGCATTGCATTGTGTGTTAATAAGAGAATACAATCCATTTACAAACATGCACAAAGTAAATCAGGATAATACCATGTCTCTAGCAGCCTCAGCCTTGTTTTGAAAACATTTCCATCATTTAATAGTGACAACTCTTTTGAGTTTGAATAATGGAGAATTGATCATGTTTTCCCAAGGCCCCTTCCATACAATATGCAAAATACAAGGATATCCACACCTCCTTCACCAAACAAAGGCTGCAATATAGGTTCTCTTGCCTTGGTTGATAGGCACAACCTAAAATAGTGAGGATTAGATCAAAATCCTTCTGAGGTGCTACCCACTCCTTCAAAATCTTGAGTGCTAACAAGTCAGATAGATGTCTCCCCAGCTACAAACGACATACAAATCATTTATCTACCTCTGAGTGTCTTGTGCAAATCCATGATGTTGCTTGAGTTGTGAAGGAGATTCAGTTTGGGTACCAACAGATGGCACAATGGTGTTTAGGGTTTCACATGAGTCTTTAATGTGGCATGTTTGTTTCTTCGGTTGTTATATTTGTGTTTATGGTGTCACAATAGTGTTTAGATAATTTCATAAAATATTTTAGGTGTTTCACTTATGTTAATTAGCATATCTTACATATGTTTAGGATAACACGTGTGTTTAAGGTGTCACATTTTTATTTAAGGTGTCACATGTTTTTTTAAGGTTTCTCATTATTGTTTAGGTTGGTGTTACATTGGTGTTTAACGTGTCCCATTTTTTGTTTAGAGTGTCACAATTATGTTTTTTTATTAAGGATAAATAGTTTTGAAGGGACTATACCCTAAGTACAAAAAGGTTCAAGTAGCCAGATACCAAAAGGAGAAAACCCAACTAAGAAAGGCTAAATGCCTTAAACATGTAGGATCACAAGCCAAATATATCAGTAAAGTGAGTACAAAACTATCTATCCAAAATGAGATCCAAATAAGAACAAAAGGACCAAAATACTTCAAAGAGAGATCCAAAACAGGACATCCTAACAAGAAAACATCAGCAAAACCTCCGAAAAACAACAACTTCATAGGAAATAAATGACATCTGCGCACTGCACTATTTGACTTCCCTGTCAAACTTGACCTTAATTTTCTTAAGAGAGGTGAAAGCGCAATGGCCGTGACATGTGAAGGATCATTCATGTTTTCCTGAGTAAGGGCAAGGTCATGAGTCTCATTAGAATCCCAGATGTCATCAGGAATGCCACTAAGGCTGCAAACACTTCTCACGTGCTGCTCCATAAAATTATAAACATCTTTCAGTGCAGAGATGATGTAGTCATGATGGCCCTTGGCATTTCCTAGCTTGGCATCAAGTGAAAGGAGCTTCTTAAAAATCTTAGTAGTAGTATCATTGTCCTTAGAATTTTGTAACTTCCTCTTTCCTTTTGTTTTTTCCAAATTTTTTGAAGCATTTTTGAGGTCTTTAATCTCCTCTTCAAGCTTTCCAACTCTGGTAAGAAGATCCACATCTCTTCATTCTTCAATAGGCTTACTGATATGCAATAAGTTCTCAGAAATTTCAATATCCCTGTGGCTATGCAGAATCCTTTGTGAAGAAGGCAGGGAAACCTTGGCCTTTTTGCCTTTCATCTTTCTGCTAGAGGTAGAAAAGTCCAAATTTTTTTGGGTAGAGACAGGGAGAATAATAGGGGGAGTAGGTAGAGGGTGAGAGTAAGAGATGCAGTGGTGGTGGATGAGCAGAATCAGACCTTGGTGTAGGGGTACAACCCGAGTATGATTCTGGACTTCTAAAACAGACCTCTCAAAGGAATTCAATAGATAGTGTGGGAAATTGATGGTTAGATTCCTACATAAATGATTGAGAAATATTAAATGCTTTAGGGGAATGGTGTCATATCTTCCCTCAAGTGTGACATACCTAACCATCATACCCGCTATCTCAGCAAAGGGCTCAGGGATCGAGGCCTTTTTTATTCTAGCTGCGAAAAACTCAAGGTTCTCCCCTTCCTCAAGAAATTTTTTAGCCTCAACCTCATGGTCAACTCTTTTGTTGAAGAAATTGGATTCATCCAGGTTCAGCCCCGTCACCTGGGTGATGAGTTCCTCAGATATCTTTACCCTGACTTCTCCATATTCATTAGTACGTTTTCTCCAACCATTTGTAAATTTCACAGAGATTTCCTTGTCAAAACCTTCCATCTTTTCAATGAGATTTGAAATACCCCCATTTTTAGATAATGCCAAAGAATTGAGTCATTTTTACAGGTTGGATCATGAATGGGTTCGGTCTTACATGGTGGCCCCCCCATTTTACCGGTATTGTAAAATTTTTTTTCCATTTGACTCTATACCATATTTGCTTTTGGGGACCTCTGAAGTGTGCAAAATTTTAAAAACATCATTAAACTTACCATTAAAATTAATAATCACGTCCTTGGCACCTACTTTATATCTATTAATGATTGTGCTCAAAATCATGTATATCTTTAGTGATGTCATCAAGTACTTTGGTTGGAAGAGGGTCGCCGCTTAACCATGTTTGCATTGTGTTTTTTGACACCAATATTTGCTAAACTATCGGCCACTCTATTGCCTTCTCGATAGGTGTGGATAATTGTACAATTATCAAAACAATTACAAATCTCAATAGCTTTATTAATGAAATCCCTAATAGACTAGCTAGGGGGTTGCTTTTGATTTAACAAATTAATAATGTTCAACGAATCCCCCTCTATTATAATATTAGAAATATTATAATCTTTAGCCAACCTTATTCCCCAGAGCACTGCTAAAGCTTCTGAGTAATGATTTGTTTGCTTACCCATCTTGCCAGAAAAAATGGCAACAAAGCAGCCTCTGTGATCTCTGATCACCCCACCACCTCCCGAATCCCTAGGATTACCTTTTGAAGCTCCATCAAAGTTCAATTTGTACCAAGAAGTGGGTGGCTGAATCTAATGTACAGAAGATCTATGAATGTTGTTGTTATCCTTATGCTTGATGCTATCAGTGTTAATGTTCCAAGAAAAAAGAATGTGCTCATCTTCCTCGGGATAAAGTTTATTGTTGGGAGGCTTAAATCTTTCAATGTTGTCTTTCACTGCAATGATAATTTTGTAAAGACTTTTGTACACATATTTCTGGTATTTCTGAAAATAGCATCATTTCTAGCTTTCCAAACTCTCCACATGGTGTGAGGGAGAACCAGTTGCCACAACCTCCTAATCACACAATGCTTATATGGGGAGTTCCATTGTTCCCATGCATGTAGACAAGTATGGGGGAAGACCCATTTCTGATTGAAATTCTCAAAAATAAGATGCTAGACTTTGGAAGGATACTTACAATGCAGAAAGAGGTGTTTAATGTCTTTAGCTTCTTCTTGACACATGCAACATCTGTCAAGCATGATAAAACCTTTCCTAATGAGATTGTCATTAGTGAGAATATTACCTTTGATGATAATCCAATAGAAGAAATTTACTTTAGGAGTTAGCTCAGGCATCCAGAGCTTGTGCCAATCAGTTTCACTTTCAATAGAAGCAAAAAAGTAGTTGTAACCAGATTTAACTGAATATTATCTATCAAAGGAGTCTATCCAAATAATAAAATCCTTATTATCATGTTGACTGATATGTATTAGGGAGAAATGAGTCTACATGGAGGAGACAGTGGGCTGCATATTTTCCTTGTCAACTTTGAGTTGCTTACAGTTCCTTTTGTTACCAGACACCTCAATATAGTCTTTCACTTTCTTTCCATAATTTTTAATTAGGTCATCTTTGATGGAGCTAAAATTTGTATCCCAATGTATGTCAGACTAGATGTCATGCCATAAATAAATGTCCTATCCATTTCCAAGTTTCCATCTATAGCCCTAAGAGAGAATATGCCTGATGTGAAGAAGATTGTTCCAGAAAAGTGATCCATTTGGAAGCAGCTGGTCAAAGAGAAAGGAATTCATGTTTTGATTAGAAAGATATTTTACTTTTATCAATTTAGTCCATGGTTTATGCTCTTTGATTAGCCTCCAACCCAACTTTTCAATTAAAGCAACATTCATATTTCAGATATCTTTGATTCCTAAACCCCCGATCCTCTTTGGCTTACAAACCTGATCCCAAGCTACTAAATGATATCTAAACCTTTCTTTTGTCCCGTGCCATAAGAAGTGTTTTTGAATTTTTTCAATGCTATTCACCACTGCTGCTGGTATGCTGAACATTGACATGATATAGATGGGTAAATTCTGAAGAGTGCTTTTAATCAAACATTTACCAACACTTGAGAAGATAGCCTCTTTCCACCCAGCTATTTTTTTCTGAAATCTCTTAAACAAATAATTTCAAACCTCATTAGAAACCTTACTAGTACTCATAGGGAGTCCTAGATAAGTAGCTGAGAGGGAGTTGATTTTGCAACCAAGAATGAGAGCAATCTTTTTTTGTCTTTCAATAAGGATATTGAAGAAGTATACTGAGATTTTATCAAAGTTTACTTTCTGTGCCGAGGTTTCCTCATAGAATCAGAGAATGGTTTCGATAGCCTTAGCTTCAATGATGGAGACCATAAGGAGCAGAATAGTGTCATCAGCAAACTGCTGATGGGAAGAAATTTGATTGTTTAAAGTAGGTTGAAAGCCTTTTATCATATCATTGTAAATAGTGTCATAATTATGTTAATTAGGGTGTCACATTTGTGTTTAGGACACATCAGACTAAACTAGGGGAAATTAGGGTAATGTTATCCAAAATATCCCCCCGGGTTATTTTGATAATTTACATTTCCATATTAGAATTGGGAAGTATAAATCAATCAATGAGGTGTAAAATCATTTTTTGGGAAATTTACCTCCATCTTTCCAAGCTTCTCTTTTCCTTACTTAGCTAATAATTAGAAAATGGGGGGAAAGAAGAAGCTAGTCATCTAAATTGGCATTTGAAGTAACATGAGGAGGTGTTCCTCCATTCCTCATGTTCTTCTCTTTTCCGCATTGACGACAGGAAGGTTTGGAAGGAATAGGTGGAAAAACATCTACAAGATTTGCATTCCCTGTGCATCCCACATCAAGGACAAAAGGATAGAACAAACAAGATAATATTGTGGGAAACTTTAGTGAAGGCGATCCATGAGAGAACAGGTGCAACTGGTCCAAGCTTCTACCAAACACTTGATTCTATGTCCAATTAATATAATGCAACAAATTCAAGCCCCACATTTACACATATACCTTTTCCACCCTTCCCTCTAGTCTCCTCCTACCCGCTTTATCCGGCCCCAGTGTAAAACACATTTTTGTCAACCTGTCACATCCCGCAGAGAACTCAACCTAGTTCCTCCCACGCACTCGAAATCCACTTAGGCATATCTTTGTCCTTGTAACTCCAAATTTTACAAAATTGGTCTTGTTGGAAAGGTCTCATCATAAACCCCAATTTGGCATTGTGAGGTTTAGAGATTGGTGGAGTTAGGTCGGTGAAAAACAAAAAAAATTCCCAACATCATGCCACCTATTTTTTCTTCTTATAGACATCATGCCACCTATAAATTTCCTCTAAATTAAATTTTATGAACTTTTTGATGGCATCTTATTTGGATTTACATATATACACACTGATACAAATTCATATAATAATTACATAATTAATGTTTTATATATATATAAATTTATATGTATATGTGTATATATGTGTATTTGTATATATACACATATATACATATATATGCATATATATACATATACATACATAAATGCATACATATGTGTGTGTAGAACCAAAATAAAACACATACTACTATTTTATTATGTCATCAAGTATGTTGTTATATGCATGGATCTTAAGCAACAAAATTATTCACTGGTGACATAATCCCTTATTCATCAAATTGATTTGATTTTTTCTATTGTCTTTCTCTCTCACATCTGTCATTTCTGTACCCAGTTATGGTCAAGTCAAAGAGATGGTTGTTTGTCTGTCTTTTCACATTTGTCATCTTTTATCCCAAGACACCAACACCCACTCTAGAAACTAGCTCCCAAGAACTACTTTCCATTATGGGTGCTTCAGCCATCTTTTTTTTACACATTTTTGATCGGCCTTTTTTAGTTTTCTTATCTTTATCTCAAGCTCATAGTCGGCCTTTCATGTCACTAGTGTCAAAATTCAAACAAGATATCCATATATATACACAACATACACTCTATTATTTTAGATGTCAATTCTAAGGGGAATTCACATCTACATACTATCACTACCATCAAAGGGACTGCATTTTTGCACTACATACACTTCATAGGAAGGAGAAGTGATAAATTCCATATCACACATTTTGCATCTTATCTTGCTACATCTCGTTATCTTGGAATCATTGGCACAAGGGAAACCTAAGGAAATTATTTCACACTCAAGAACAAAGAAATACATGGATTCTGGAGTGTAGGGTAGTGATTGGTCATAAGTTCACTTATTGGGTTACTGCCATGGTTAGTACGAATTCACATTTTTTATATGTCATTCCAATTTGATATGTTTGTTAGCTTATGTGGATAGTTAGGGTTTGTTTTGCACATTATAGGTGCCCTTGATGATCATACAAAAAATAAAAGGTGACTAAATAGAATTAGAAATGAAACCCTATAGACACGGGAAAAAGTGAATTCTAAGATTTTGTGTAGTCACCGACACCTAGGAATAGTCATCAGCAGCTAGGTACCCCTACCCAGTACTAGGTTCCTGTGTCCAACATTATTATTAAGTTCCAAAATTTTCAAGGAGAAGTTACGACATTTTTTTCATCCCATCCAACACTTTATACAACCCAAATCATTTCTAGACCAGACATGAATCATATAGTAATGTTTATCTCCTATTTAGTTATAGTTTTGTATTGCTCGAGTGCTTAACATATGTATCTTTACTATATTTTATCATATTAGCTACTCTACAATTATATTTAACTCTATGTAGTTCTTGTTAGTGTGTGTAGAAATTGTGGCCTTATGAAAGTTTCACTTGATAGTATGTTCTCCCTCCTTTTCCATATCCACCATTGCTACTACACCTTCTTCTCCTCCTCTTATAGCACATGATAATATTATTGTAAATGATTTGCTTGATCATGTTTTTGCTTGTGATAATATGGATACCATTAATTCTACTTCTATTGTTGAAAATGTAAATGTTAATGATGTCGCTTATATTAGTAGTCAAGATGAATTTAAATTTATATATCCTACTCTTTCATATTTTGAAAATGCTTCCAATGATTGTATTGATAAATTTGATATTAGTACTCTTACCACTTCTTTGTATGTTGATGATAGTCTTGATGAAATACTTGCTTCTGAAAATATGAATGATAGTGATGTCGATTATGCTTCTGATCATGAACATGTTAGTGATGATATTACTTATCTTAATACTTCTGAATGTGAATATACTACTCCTATTTTTTCTACTTATGAATTTATTTTTCATAATGAATCCACTCCTACCATTATCACACTTCTTAACGTGTCTCCTAAGCCTACATATAACATTCCCATACAACCTCCATGTTCCTCTCCTCCTCTTCCACCTCCCTCTCCTCCTTCCACATCCACTCCTCCTTCTCATGTTCCCATGATTACTCACAATGGCAAGATCCAACCCCTAAATATGACTTTCACCTCACTAAACATTCCTTTATACGATATTATATCCCTCATGCATGTATTTGGAAATTTTAAATATCAATTTCATATAATCACCCTCAAATGTAAAGCCTATTATGATTCTATTGACAATAATTATCTTCATGGAAATCCTATCCCTAAAAATATTCACAATTCCATTTTCCTAAAATAGTTCATCATGCCTACTTTCTCCTGTTTCGATGGAACTGGAAATCCTTTTTTACATCTCAAGAATATTCATTTGGCCATGTTTTTTTATTCCAATGAACACTTCTTACTTAAATAATTTTGTCATAGTCTTGTTGATCATGCTCTCCAATGGTATACTCATTTACCTTATGGATCCATTAGTACTTATTATAATATAGAGGATGCTTAGACAATTTATTTCTAACAATGGTACTAAAGTTACATATGAAATTTTGTGTTCTTTTCATCAAGAAAATAATGAACCCATTGTAGATTAAATTTTACACTTCAATTATTTCATGCTTCAGTTATTATTTCATCCTATTGATTTAGAAATGTAATTTTTTCTTGTGGCTTAGTTCCTCCCTTAAAGGAAAATTTATTATATGATATATGTGAATCATTTAATCTTTAAATCGTGCTATAAATTTATTGATCTATAAAAATACCTCATTTTAGATAATTTCTTAACTTCTTCTACCCCTTGTATGCCTTCTATGTCTTCCCCTCTTCCATCTATTGACCCTCCTACACAATCCCCATCTCCGCCTCCACATAAGTGTCTTCCTTCCACTCCACTACATTGGCATTCACGTAAGTCTTATTTATACCCTATTCATGAACCGTTACACTTCTCACATAATGTAAAACCATATGATGTTATATGAGATTTACTTAATAAGCGGCTCATTTGTTTACCTTCTACTCATCATCATCCACCTTACTGCTTACAATGTATGCGTGACTACCCTTTTTGTAATTTCCATCACATCAATGGCCACCATGATAGTGATTGTTATGATTTTCATGATCGATTACAACAGTTAGAAGATAAATGTGTCATTTCTTTTTTACTTTAGCTCTTGTGAGCACACTCTCTCTCTCTCTCTCTCTCTCTCTCTCTCTCTCTCTCTCTCTCTCTCTCTCTCTCTCTCTCTCCCCCCCCCCACTCCCCATAAGTGAGCTTCCACCACTGTTAACTTCTCTCCTTCACCTCAATCTAAAGTAGTCATTTTCCCACCTCTTAAGGTCATTATCCATCCAAATACTCCATATAATCCATCTACGGTCAATTCTCTCATTCCTCTCACACTGCTACAGTACCTCATTGGCTTCCTAAGCCGCTCACTTTCTCAGCTCCTATAGTTGCACCTTAAATTCTTGCTTTCATTTCTTCTGGCATCCAATTTAGAACTTAACCACATACCACTTCTAATTCACATGTTCCATTCATTCCTTACAGGCCTCTTAATCTCTAGTAGATGACATCCATTTTCCATTTCATTACCCTATGATGCACTCTCGTTTTATGGTTCACACTTGACTGTTGAGGGAATACTCCTTTAATGAACCTCCCATTACATACTTCCAGCTTTTTGATTCATGACATATATTTTATAGCCTCTCCTTTCACATGAAAAACCCATTGCCCGATGGTGCACTCTTGTTATATTGTTCATTCTTTATTGTTGAGGGGGAATTTATAAATGAACCTCATTTTCACATTGGTGGGTAGTCACTCTTCTTCCCCCCTTCATCCTCATCACATTCAATTAAAAAAGTTATTTCACACCTCATCATTATTTATTTATCAGCACATCATTATTACTAATTTTATTTATCTAGCACATTACATCATATACGTACATCTCTATTTATCACATGTTATAATTTTCATTATTATTCACATACAATTCCTTTTCAGTCCATTACTTGGTTACTCTTTCTACATCATAACACCTTTTTCAACTATAAAAAAATATCTATCCAATCAAACATCCCAACAATTCAAAAATACTATAATCAAACCAAATACCACAAACACCTTATCATCAACACATAGTATACAACGCACATTGAAAAAAATACAACATCAACATCCACCTATACAGATATCATCAAAAATCATAAATATTAAAATACAATCGATGGGGGGAAACCCCCCACACCTCAATACATCGTATACAATACATCATATATCATCATCATTATCAGTGTCTATAATTGCAAGAGCTATAGAAATAGATGCTTCACCACTCACTCTATGCCACCTACCTCAGCCTTTATACCTCTCTAGCTGACTCCGTAACATAGCAAGCTCCACATTATTCTCCAAATATCAACCCTGTAGCTCCACATATCATGAAAAAATATCTTGATATATGCCTCCTCCACCTATAACATATCTCGCTTGTTTTTCCTCAACACGAGCCTCATCACACTCGCTAAAAAAAAATGTGCACTTCACCACTGCTATAGCCACTAGCTCAAACACATGGGCATGATAACCTGCATTAAGATCAACCCGCTCTAGCATACCTCTTCTAATGATCACATCTGAGGGAATGTTATGAGTCAATGTGTATATGGATGTGTCCATAATCAGGGACCAATAGCCATAACCTATAATCATACAATAACTTAATCATTACATCTTTACATTCATCCATAATAAAAAATAAGCAACAACTCAAAACTAGAAAATCACTAGGAACACTACTTCTACTCATATCACTATTGTATCATCTACATCAGGGGCAGGTTCTTGACCCTCAACTCCTCTGACTACTGGTCTACTAGCCACATCCACTACTATTGTAAATAGAAACACCCATCGACGTGTTATCCACCACTCATTGTATGCATGGGAGTACCCTGCATTGTATCTACCTCATTTGGACTAGGATGGACTAGTTTTGCTCCTGTGGGGTGTGGCCTCGCCCCTACTCATCTCACAACTCTAGTAGATCTCAAGCATATATATGGTTTCACAGGCACATCCTGGGACATGTAAAATTGTCTCGATATTCTCTCACCCTAAAATAACTTTGTCACCCATGAGAAGTGATCCTATCACCACATGGTGCACTGAATGCACCTTAGCTCCACATCATCCTCTAGTAAACCTCCATAGTCTCTATATGGCACCCATATAATGGCCTTAGGACCCATATGATCTATCATTGACCTGTAGATGGTTGTGCCCATCCTCTTGATATGAGTACCAGTAAACCTCATTGTAAATATCTCGAGTCTAGCTCACTCAGCTCGTGGCCCACTGAGTGGCCTCAATATCACAATATCCTCATAATCCCTTATGTAAAACAAATTTGTGGCTTTTATTCCACCCCCGTGATCCTCCTGAGTAAATATATATAAATATCTATACAGATGGGCTAATACACACTACAAACATGCTTACATAGTCCCATGCTCCTCTATCATGTGAAAAATATTATGCATCTTATACAATATCCCAACTCCACCACCCTCCACTACCACCAATGAAGCTCGAATCACTGCAATAAACTTCCGTAACTGTGGAATACTAGATCTCAATATCGTATCTACACTAATATGGGTCTTTTCTTATAATCGTTTACATTTGAAATACTACTTCTTTTACCTCATCTGAATATGAGCACTCTAGACATCACATGTACTCTATCTCCTACAATAGGAAACTGTAATATTAGGTACACATCCTCTAGGGTCACCGTCATCTCACTAGTAGGAAACCAAAATGTACATGTATCGGTGCACCATCTCTCACACAAAACAATCAACATAGGCATATTATGGGAACTTACCCCATCTAGTAATGTGTCATAGGCCGACATGGTCCAATATATCCTACTCTTCATTTGTTAATCCCAAAGTAAGAAAAATTACTTAGATGGTGGCCCACTTGAAACTCTCTTGAGTGTATATCCCTCTACACAACACAAACAAAAAAACAACTTATTTCATTCATACACCATACATACTACACAAATCACTTATGATAGCATCAAACTGATCAGAATATCAACATTTTACAACATAATGCCCAAATCCTGGTCTGGGACACCAGTGCCTAGGAGCAAGTCACGAGTGCTCAAAAATGGATCACTAGTGCCTACAACTAGGTGATAGTGTCCCATAGGACAAAAATTCCCTGGTCGCTTCCACCCAGGTCAAAACCACCCAAAAATATAGAGATGCAAATTTTACAAAATTTGACAAAAACGGACATTCAAAAATATTTTCCAAAAATAATCATACATAACAACTTATCGGTCATCTTTGAAGCCACAATTGCCGCTACTCTATCAAATCTCATCAAAATCACTGCTCTAACACATGACATCCTTTCAGCTTAGAGCCCCAAATTTTACTCAGTGTTTACCTTTTCCTATTACTATATATGGTATTTCTAATTTACCATATATATATATATATATAAAATTTACATCCATTTTTACAACTAATACATGACACATGGTTTCGTTCATATATTGAGCCTCGTTACCTTGTTTTCCTCCCCATTTGTGCCACATGTATCATAATTTCCTTTAGCACCATACCATACACATTTCAAAATATCATTTTCAAATATGGAACACGTACTAATCAATTTATAATCATACTTTTACAATAATACTGCTACTTTCATACTATTTATAATTTACTATTACAACATTTTATACGTCTTTCTTTTAGCACAGTGCTCATGACTCTTCCCCCCTTCACCAAAATTAGGGCATACAATCAATATCATCTTATAATCCCTCTTAGGATATAACACAATCAATTGACACTTCTAAGATATTACTATCACAATCTGTTATGATCTTATTCAAACAAAGGAACAATAATTTTATAAAACATTCAAATACTTTCTACTATCACAAATATACTCCCCCAAATTACCTAATCTAAGGGAAAAGAAAAGACTTTATGTGAGTAATCTAATAAGTACATACTATTTTAAGCAAATATTCCATCACTCAAATCAAAATCAATCAATCGGTATAATAAACACATTCACTATGTCTCCCAGATGACCTAACTTGGGAGTCACCTTACGTTACCACCACTTCTAGATGACCTAAATTGGAATCCATCGAACATTATTCAAATCGAAACACTCGTTACTGTAGAAATCGGAGAAATGAGACATCATTTCCTTTTCTATATTGTTCCTATGTGGGTCCTTGAATCGAAACTAAATCAAAACTAAATTTGGTCTTCATTTGTCTGCAGTGGTTAGATCTATTGGGGATGTAGTCAGGGATGAAGAATAAAAATATAACTCTTTCCCCAACACTTTTCCTCTAGCAGCAAGAGGACAAAATCCTCCCATTTACAAAAAAATTGGTTGGGAATATATCACTTCCTACCTCTTCAATCTCCTTTGGCAATAATTCCAAATCTCCAAATCATTTCAATTACTTCTCCAAGTGCTCCTTACAACAGTTTTCTATCTTCATTTATACCACAGTTTAAAGTGATGATCCATGGTTCTCCATGCTACAAGTTCTTAAATTCTATGTGTAATTTGCAATATGGATTCTCTATAATTTTTATAGGTATGTTATTTACTTCCTTTACACTACTTTAATTTCATTCAAATAGTATAGGGGGGAATGTTGACAAAAAATCACACACATACTACTATTTTACTATGCCATCAAGTATGTTTTTATATGTGTAAACACCTAAAATTAGCACCACTAATGTATGTATCCATGTTCACTAACCTCTTAACACTATCACTTCAATATGGTCATCGATAATCCTCTATCCTAAGTCTCATTTCTCCCCCATCATATTTAATCCCATAAATATCATCCTATACCTGTAAAATATCATTCTACCCCGTCCTAAACTACCCAAACCACTTACATACCAAAATAAAATAAAGAAAAACCAAACCTACATCTTCCTAACCATTTCACAACCTATCACCCGCATATCTCCCCTCTCACACAACAAGAGAAAGAAAAAAACTTGGTTGGATTTGGTTTTAACAAAAATCCGTGATCATTGATGATTTTCCCAGATCGCTAGTGATTCTATATAAGTAAGTTTTAGACCTCTATTCTATTTTGGCTTAGATATTAGTTCATAGAAATTGGTGCCTAATTTTCTCTCTCTAGATGAACAGATATGTTGTCTCTTCATCCTTTCCTTAGTATATATTTTCCACAGGATTTAGCATTCTCACTATGGAGCTTGGAATTTTCGGATATCATCAACAACATCTCTCTCATCCTAGGAATCAACAAATATATCCCTACCTCCATTTATCAACATATACAAGGTATGTATTTTCATTCAATTATTATTGAATTTACACATCATATCTTGGCCTAAATTAACCATTTTAGAATCCCTCTCGAGCTCTGTCTCTGTCCATTGTCAGCATGTACATTTACACGAAAATTGCTAACAATTCCATATAATTGATGCTGATTCCCTATAATTATTGACGATTCCCTATAATTACTGAAAATTCCCTATAATTGCCGACAATCTCTGTGAAATAGGACTTTGGACCCTTAGACCCATTTTTGAGCCATCAAAATCCTTTTATTTGTCATCATTTACCTTCATATGTGCATGTTCAGTCATATAAAGATCCTTTGAGCCATCTCTAGCACTTTATCATTGATCTAAATCAAATTTATCACCCTGCTTGCCTTTTTTAGTGCAGAGTTGTCTACATCCTTGATCTTTTGATTCATTTTGTGATTCCTAGATTCCCTTTGGATTAGGTATTACCACATCATCATACCATCATATATCCGTTGACCATGTAAGTCCCTTTTCCCTTGCATTGTTGGTTATATCATCTATTTTATCATTATATGATTGATTTCATTAACGGGGGTTGACATCCTTATAAGGAAGTCCATTGACTTCCAGGGGCTTTCCTTTTTCAAGAAATATGCCATATATATATATATATATATATATATATGTATGTATGTATGTATGTATGTATGTATATGTATGTATGTATGTATATATATATGTGTGTGTGTGTGTGTGTGTGTGTATGTATACATATACATATACATATATACATACATACATATATATACATACATACATACATACATACAAAATAATAATATATATATATATATATATATATATATATATATATATATATATCTAATCCTATCGTTTTGTAAGTGTCTATAAATTACATTTAGCCTATCCCATTGGAAAGAATAAATTTTGCATGCGATTATACCCATTGATGTCTATCACTCATCAGTATCAACATTAGTCACCATAGGTATCAATAAATCCTGCCATCTTCTGAGGTCAGTTAGTTTTGTTATTCCATTTTAATAATTTAGAATAGGAAATAAAAAACTCTAGCGTACATGTTGGCATGCTCGGTAGGACCCTTGGCCCCTTTTTTCACCTAAATTAACTTATATCCATCTTTAGATTTGTTGTTATGTAATCGTTAACGATCTAGTCAAATTTCCAACGATTATGGTGAATCACCTATGCTTCCTCCAAATTACCGACGATCTCTGTAGATTGTTTCTGATTACTCATTCAGTCTTATTTTAACATTTTTCCCTCTCTATTATCTATCTTCACCTTACCCTTGAAGGTATTTGTCTTGGGAGCATCTGTTTGTTGTGTTGTACCTAAAATATTTTTTAAAAAAAATCTTGAAATTAAAAAGGAAGCGTTTATGGGTGCATCCTTTTCTTTTTTTAATTTCCAATCATTACATCTATTTACTATCCTCATCGAATATACATCTTCTTTTGGGTTTAAAATGAAACTCTCATTTTTGTTTGATCACATAGTCTAATTAGGAGGTTAATAAATTGCATTCACTTAATTTCCCTCATACACAACCAAATCAATTTCAATACAAACTTGCATCAAAACATTCCTATCCAGGTGGACCTACTTGTATTTCATCACTAAGAGGATAATCTAACTCGGTGTTCTGGCTGAGTATAAATAATTAGTGGGTGGTATATTGGATAATAACCTAACTCCCTTATCAATGCAGGACCATGAAGTAAGGGGGTAGGCCCCAATACCATGCCTCGTACTGACACAAAAATAGATTTGGGCCTCATGTACCTTTGGGTATATCAAGGACTCTGACCTTTAACATCACCTAAAACCATCCTTAGAATAGAAATATCATCAGGTTCCCTCTAAGATCCTTCCTCCACACCTAAATTCTAATCAAGATAACAAAACTTTATGGCTTCTTGACATTTCTATTGCATTTTTATCTCTCTTATGGATTTGATTTATCATCGTCAGGAAATTATCATTTAATATGGATCAACCCTCCACATTAGCATATCCTCTTATCTCTTATGTGTCATTATTACAACCATATTCAATTTTTTCATCCACTATCTCTACATTTTCACCCCCAATCGACCCCAAAACATCCCCTACATAGGATCTAATCCTTCTTAATCTCATCAACCTATCATATCCCACTTAACTTCACATAGCTCTAGCATATTCTCACAACTATCTAGATAACCTTTTGTCCCCTATAGAACCTCTACCTTCCATCCAATCCTACAACCCTACAAGCATCCTTCACTTCTATATTACTTCCAAAATGTCACCCCTCAGCCCATGGAAATTCTACCCCATCAATCAATCCTTGCCACATCCCCTCCATCACAATCTCATCAGAATTTTAACATCCCCCATATTTTATCCAATCAACCTATCTCAATTTTTATACTTCTCTTAGTACCTCAAACATCCTAAACCCTTACACACGTTCCTACTTAGGCCCAATCAGCCCCCTTCTCCTCCAACAACATATCCAACATCTCTACATGGCTCCCCACATCCCTTTATCAAAGCATAATTTTTAATTGGTACATCCCTTGATAACTATCTACATCCTTTCTCTTTTAATTCATTTTATGATCCCTAGAATCCCTTTGGATCAGGTATCACCACATCATCATACCTTCATATAATCATGGACCGTATCAATCCCTTTACCTTTGCATTATTGGTTATATTATCTATTTAATAATTTTATCTTATCATTATCAGATTGATTTCAAAAACATGGATTAACATCCTTAGAAGGAAGTCCATTGACTTCTGGGGGTTGGCCTTTGTTAGGAAATCTACCATATATATATATATATATATATCTAATCATGTCATTTTCTGAGTGGCTTTGTATTACAGGTAGCCTATCCCATTGTAATGAAGAAGTTGTACGTAATAAAATTTGAGGATTCTAATAAATATGGATTTAATCAACTTACATATTATATAATGTTACAATAAATATTACATCATAACATAAATAAATATAGAAATACTTACAGGAAATAAATAACACATGTGACACAATATTTATAGTGGAAAACTCTAATAGGGTAAAAACTACTTTGAAAATAACCTTTTACTTCAGAGAACTTATTTTACATCCATTAAAATTGCCTCCTCCTTTGAAACCCTATTTACTAAGGGTAAAACCAAATCACTTGATTTGCACACCTTTGACATATTTCCTGAATATATCAAATGAGGACCTAAAGTCCTTTTAATATAAGGTGTCTGGGTATGTCTCTCGACCCACCTTTTTAACCTAAAATGGTTGACACATATACCTAGGTGAGTGTATTAAATAAATAGAAACATAAATGATTCACATTATTAAATACTTACCTAATGTATATTACCTAGGTATGAATATTTAATAATAGAAAATTATTTCATATTATTAAATATTTAACCTATATAATAGTGATGGACCCGTATTAATTAAGGGTTGGAAAAACCACTTAATCATTATGTTCCAATAGTCCCCCTTATTGTTAAGTGGGATAACATATGCCAATAGATTACTTGCTCATGGTACACTACATGCTTTACAATCTTTAAACCATAAAGGTTTTAGGCTAGCATATCGGGTGAAGGAATTATAACACCTTCATCATACTCAAGTTACCTTCTGGTACAAAAGGATTTGGAATCCCAAAGATCATCTCATGACCAGTGGTTAAGTATGATTTGTGAGTGAACCCAAGCATATGAGACCCTTTTATAATCAAGGACCTCCTTAATAATATGTTTGTACTCGATGTTTACCAGTAAACTCAATAGCACAAAAGATTTTACTGAAGACCATCTTTAATATCTTTCTACACTTCTTTCTAAAAAATAATCTGAGGAGGTATACATGCCTGAAGGTCTTTTTACACTTTCACAAAGGCCTTTTACAAATGCCCAAAGGTATTTTTACAAAAACCAAGTTCCATTAAGAGGTGACATTTTTATGCACACCCCCCCCTCAATGGAAACTCTGAAAATCTAAGATTTTCATGAAAGTTACAAAACTGTGCAACACTCATGGGCTTTGTGAAGATATCAGCAACCTTCTCTTCAATCGGCATGAACTTGAGATATATCTCACCGCTTAGCACCTTCTCACGAATGAAGTGTATATATCTCAATGTGTTTCATCCTCTGATGTTGTATTCGATTATTTGTAAGAGTTATGGTGATTTTGTTGTCACAAAACAAAGGAACGCTACATAGATCCTTCATATTTTTATCATCAAACAACCTATTTAGCCATAGAGCCTCTTTTACAAATTCCATTGCACTTCCATGCATAGCTTCTATTGAACAGATATAAACAATTGGTTATTCTTTTCTACATCAAGTAATGACACTTGCACCAAATTTAAACACATAACCAGAAGTAGATTTTTTATCCAATACATCACCAACATGATCAAAATCACAAAATCCATAGAAGTTATCATTTTTATTCTTAGTATAATGCAACCCATTATTGATTGTACCTTTAATATATCTAAGAATCCTTTTTACAAGATTCCAATGATCTCTCTAAGGTTCCTGCATAAACCTAGAAGCAATTTCTATTGAATAGAAAATTTATGGTCTGGTGATAGTTAGATAAATCAAACTACCAACTAACTTCCTATACAAAGTAGGATCAAATTTTTCACATGTAGGTTTAGGATCAATTTTCAATCCAAATTCCATAGGAGTAGAAATTGGTTTACAATCAATTATGTTAAACTTTTTCAATACATTGGTTTTATACTGTGCCTGAGAAATAACAATAGAATGCTTATCTTGAAATACAACCATGCTAAGAAAATGATGTAAGAGACCCAAATCAGTCATTTCAAAGTATTGTTTCAATTTTTCTTTAATTATATAAATTATAGCAAGATTATCACCAGTCATAAGCAAATCATCAACATATATACAAAAAATGATAATATGTGATCCTTCTTGCTTAATGAATAGATCATTTTCATAAGAACAATTAACAAATCCTAATTGTTTAAAGAAAAAATTAATTTTTGCATACCAATCTCTAGGAGCTTTCTTTAAACCATACAAGGATTTTTTCAATTTACAAACATAGTTTTCTTTACCAGTTTCTTCAAATCCTTTAGGTTGAAATATGTAAAGTTTTTCTTTCAAATCACCATTCAAAAAGGAATTTTTCACATCCATTTGGTGAATTTTCCACCCAAATTGAATGGCAATTGAAAATAAAGTCCTAACAATACTCATTTCAACTACAGGGGAAAATGTCTCGACATAATCAATACCATGTTTCTGAGTAAAACCTCTAGCAAAAATTATACCTTTATGTTTTTCAATACTACCATCTGCATTATATTTTACTTTTTATAACCACCTAGACCCTATAATACTTATTTTCTCTAGAGGTGGAACCAACTCCCAAGTTTAATTTTGAATTAGGGCATTATATTTAGCTTGCATTGCATTGATCTAGTTCTCATCCTGAGAAGCTTCTTCAAATATTTGTGGCTCAGGTTCATACAAGGTCATTAATGCATGGTACATATAATGGATTCTGGTCATTTTCCTAAGATCAATAGGATTAGAACTTTCTAACACAGATTGATCCCATTTTGGTTTCTATACTAGGGAGTTAGGAGATTCAGAAGCATCTATAGTATCAACATAAGAAACATCATCATGACCATTTTCTATGTTCTTATTATCAAAACCATAACCATAGTTAGAAATATTGACAGAGTTAGGAACATCTTTACCATTATCAGATAAATGAAAGTATTTTTTCAAAACCACCACATTTCGGTTTTCAGTTATTTCCCTTTTTGTAGGGTCATAAATCTTTAGACCTGCAGTGTTAATACCATAACCAATGAAAACACAAGAAAAAGAAGTCATATTAAGTTTCTTTATTTTCTTTTTAAGAATGTATAAAGAAGCAGGACTACCAGAAAAAATTAGATGAGAAATATCAGGTTTTTTATTTGACCATTTTTCTAAAGGATTTGAAAGATGAATAGCTTTTGTGGGAACCCTATTTAGAATGTAGGCTATTTTGTTCATTACTTCTACCCACAGAAATTTGGGAAGACTAGCAGAATACAACATAGTGTGAGCCATATCTAAAATAGTCCTATTCTTACATTCTGCAACACCATTAGATTGGGGAGAATAAGGAGACGTTAATTCCCTTTTAATACCATAATCAATACAAAAAATTTAAAATAATTTTCTAACATATTCACCCTATTATCTTTTCTAAGTCTCTTAATTTTATAATTTGAAGAGTTTTCAACAAATTCTTTAAATTCCTTAAATTTCCCTAGTACATTAGATTTATTTTTAAGAAAACATGACCAAATCATCAATGAAATTCTAAACATATAAAAAAACATTTAATGAAGCTACTTCAAGAGGTCATCTAACATCACTATGAATAAGTTATAATAGGCAAAAGGAACTCTCTTCAAGATGTGAGTGAAAGGGTTCAACACTTTGTTTTGAGCGTAAACACCCTTCACATGCATCATGAGAAGAAGACAACACATGAAAATCTTTCACAAGATTATATGTAGCCATTTCATATAAATTTCAATAATTAACATGTCCTAATATTTCATGCCATAGTATTGAATTATTCAAACTTTGAGAATCAAAATAGGATGTAGAAGAGAAATCATCAAAAATATACAAACCATTTCTTTGAATTCCTTTAGCTATTATATTATCATTACTATCCTTGATATACCAAGTATATTTCAAAATTTTAATAGCCAAACCATCACGAGTTAATTGAGAACGTGATAAAAGGTTCTTTTTGAGTTTAGGACCAAATAAAACATTATTTAGCACATCATTAGCAAATTTTACTTTTCCTTTCTCTATTGCTTCTGAAGATGATTCATCACCAAGATACACACGTTCAATGATTTTCACAACATCAAATAAATAATTCAAAACACCAGTCGTATGATTTGATGCACCTAAATCTAGAATCCATTCAAAATTAGAGGAAGAATATAATGCAACATATAATGCAACAGTTTTAGGAATATCATTAGAGGTATCATTTTTCCTTAAATTATATTTAGAAGAAATAGTTTGTTTTTTATTTTTATTGATAAATTTATTAATTTTTCAATCTTCCTTTTTATGTCTAAATTTACCACATTTGTGACATTTACCACTAAAGCTAACACACAATTGATTAAAAGAAGAACTTTTCTTATCAACAAAAGAAGAGTTAGATCTAAATTTCTGATCTGAGAAGGGATTGCAAGGTTTGAACTTTGAATTATGAGAAAGAATTATCTGAGAGGCATTCTCCTTAGAGTCAACGTTCATCATCGCTTGGTCTTCTTGTATCAGAAGTGAAATCAAGGTATTTAAATCAGGTAGATCATTTTTCGTTATGATATTTAGAGTTCAAGATAGAAATAAAATTCCTAAATCTTTCATGTATAGTTAAATGAATAATAACGTAGATTAGTTTTTCACCAATTAAAATTACAATTTCATCCATATAATTGTGCTTTAATATTTTTAATTTTGGCTAATAAATTAACTAGTTTTTGAATTCCTTTCATAGGAGTTGTAAGCAATTCTAAACCTAATTTAATAATTTTAGATAAATGTGTACCTTCATGCATGGATTCTAGTTGTGTCCATACCTATTTTGGATGTTTGATATTACCAATGTGTAGAAGGTAATCATCGTTCACATTGCGAAGAATCATGGAAAGAGCCTCCTGCATTCGTTGCGAGAATGCATTCATGTTGTCTACAGTTGCTTGACGATCGGTGGGAGAAACCTCAGATCCGGAAACAATTGTCTAGAGTTTCCTCGCCATAAGTTCTGATTTGATGTTGATCTTCCAAATGTTGTAGTTGGTTCCATTCAGGATCTGGGTTTTGTCAAGACAGAAATAGCTAGATGTCATTGTTTACCTGAACCTATAAAACACACCCCATAATAATATACAATGTACCGCAGAGTTAGATAAATATTTATCAAAAAAAGAAACACTTTAATAGAATCATATCTAAATTTTATAGATCTACATAAACTATTTAATCATAACTAATTTTGTCATTACAATGCTTATTAATTAACCTCCCATGATCAAAATAATAACCCGCAATATAAAGGGCTTTGCATTATACCCCATACTTATATAAAAAAAATTCCGACCATATAGAAGTGAAGAAGAAACCCCTAAGAATGTAAAATAACTTCAAATTTTTGAAAAAAATAATGTAGAAAAAGATCTGACCAGCTTAAATTTGACATCTAAATGATCATCATTATGACTTATATTTGGTCTATCATGACAAGCATTTGACTATAAATTTTAACATAGTGAAATTTTTCTAAAAACTATGAGCTTAAATTTGACATCTAAATGACTGTCATAATGCCTTATGTTTGGTCTGTTGTGACGGTCATTTGACTGTAAATTTCACAAATTCAAAACTTGTTGTGTATTTCCAGAATGTGAAATTCCAGAATTTCTTCTTCTGTATAATATTAGGGAGGTTATATTTTAATACATTATATTAACCTATTATAATTTATAATGTAAAAATATATTCACTTTAAAAAAAGAGGTATATAGTTCATATAATATAAATAAAAAATAACATATAGTCTATAAAAATTAGAAAATTATAGCGTATATATATATAACATATACATATATATATATATATTATATATATATATGTATATGTAGATGTATATGTATATATACATATACATATATATATACATATATATATATTACACACACATATACATATACATATACATATACATATACATATACATATATATATATATATATATATATATATATATATATATATATATATATATATATATACTT
This sequence comes from Taxus chinensis, assembly GCA_019776745.2. Lineage (NCBI taxonomy): Eukaryota > Viridiplantae > Streptophyta > Pinopsida > Cupressales > Taxaceae > Taxus > Taxus chinensis. The sequence goes on along the minus strand of CM034152.1, from coordinate 218,775,958 downwards.
TTAAAAAAATACACATATAACCCTTGTTACGGGGGTCCCTCATGATTTTTTTTTTAAACATTTACCAGGCCATGTAATTTTAAATTCTACATAAACCTTAGAATTTACAGAGGAGACAACATTTTTCACGCTTACAATGGAAAAACTTCAAATCCTATTTTGACAGATAATTGTCTCCTCCATCATTTACCATTGACAAAATTCAACCCACATATATTAAAACTATAGAAAAAAATATTTCAAATATTTTAACCTTACATGTACACAAATTTTCACAAAAGGTAAGAAATTTCCAAATTTTCCACTTGTGAATTCACCTTGATTTTTCACAAAGAAGAAATTTTAGGTTCCATAATGGAAAGAAGGGGCTAGTTATTTTAAATACCCTTTTGGGTTGGTTGAAAAAACCCGTACAAATTAAATAAATAAAATATAAAACATTTGACCTTAATTTATTTAATTTACCTCACTTTGTTACCATGTTAGAATTTTGAGGATTTTAATAAATACGTATTTAATCAACTTACATAGTATATATTGTTACAATAAATATTTAAATAAACATTACATCATAACAAAAATAAATAAATAAATACTTATAGGAAATAAATAACACACATGACACAATATTTATAGTGGAAAACCCCAATAGGATAAAAACCACTTTGAAAATAACCTTTTACTTCTGAGAACTTATTTTACATCCAGTAAGATTACCTCCTCCTTTGAAACCCTATTTACTAAGGGTAAAACTAAATCACTTGATTTGCACACCTTTGATATATTTCCCGAATATATCAAATGAGGACCTAAAGTCCTTTTTATATAAGGTAATTGGGTATGTCTCCCCGACCCACTTTTTGAACCTAAAATGGTTGACACATATACCTAGGTGAGTTTATTTAATAAATAGAAACATAAATGATTCACATTATTAAATACTTACCTAATGTATATCACCTAGGTATGAATATTTAATAATAAAAAATTATTTCATATTATTAAATATTTAACCTATATAATAGTGATGGACCCGTATTAATTAAGGGTTGTCCAAACCACTTAATCATTATGTTCCAATAGAGTGCATGCTTGGATCCTTCGACGTCAATCACTCATCAGTTTTAACATTAGTCGCCATAGGTATCTATAAAGAATGTTATCTTCTGAGGTCAGTTAGTTTTGTTATTCCATTTTATTAATTTAGAATAGGAAAGAAAAAAATCTATGGTACAATATGCATGGATATTAAGCAAAATATGCATTCACTGGTGATACAATCCCTTGTCCATCCACTTGTTTTGATTTTTTCTATTATCTTCATCTCTCACATCTGTCATTTCTATACCCATTTCTGGTCAGGTCACATGGATACATGTCTATTTTTATTTTCACATATGTCATCATCTATCCTAGGACACCAGCACCCACTCTAGACACTAGTGCCCAAGCGCTCCTATCCATTCTAGGTGATTTTGCCATCTTTGTTCCTTTTTACACATTTTTGACATTTATGGTCGGTCTTTTATTTTTTTAATTTTTATCTCAAGATCATAGTTGGCCTTTCATGTTACTAGTATCGAAATTCAAACAAGAGATCCATATATATACATAACATACACTCTATTATTTTGGACGACAATTCTAAGGGGAAATCACATCTACATACTATCACTACTATTAAAGGGACTACATTTTTGGGCTGCATACACTGTATAGAAAGGAGAAGTGCTAAATTCCATATCACACATTTTTATCTTATCTAGCTATAGCCCACTATCTTAGAATCATTGGCACAAGGGAAACATAAGGACACTATTTTACACATAAGCACAAAGAACTACATGGAGTCTGGAATGTAGTGCATCACTTGGTCATAATTTCACTCATTCGGTGACTGTCAAGGTTATTCTGACTTCAAATTTTACTTATTTCATTCCAATTCAATGTGTTTGTTAGCTTGTGCAAGTAGCTAGGTTTTTTTATATGTTACAGATACCCTCAATGATCACAGAGTGAATAGCAAGAGACAGAAAAGAATTAGCAGTGAAACCCTAGTGACAAAGGAAAAATTAGATTATGATATTCTTCACTGTTACCGACACCCAAGAATAGTCATCAGTTCCTAGGCACCCTTGCCCAACACTAAGCTCCCCTGTCTGATATTATTATCAAGTTCCTAATTTTACATGGAGTATTTACGACAATTTTTGCATTCCATCCAACACTTTACATAACCCAGATCATTTTGATATCACACAAGAATCATCTAATTAATTTATTTCTTCTATTTAGTTATAGCTTTGCATTTCTCAATGTTTAACATCTATATATTTACTGCATTTTATCATATCAGTTACTCTACAATTATATTTAATTAGATATATATATATATTATACTCACTCAATCTTCCTCCCTCACCTTTTCCTTTTTATGTTTCCATCACAATCAACATCCCATGTGCAAGGTATGTAAGGGATTAACTTTTACAAATATTCAATTATATAAAAGAGTGTTTGTTTAATAGTATAAATTTTTGTAATGTAACCCTATGGAGAGGATAACTTCTTGAAAAACCCCTTCAATTTCTTCATGTACCTCTCAGGCCAAAACATCCATTGAGTGTTGACTACACTTTCCATCTCAATATCATTGACTAAGTGGACTAGTACATGAACTTGGGGATAAAAAATGAAGATGGAAATTCCTTTTCAAATATACAAACAATATGTATTATCTTATTTCTCATCTCCTCTATCTTAGATGTGAATATCTCCTTTGTTGAAAACCATACAAGTAATTTTGAGAGTGTCAAAATGGCCTTTCTAATATCCTATGTAAGAAAATATTCTCCTCTTAAACTAATAAGATATATATTGGTGTGAGAGACACATTTACTAGAAAATGTGAAAAATAGAAAGATAATAACATATATTAAAATTAATTTACATTAACTACAATTATTTTCAGCGTACCTTTAAAATTTTGTGCCATTCATGTGTTCTCAACCTTGTAATATGTCCATCAACAATCACCACTTTCTTGAGGGATGACCCAAAGAGTAGAGTTGGAAACATTTTTTGCATGACCTTTATGAATTTTGCAACATGGGGTTTACTTAGAATCAACTAATCATTTTCATAAGCTCCATTATTGTTGGCCTATAATTTTTCTTGGTTTTAGAAACTTTTAGGTCTTTTCATGATTCTAATTTATCTTTGTCTTTCATATAAATATGTAACTAGACGTTGATATAGTAAAAAAAATTAAAATATGCATGGGGTAAAAAAGATGACCTACTAGAACATATTTCTAATATGAAAGGCTATATGTTGAGAAGATGGAATATTGCTCTAAAGTGAAGACACATAAAGGATGTGTGTGCAAGAGAAAGGCACATTTAAATGCACAGAGGTATACTAAAACAAGTGCATGCTAGAAAAATTTGAATTCGGAACTTAGTCATTTTGTGGGACCATGCTATTTCTAGAGTTAGCGTGTTCGGCACAAAAAGACATGAATACTTGCAGTCCATGCAATGGTATTTTGGGAAAAATAATTAGCTAAGTGCCATGCATATTTTAGGGTAATAATAGGATTTCTACTCAAAGTTAACTATATGAATTCTATTGTTAGAACACTTGCATGGTTTTGCATCCTTTTGTAAAGGCATGTGTCTATTATTTAGCATGTGGCCTATTTTGAGAAAGTGCATGGGTGGTGAAGGGAAACACTCCACCCCTATATATATGTATTGATTTTCATGGTTAAGGAAGTGTGCTAATTATTGTAGAGTTATGTTGTTGCTTTTATCGCGCACATGACTCTTAGAGATACCTTTATAATGTATGAAGCTTATATGTTTTACAGTATTTAATACAATGGATCATATTGGCTGGATAATGGTGTTGAACATGACTAAAACTGGTTCTTGTATGGTAAATATTGTTATAGTCATTATTTAGTTCATCTTATATAAATTCTAAGATCTAGATTGGGTTTATGCATTGTGAAATGCTTACTGTTGGTTATGAATCTGAATATACATATGCACTATCATGCTAAAATTATATACAAGTGAATCTAAAGGGGGACCTGGTGCCTTTGCGGGCTTCGGGTGAGCACTCAACTCAGGCTGAGTGATGTGCCAGCACGATTGGGTTATTTACAATGAATTCTAGACTGCATCCTTGGTTCTGTTGCCGGGACCTCTTTCTTAACTATTTTTTCAAGATGTTGCGTGATGAAGATGTACCGGTTCACCTTAGCAAGTGTTGAGGAGTCGATAGTATATCTAGAAGAAGAATACGCTCAGATATTCAATAGTGGATATGAGTTTGACGCATGCGTGTGGGTTGAGAAGAATCTGTATGACTTCTTATATTAGAGTTTCTTTCCTATCTTTCCCATAGAACTATGTGAATGGCTAGTTACATATGTGTCTAAAAGGAATTAGATGTTTCACACACTTGTCTAGACGCAAGAAGAATTTTAGGCTCTCTATGATACTGATCTAATTTGGACGCGTGTTATGGATACTTGGTTCGGTGGTGTTTTTAATAACTATATTTTAGAGTACTCAATTTCCACTTACTCTTGTCTGTAGGTAGCAGAGGCTAAATTTTTACATTATCTCAAGGGATTATATCTGCACGTAATTCCACTAGTGATCAAGATATTGATGGTAACCTTGAATTTGGAAGAGAAGTCGATGGCTAGCTAAACCCCACCACGTGTGGGGGCAGGAGCAAGTGTGGTGAAAGATGGTGGACCTAGCGGCAGAAAGGAAAAGAGAAGAAAGGTGGGTTAAGATCAATGAGATGCATGAGAGGGATTTAGAGAAGCATGGTGAGGTTGTAGAAAAAATGACATTTTGGAGAGAGTTAGCTTGTGAAGGATTTTGAGCTCACGTAGAGGACGTGCAAAGCCAGAGTATCTGGAACTCCCCCATTTTGGGAAAGCATGATAGGGAACCCTCATCAGCCTCTTATGAGAGCATTCTAGCAGAGACAACATGGGTGGTAGGTGCACATATGAATCTACCTGGTGACCTAGCCTTTGCGCTTGGTTTTCCAGTTTCTAGTACAACCAAGTAGCCAGAAAGCTAGTTTGGGCAGTAGAGTAGCAAGAGGTAAAATTGACTTATCAATAAGTTCAAGAGTAAATCAAATAGTGAGTACCTTTATGGCCGGGAAGATGTCTTCCTTGTTATTTGGAGGTCTGGTTGGAGGTACCTTTTTAGGCACATGTCGTTGGTGTAGAACACAGGCATGCAAAACTTTGGACTCACATCTGGGGGTAGTGCAACTTCGCAGATTGTGGGAGTTCAATTTAGCACCATTATTGGGACACAAGGCAATACATTCTCTGGTTCAGTTCTTGTTACAGGTGGAGGATCAGAAGGTACGGGTTGCTTGATATCTAGTGGATCTGGAGGTAAAGGTAATATAGGAGGTTATGGATCTGGTGGGCATGGTCCTCACCAGCCCCAGAATATTTACAGGGAGATGTCACTTTATCTCCCAAGAGTATAAGGTGAAATTTAATATGTCTACCGAGCATGTCCATATGTGTGAGATATTATGGCACGCGAAAGCAATTACAGCTTCAGAGTGTAAGGCCAGTCATTTTGTAACTATGTTGCAGGGAAATGCACATAGCTAATACATGAAGTTTGACCCTGATCGAACTTATGTGGATTATACGAGCGTTACGAAATAATTTCATTAAAGAATTTTATATCCTTGAGTTTGAGCAGAAAAGTATAAGCCTACTCAAGGATATCAAGCAGGGAACTACTAAGAATGTCCAGGAATATGATTCCCATTTCAAAATACTCTTATCTAAAATATCTTATGATATCCATATAAATCAACATGTATAGTGGTTTATCAGAGGCCTGATCATGCCTTTTAGGAGGGCGATCTCACATAAGACTTATACATACCCATGTGAGGAACTTAAAGTCAGCCATTACACACATTGAGGTAGTTCAAGAGCACAAACATTGGTGTGAGCCCATTCTTGGAAGCTTAGATTGCTGTAATGGACAATTTTTTTGAAGAAACTATCATCCAATACAACACATGAGACACAGACAAGAATTTGGTGCAAAAATTATGAAGTAGAAGGGGCAAACTAAGGATAGTTGTCCTTACATATCGGTGTGCTCCTTATTGTTGGATTATGAGATCTTTCATTTAGACCACTATACAAGTCGCTGCCCATTGTTGCAATGCATGATAAGGAAGAACATGTCCTACTACTATAATATTTTCCAGTCCATAACTCACAATACTAAAGATTTTGGGTTGATTAATTAGATCCATGATGCCATTGATATTAGTGTACGACAGACTAGAGTTATGAATAGCTCTAAGGATAAAAGTGAACAACATGATCATAATCATGCTCAAGGGCATTATGATCATAATGAAGGTCACTTTGAGGGAGGCTGTGGTATAGGTTGAGGATACCATGGCAGATTCAAAGGCTGAGGCCACGACGGTGGATGAGGTGACCTCCCTCGTAGAACATGTTATACATGTGAATCTCCTGACCATTACAAGCACGAGAGTCCTCATAACGTTATGTTTTCTTTTTGCGGAAAGAATAATTACTATGAAGAATGCTTGGGGCAAAGTTGTATGATCATCTGTGCAAAAAGCAACAAGACAGGAGAAAAAGGGTGCAGGGATGGTTAGAATACAGTGTGCCATGGAAAACCAATGGATGCCAAAGTTAGCAACTAGATCCTGAGGTAGTGCATGTGAAGATTACTACACATGTTAAGGCTGTGCTGCACCAAAGAAACATTGTAATAGAGGCCCACCATTTCTAAGGAAGAGGTTTTTGCAAGCAAAATATCCAGACTCCACACATCAAAAGGAGGTTTATTAAGAAACCATGAAGGTACACAGAAATATGCAGAGTGAAATATAATGTTTAAAGGAATAGTCATGGGGAAGTTGAAACAGGAGAAGGCAGCTGAGACTTGTCCAGTTAGGATGTTAATGATATTAAAGGAAGTATGCAAAATGTTTCGTTAGGAGAACATTATTCCATTACTAGGAAGTTGGTTAAAGGGAAACACTCTGCGTGCACTAGTATTGAGAATAGGAAGGTAGATTCTTGCATGTTAATATCCCTCCTCATAGTTTGGATTGTGTACAAGGATATCACTCTGAATGTTGTTGTGGATAGATGGATTTTGAACAATATTTTGACTAACATAGGTGCATAAGTGAATGTGTTTACTTTAGATGCATGGGTTCAGATGTGCAAACCTCCCTTACAACCATCTTCCAGATGTACTTGTATATGGAAAATTATGACTAAGGCTACACCAATTGGAGTCTTGAAGGATGCATCCATCACCATACAGGGGGCCATTTTCACTGGGGACTTTGAGGTCCTAGTGCTTGCATAGAAGCAGAAAACTTCGTAACTTTGCTTGAGCACCCTTGGTGTTATGAAAATAATGCTAATTTATAGTTCAATATGGGATATATCAATTTGGAGAAGAGGGAAGAATGAATTATTATCCATTTAATAGATAGGAAATCTGCACCATATGTTGAGCCCTTAAATGAAGAAGATTTGAACAAAATTTATGTGTGCACCATTCGAGATCCAGAAGCACTTTAGCCATCTAAGAAAGGAATTATCTAATTGGATGATGCATAGTCCATCAGTGCTACTACAAGTATTGCATGTGATAATTGGGTACATGACACCTATGAGATGGTTGGGTGTGAGGTAAGAATCACAGATGTGTACGTAAGTAGGTCGCATTATGTTAGGTGGTTAGGCAACAACCCGGTACCCCGGTACATTGGCGAAGGAAACCCTGAGTTATTCTTGCGAGCAATGGAAGTATAGTGGATGGATCAGATTGACAGAAGGAACATGTTAGGTTATACCCTACGTGGGACAACAACGCGCTGGTGGATGGTTCATAGGGATAATCTCATATAATTGAGAGACGTGAGAATTTCCCTATCAGAAAGGTTTCTGAGAAGTAATGCACCTACTCAAATATGTGAATATCATGGTAATAATTCTATTCAACACCATGTTTAACAATGTGAGAGACTCTAGATAGAGGGGCAGGAAGCTTTACCACCTTCGTTGTGGGTGCACAAAATTTATTTCACCTTGCGAGGTTGTGCACGCGCATTGTATGTTTATATGGAGTTGAATAGAGAGACTGGAAATTGGCAAGATTTGACTTCTAGTATAATCTTGACTTTTGAATTCTTCTCCACTAAACCCCCAGTGAAAGAGGCATTATAGGTCATGAAATGCTTGACTATGGGAGATAGTGCAAAATTTAAAGAACTCATTCAGGAGTTATTTGATGAGTAAGACCTAGAAGCACATTTTGATGAAGTAGATGAGACAGATGCATAACTTATTCAGTGGGCTTACCTAAAGAAGGATAAAGAAATGATGGTCTACATGGTGGATGATGAAGAAGTGGAAAATTTTGATATAGATCATTCAAACTGTATGCACGAGGTCTTAGACAGTGCAAATGAGAAGGCGCGTCCCTACCATGAACCTATGACGATGCAGAAAGTGAACATTGGAATAGGTTCTGAACCTGAGGAGGCCATAATTGGGGATTACTGGTTCTACTTAGAAGTGGCTAAGATAATTGAGTTGCTATGTGACTTCTAGGACTTATTTCCTAAAGGCTACCATGAGTTGAAAGGAGTGCATGAATCTTTAGGCAAGATGAAAATAAATTTAAAGGAAGGTGCACTCCCAATTACGATGAGACCTTATAGGATGAACCCTAACTTGCGCATAAAATTTAAAGAATAAATTGACAAGATGTTGAACTCTAACATCATTGAGCCCATAGAGGAATCAGAGTGGGTTAGACCCATGGTAATCAACATAAAAAAATATGGAATAATCATGATTTGTGTGGACTACACAGAGCTGAATGTTGCATGTGTTATTGATCCTTTCCCTACACCATTCACTGAGGAAATATTGGAAACCATTGTAGGGTGCATGGGCATATCAAGGATCATTATGACAATTGGAGGTTAATGTTTCAGAGATGCAGATAGTTGAGAATCTCTTTAAATATCAAGAAGTGTGTATTTTCTATGCCTTTTGGATTTTCGCTAGGGCATATCATCCGCAAGGAAGGTTTGTTAGTAGATCCAGCTAAGGTTGCAGTTATTTTAGGCTTAGAGAGACCTACTAGTTAGAGTGAGGTGCGTAGATTCTTGGGCCACATGGGCTATTATAGAAAATTTATCAAAGGATATGCTAAAATTTTCGTGCCCCTAGACGAGTTATTAAAAGGTAAAGGTAAGTTCTGTTAGGGAGAACCGCAGTAGCGCGCATTTGAAGCACTGAAGGAAAATCTTACTACGATGCCTATTCTATGTTTTTCTTCATGGAATATACCTTTTCATGTACATGTGGATGCCTCTAGCATGGCCATTGGCGCTGTTCTAGCTCATTCGAGAGAATATAGACCATCTTATTTTCTTTGCTAGCAAAAAGTTGACTCCTGCAGAATAAAATTATATAACTACGGAGTGCAAGGCTTTGTCAATGATCTACACGTTGCATATGTTCTTATAGTACTTGGTAGAAATACCTTTTTTTTTCTATACAGATCACATGGCATTGACATACTTGGTGGAAAAACCCATCTTATAGGGGTGAATATGCCGATGGGTTCTCTTATTCCAATATTTTGACTTTATAGTGGTGGTAACGCCATCTAAAATTAATTCTGGTATAGATCATTTGTCAAGGATTCAATCACCGGAGGATGTGCAGAGTATTGAAGATATAAAAGTTAAACCACACACCCTCGGAATTAGAGGATATTGTTGTCTTTTTACGTATAGGTATGGTGCCCAAAGGAATGAAGGCCTTGGAAAAGAAACAACTTGCAATTAACGTCGCACCTTTTATGTTGATTATTGGTGACTTATACAAACTTTTCCGAGATGAAGTCTTGCACTGGTATGTACTAGAGTGTGAGCATATGAAAATTATGGAGGATGTTCATGGTAGTATCGCAGGTGGACACTACATAGGGGACGCCACCGTGCATAAGATCCTACTAGCTAGTTTATGGTGGGAGACCTTTTACAAGGATTGTAAATAATATTGTAAGGCATGTGATCACTATCAGCACCTTGGAAAACTTGGGTAGAGAGATGAAATGCCTTTGAGGTCAATTACTAGTGTAGAAACTTTTGAGAAATGGGTAATTGACTTTATGGGTCCTATTTCCCTAGCCACTTGCAGAACTAGATCGCGCTACATCATCAATTATATAGATTATCTTACAAGGTGGGAAGAAGTGGCACCTACAAAGGATTGTACAGTGACTACAAAAATAAGGTTCTTGTGGGAAAATATTCTTACCATGTATGGATGTCCTTTAAGTTTGAAAAATGATAGAGGCACTCATTTCTTTAATAAGACCATCAAGATATTATTGGATGAATTTATGGTTGGACACCTTAAGATGACACCCTATCACCCCCAAGAAAATGGGACTATTGAGGCTTTCAATAAGATATTGAGCCAAACATTAACAAAAAATTGTGATGTTGTAAGGAAGGAATGGGATGATAAAGTTTTTGTTTTGCTTTGGGCATATAGAACAACTTACAAACAGTTGAATAAGACAACACCCTTTCAGTTGGTGTTTGGCGCAGAAGCAGTTCTACCCATGGAATTCATGTTACCTTATTTACGTATTACGCATGCAAGAGGTCTAGCTGATGAGAAAGAAGTGGAAGAAAGAATTGAAAAGTTGATGAAGCTATATGAGAGGCATGCCATAACATGATGGATTCAGAAGCAAGAAAAACCAGGAAGAAGGCATGGCATGACAGGCACATCAGGGACACGAAACTTGAGGTTGGGCAGATAGTGCTTCTTTATGATTCAAATTTTTTACACCACCTAGGAAAGATTAAGGTGCATTGGTTGGGACCATATGTTATCACTCATATACTTGATTCAAGCACTTTCCAATTAGAGGCATTTGATGGAAATCGATTGCCTGATTATTTTAACGGGAGTAGGTTGAAGTCCTACTATAAATAAGTCTTCTTGGTGTTTGTAATAAGGTATTTTTATCATTTATATTAGATTTCCCTTAATGTATTTTTCCTTTAGATTTGTTTCCTTCTTCATTGTTATGCTTTTTCATTTTTCATTCTTTGTTTTGTGTAATAAGCATGCTTACACGCCAGAAGTTGATTGCTATCTAAAGTGTTTTCATGCACAGAGGACTGCACATACCCTTAGTGTTGGGTATTTTTCATCCAAAGTTTGGTATGCATAAGTACATATTTGTGTAGATGGTATGGAAAGGTGCTACTAGAAATAAAATTAATCCTAATGAATACCATAGGTGAAAAAAAATGAACACAGTGTAACGTGAGGTAAGTTGTGTCTGTAGAAACTAATCAGAGGAAGGAACAATGGCAAAGTACTTTTCCATATGCGAGCACACAAAAGGATGTCTATATCTAAGAGGTATAAAGGCATGCTAGAAGGTTATGACTATGGCACACAAATGTATTATGTGGAAAATTTGGTAAATGGTGAGTTCATGTGAGGATCAGTGGTAGGTGGAGGAGTAATAAATGTGATTAAATGTGATAATTTTTTTGAAATCTATATAAGGATGGGATGTATGTTTAATTTTACCTTTGCAATTACAAGTATTTAAGTGATCTATTTGCGAGTGAGCCAAGAGAGACACGTTAAAGTGCAAAGTGCTAAGAAACTAGGTGAGGATTAAAAAAAGTGTGCACGAAATTGGCTTGCGTTCCCATTGGAGAATGGTTTGAGCGAAGAAAAGGCATGTGGAAAGGAGAGATAGAGTGTCAGGGTTTGAGAAGAAGCAAGGGCATGCATTTTTAAGATAGGGCACGTGAGATTAGATCACATAGCTTGATAGAAGTAAAAAGGTGCACCCTTTTCTTACTATGGCACCAAGGAGAGCACCTAGAGAAAGGACAAAGGGGAAGAAGAAGGTAGAGACCAAATTTGAGATAGAGGATACCCCTAATTAAATTTTCTGAGGTGCAGTATCTAGAATAAGTAATCATGGGATGGGATTGGGATTCTCATATCCACTGGAGCAAAGTCAGTGACTATAATCATCGCACAATTGATAACAAGGAGGAGTTGGATGCATTGTTGAACAGGAAGGACACTAAATGAACAATTGATGATATGCCCCTCTACGATGATGCTGGAGAGAAGTTGCTAAAAAAGGTAGGGGTATATCAATTGTATGAACTTACTTATTTTGGAAAACCCAAAAAACTCTACCAATGGCTCATGAGCAGAGTCCATGAGGAATTATTTTATTTTTATGGGCAGTGGATGAGGATCACAAAACTCTTAATTTATATCTTGAAAGGATTAAAGTGTAGTGATTTAACTGACAAGGAAACCATTTTGGCCACCAGATAGGAGCTGGGTTTTTCACAGGGTCCATGCGGCATGGACATCTATAAACTGAGGAAGTATCATGTTGTGCAGGCGGTTGCACACCTACTTACAAAACTAAATGACCAAGAGAGATGGTCATAAGTGAACTCCATGTGTCTCCACATCACTAAGAGGATGGCACAGGGAGAGATATAAAATTTGGTAGGATACATAGCTGATACAATAATTGAGGAGGTGTGTAAATGTGAGAAAATAAGCTTTGGCACTATTTTATTATCTCTTGTATTTATGGAAATTGAAGTGCTTGATGGGCCAAAGAAAAACATTTGGGAGTATAATGCAGAGAAGAAGTCTCTCGCATAAAGGTTTGAGAAATATTTGTGTGAAGGATATATGAGTGGCTCATTCAAGAAAAGGGAAGAGATGTGGTATGACTGACTTTGTGTGGCATTTGGAGAGGAATGAAGAAATCCTAAGGAGCTACCCTCAGTGGTAGGAAATATGGTAAACTTTGTAGTGTACCAACACTTTTGCATCACACACTTTACAATGAAGGATGGGCCATAGAGTCCCGGGTACAAACTACCTTATGCCTTCATAGTATGGTTCTTCTAGGCCACAGTTCACAGGTTTTCAGATGTGCATCAGTTGATATACAATGCAGATGAGGTAGACTATGAATACCATACACTAAGAAATACCTAATCTTACCTAGGTAGGTTTGCTTACAATAAAAGGTTCATCTCATATGATATAATCATGAGGTGAATAAGCTTGGCCATTGGCAACAATGGGGCCACACTAATTTACATTCATCCTAAGCCTAGGATGGAAAATGACAAGTATGTGGAGAATTAATTCATGCTACCAGGTCCACCTAAGGGGAAGCATACAATTGGAAATTTGATACTTGAGAAGCCTAACTTGGCCCTAGAAGAAGAAAAGGAAGAAGACCTACATGAGGATAGTGGTGGTTTAGTGTGTAGGTGTTGGAGATAGCCCACGGACAAAGAGGAAAGTGAGCTCAACGTTACTTATCCATAGGAGCAAGAAGAGGAGGAAGTTTTGGAAACAAATACACTAGACTTGGACTTAGACCTAGTCAATGAGGAGCACTAATTCAAAAGGGTGTTCAAAAGAAATATAACTCAGTGCGGAGGACCATCACAGCCTTTGAAAATTTCACCTAGACTATCCCCTCAGAAGGAAGCACTAGAGAAGAAGAGGAAGGAAGATGAAGCTCAGGGATGATAAGCTCATAATTACCATAAATATCAAAAATCTAAACAAGTAGAAAGACATCCATTTCAATCTCTAAGATAAGGGCCTCATACTTTTCCATATTGGTTTTGCACTAAAAATCAAGCTTGTTTATGAGGAGGATAGGAGTTTCCCAAGTAGGAATGAGGATGACATCAATGCCTCCCCCTTGCTGACACTTAGAACCTTCAAAGAAGAGGGTCATCTTCATGGTACCATACTCATGATGGAAGTGATTGATGGATTCATCTAGAAACTACTTGTGAGGAAGATGCGTCAAACTCAATCATGAGCATGACCCATTGAGTAATACCATCATTTTGATAGGGCTTAGAATGCATCATTTTGAGGAGGTGAAATTTATTGACGACATAAGTTTTTTGATTGAGAAGATAATTTCAAATCTTAGAAGTGGAAAAAAAGAGGGCACAACACAACATTTCAACTTTAGTGTAGCGAGTCTCACTATCATGGAGGGTGCAAATGATGTAATAAATGACACGCTCATGACCTTTGTCATCATGATGTGCTAATATAGCCCCTAGAGTGTGATTAGTGGCACAGATATATAGATAAAAGGGCTCCCCCTAGCGTGAAGGTGTAAGAAATGGCTGGGATAAGAGATACTACTTAAGATCATAAAAACCTTTTTGGCAGTTATGGTCCTAATTAAAGTCCGCATCTTTTCGAAGAAGATGATGAAAGGCTTGGTAATGATTTGAAAGTTGTGATATGAAACAATGGACATATTGAAGTCAACCTTGGAGACTGTGAAGTTGATTATGATTGGAAGCAGGAGACATCTCAATGATGGATTTGATTTCAGCAAGTCAACTTCAATACCTTTGATGGATATGATAAAGCCAAGGATTTTTCTAGTTAGCACTCCAAATACGCACTTGGCTGGATTAAGAAAAAGAAATAAATGAATAAGGGAATCAAAAAGAACTTTGAGAATGGAAAGATGATCGTGTCCATGTTTAGATTTACCCAAAATTTCATCAACATAGTCCTTTATAGTCTTATGAATGAGAAAATTAAAAATGTAAGTCATGGCCTACTAATAAGTGGCTCCAACATTTTTCAGACCAAAGGGCATTATAGAATAGCAAAAATTCCCCCATGGAGTGATGAAGGAGTTCTTATGTTGGTCTTCTAGAACAACAAGAATCTTATTATAACCAGAGAAACCATCCATAAGAGAAAGCATCTCGTGACCTGTTGTAAGATCCACAAGTTGATCAATGTTAAAAAGGGGGAAGTCATCTATAGGGAAAGAAAGATTTAGATCTCAAAAGTATGTGCATATACAGAGATTTCTATATGCTTTTGAAACATGTATGATGTTAGAGACCCATTGGAGATATTCAATGTGGATGATGAAGTTATCAGAGAGAAGATGTTGTAACTCCTCTTTGACAAGGAGGGAAACTCGAGGGTGCATGTGGCGAAGATTTTTCTTCACCGACTTGTCATTAGGAAAAGTGAAAATGTGGTGGATGAAGATAGAAGGATCAATACCTAGGATGTCAGACTATAACCATGCGAAGGCCTAACTATGACAAGAAAGGAATGTGGTGAAAGACTCAAGCTCTCGTCAATCAAGAGATTGACCTACTTTGAGGATGTGGAGCTCTTAAGGAGTCATGATATTGATGTCGATGGTGGATTTTTTGAGAACAGTGAATGTGTCGAATGGAAAGGTCTTATGAAGATAAGAATATTATTCCCCCATGTGGGAAAGGATTTCATTGTCGTCAGAATAATGAAGAATTTTTATGGTAGAAGAGTCCTCTTCTATCATCTCCAAATGGCAAAGGGAAAGGGACCTAGTTTGATTTTTACACCGATAATTGATCGGTCACAAGGTGATGGTGGAGACTAAAAAAATTCAGAAGCAATAGAAACGGTGTCATATGTATCCATGGCCTCATGGAATGCGGAGGGAATAGAAGTCATGTCCATAATCATAGTGGATGGTGGAAGATGATCATCAGATTGATCCTAATAGCCTAGTCCAAACTTTTCATGAGGTTTACCGCATTGGTCAATGATAAGGTCATGTGTGTCATGCTCATAACATCCCATGCCAAATAACTTCCTTGCGCAATAGTGAAAATAGGTGTGAATGAAGGAGGGTTTTTCAAGGAATCCATAAGCATCGGTATAAGGTTTGGTGTGGGGATAGAGAAGAATTGGAATAAAAACCACTATAGATGAGATAGGTGTGAATATGAGGTGGGCCGAAAGGAACAATTTCCCAAACATTGGGTTGATACATTGGAGTCTTGTCGGGTCTACCAAAACAATGAGGTGTAGGGAGTACGTTGAGCATAAGATGATGATACTCCCCTAACGTAAGTTTTTCCATGAATTTATCTAGGGAATCATCATTGGGAAGTTTGGATAAAGGGATGGATGAGCTATTAGACGGTCGAGATGGGTCATTTTTGGGAACGAGAACATTGTTATGTTGATAGGTCATGTTGCATACTTGCAAGGGAGTAACATCAACAGGAAGTGTCAAAATTTTTCCCTCATGCTCATATTTGATGCATCAATTAAGTGTGGAAGGGACACAACCCATGGCACAAATCCAAGGTCGTACAAGAATAACATTGTATTAAAACTCCCCCTCTATGGTATATAAGACTTCATGGAGGATCTTCTCACCAACACGGATAGGAAGGACATACATTCCTAAGGCAAGAGCAATAGCATCATTGAATGCATGGAGGACCGTGGGTGTTTGGGCGATAGCAGATTTATGAATTTTGAGTTGATGGAAGGTATATGATGGGATAATGTTAATACTTTCCCCATTATTGATCATTGATTTCCAAATGAAGGTGTCATTGATTCTAACCGTGATGAAAAAGGGAAGGTCATGTTCCTCCGGTGTGATATCCAGAATTTGAGCATCATCAAATGAGATGGCAGTAGAAGCCACAAGTTCCCCTACGAGCGATGAAAAAGGATGAGTATCATCACCAGATGTTGGGATATGTTTTAATGCTTTAGTGAGATCTTTTTTATGGTCTAGCGAGCTTTGGATGAGCTCGTAAAGAGACATCTTAACTTGGGCCTGCTGAAGTTTTTTGACAATACTTTGTTCAATCAGCCGAGGGGTGGCTAAGATGAAAAATTTAGGTTTTTATGATGATGATGCAGATGAAGTGGGCTTGCTAGAAGAAGCATCGATGAAAACCTTGGGTTTTTATGAAGGTTTGGATGAGGTAACCTCCTTAGGAGGAGGAATGGAAACAAAAGTCCTTGATTTTTATTGGGATGTTGGTCTAGAATCATGTGGGCTAGATCAAGTGGATATATGAACAACATTGATTAATAAGGGGGGGCCATCCTTAAAAGAATTATCTCTTGATGGTGGGATTGCTAAAAATTTTTGTGATGAGTGAAGGGAATTATGCATTTGGGTGGATGAAGTTTATGATGTGGATGTTCGAATGGATGTGGAAGGAGGGGATTGATTTTCTTCAAGAAGAAGGTCATCTTCCTCGATAATATTGTGGATGATGGTTTGAAGTGCTTTGCAATGTTCTGTGTCATGTATAAGGGTGTGATGATAGGTGTAAATGAGGTTGGATTTAAACCTCAATGGATTCTTACTATGTGGATAAAAATCCTTGATATGAGGGAGTGTGATGGCGTAATTTTGTAGCAAGTGTTGAAGGACATCCGCATATGATTAAAAAAAAGTATTAGAAGGTGTCTTATCTTTGTGAGAAGTATTAGATTTAGAATAAGAGTTGTATGTTTTAGATGTGGATGTGTGAGATGAATTGGATGTCAAAGCTTGAGTTTTAGTATTTTGAGATTTTAATGTATTGGATTCAGGTTTAGTGATAGTTAGTGTTCTAGAAGAAGAAGTGTTGGATGATCTTTGTTTGGGTTGATTGATAGATTGTGTTGTTTTGGATGAAGGGGCTGGTCTTAGGAGAGATGGATGTGGTTTTAATATAGATGATGTGGAATTGGATTGTTTGATCTTAGGTTGAGGGATGTTTTTTTTTTGGGGGGGGATATGAAAAAGTCCTTTGAGGAAACATGTTAAATTATTCTTGTGAAGAAGTAGCCTTGGGAGGAATGACAATGATCTCAAGTGGAGTGTCCAAAGGATGTGTGGTTAATTTGGGTGGAGGAAGTAATTTTTGTTTGATGCGATATAAATAAGGTGAATATTGGCTTGATGTAGGGGTGTTTGATTTTGTAGATGATATAGAGGTATCATTTGAAGTTATTACGATTTGGAGTGCTTTCAAAAAATATTCAAATGATGAGAATGATGTGGGAGGAGAATATGGTGTAGATGTTGTGACAATAGATGATGTGATTGATTTGGGTAAAATTGAAGAAATAGGTATTGAGATAATTGTTAAAGATGTATCTGATATAATGAGTGGGATGGAATAGATGTAGGTGAGGTAATGGTCAAATCCATTGAAGTGGATGTGAGTTCGGATGTGATTTTCGGACAAATGGTGGATGTAGATATGATTTTTGTGGAGATAGGGAAATTTTTTTATAATTTATATAGGGGTGATGTCTAAAGAATAAGTGGATGTAATAGTCGGTGAAGTAGGTGGGATTGTTAGGATAGGATTTGGATCAATGGCATTGGTGGCATTAATGGTACTAATGGTGTGTACATTGGGTGGTTGACATGTAGGAGGAGTGGTTTGATTTTTTGGTGCATGATTAGGAAATGGTTATTTAAAAACATGAAGTGGTTGATTTAAAGGTGCATTGGGGTTATCCACTTGAAGGTCACCTTGGTAAATGAGTTTTTGGACCAGATCCTTGAAGGTTTGACACCTTTCTATATCATGTGCACAAACTTTGTGGTATTTGTAATAGAGGTCCTCACGATACCATGTGGGTTTAGGTATTGATTCAATGAATGGTTGAATGGGGAGGGAAGTGTGATGAGATAGGATGCCATCAATTGATCAAATATTGAACTATATGTCTCTCCAAGAGTAGTGTAGTTAGGTGGAAGTCTAGGAGCTCTTTGTTGATGCCATGTACTAGTGATGGGTGTAGAAGAAGACTTAACTGCCATGGAATTTGCTACCTCTTAGATTTTTTTGTTGTGTTTAGATATTTTAGTAAACTTGGTTTTTGGTTTGTTCAATTTAAGTTTAAGTTGGCCTTGCTCAAGGGCAGGAGTCTCAAGTTTACAAGCCATAGTGAAGTATTTTTCAAATGTTTGAAATGATTGGATTTGTAAGGTGGATGAGATACGCTTCACACAAGATCATGAAAATAATTCAATAAGCTCTGTCTATGGAAGGAAAAATGATAATTGGTTTATGATTTCATTCCACTGCGTGACAAAGTCTATGATAGACTTAATGTTAAATTGTTTAATGGTGTATAGGTATGTTGTGGTGATCTTTCATGCAATTTTGATTGAGAAATGTTCTAAGAAGAGATGCGCAAGCTAGGTGAATGAGAAAAATGAGTGTTGGGGGATACCATTGCACCAATCCAAGGAAATACTGGCCAAGGACATAGGAAAAATGCAGAGCATGAGTTATTCGTCATGGGAAATGAGATAACATGCATGCCTAAATGCACAAAAGTGTTGTTGGGGATCAACCTTATTATGAAACTTGGTGAATTTGGGAAGCTCCTAATTAGGAGGATAAGGCTTAATTAGGACTAATGGATGGATAGGTTTGTTGTTAAAATTTTCATAGGATAATGTGACCTTGAGCCCTAATGTAGTGGCCTCAAGGATATCCAACCTATTCATCAACATATGCATTGGGTCATTTGAAGTGGTTGGATGGGATTGTGATTATATGGCATGGGAAGTAGCTAGATGATATGGTTGATAAACTTTTGAATGTGTTTTTGTTTGAGGAATCACTTGATGAGAATAAATATGGGTAACAGGTTGAGATTGGATGATTTGTTGCAATGATTGATGTTGAGAAATAGGGAGATGATGTGATTTTTGAGATTGGGTTGGTTGTCAAGGTATATAATGAGTGGAGATGTGAGTGATGATAGGTTGAGATTGTTGAGGGGGTGGATTAGGCATCATGTAATGGTAAGCACCTCTAGGAGGGGGTTGGGAAGTGATGAAATTTACATGAATATGGAATGTGATAGGTAAAGATTGACTATGTTGTTTGGATATGATGGGAAATGGTTGTGATTGTGAGAATTATTGAATGGGGATACTAGCAGTGATAATAGAAGAAGAAATGCTAGAAATGGAGGTGATAATAGTTGTGTTAATGGGAGGTAGATTAGGAGGGATGGGTGTGAGTAGCTAAGTGGTTTGATGGGGTAGAGGATTGGTAGAAGAGGATGGATCAAGATCATGTTGGGCCATGGTGAAATATCTCATGGATTAAGGGAAAAAAACCACAAGTTATGAAGAAAGAACTTGGGTTGTTTCAGGGTATGAATGGTAACCATAGATTTGTTGGAGAAGTGGCCCATCCATAGGAAGTTGGGTTGACATCCTAAGAAGGTAATCATGGAGAGCTATATGATTAGAATCAATAATCTCTTAGAACTCCACACTACCACGCGAGATAATGGCAGGTCCAAAAGCTTCAACCGATGCAATGGATATAGTGGTAGCTAGTCTATATGAGATGGATTGATGATGTAAGAAAGGATTGGTTTCATCATAGGTGGTGGTTTGAACAAGAGTTCCTTGATGAGACACATTGATGATAAAAGGTTGGGTGACCATGGAAGAGGTAACCATAGGCATGGATGAGCCAATGGCCACAATGGAAGTTGATTGGGATGACATGATGGGATTATTTGATGCAATATTTTGATCCATTTTCCTAGCTAAAGAGCATGTGATAACGAGAATGAAAAAAAAAATGATAGATTCGCTAATTAAAGAAAACAAGACAAGCATGCAATGTTTTATTTATCTTAATTAATTAAAAGATGTTAAAAAGAGGGGAAGTGGATAACAAAGGTACCTAAGAAATGGAAATCCAAGGTTGGTTTCATGTAGTTTTGGATGGGATTCCTTTATATACCCAAAGGTATGTGAGGCCCAAATCTGTGCAGAATTTATAACGTGGCTAGAACACCACAATATTTTTCTTGTTGGGTGATGAAATCCCAATGACTTCCACCTAGTAGGGATTGTTTAGATGTGTGTGAAGAAATGTGAAATGCAACCAGTTAAACCCCTACTTACACTAGATTTGCAAGAAAGAATGCAAGAGGTTCCTTTTAAGCCCAAAACCAAATGTGGAATTTTAATGAGAACAAACACACAAGGAAGGAAAAATGTGATGCAAAAAGGATAAAATGAGACAAAAAGGAGAATACTTGGTGAATGATTTTCCTTTTTATCTGAAATTGAAAGTAAGTGAAGAGGAAAATCCAAGCAATCCAAGATCCCAACAAGAAAAAGCAAAAACAAAGCCAGAATAAATATGGAAAATGGCATGAAACAAAATGCAAAAGGCTCACCTAAAAGGGTTGTCCCATCAAGCATGTCAGAATGTTTACCAAATTTTCTCTTTCATATTAAAATTAATGAAGTAGATACTAAATAAAATCAAACAACTTCAAAGATGCAAGGGTTTAAGGTACCTTGGAAATAGATGGTCATAAATGAATGAGCACAAATTAGATTTCCTCACTAAAAAGTTTATGAACTTGCAAACAAATATAACTAATAGGAAAATGGATTAGATAGTAGATGAGGGGGTTTCCCAACGAATTCAGCTCCAAGATTCGTTAAATTCCTTATGCGGATGTCAACCTCCATGTTTGATGAAAGAAGATAATATCAATAATAAAGGTGATTAACTAAAATATGGAATTTTAGAGTTAATCTAAACATTACAACAATGAAATAAATAGTATAAACTTGAATGTAAGTGCTAACTAATTTTATTTTATATTTAAATGAAATAAGATAATTGAAATGAGAGGGAAAAGGGTACTAACCTGAAAGTGACTTACCTTGTTGTGATTCTAGACTGAACAAGATGATGTGTGGATGAAGAAGAGTATGATGGTATAACCCAATAAATTACAGTAGATAAAGATAAGGAATGGGGTTCCTGGAAGAGGATCAAGGTGCATGTGGGTGCCCTAGTCTGTAGTATGGGAGCTCTGGTCTACAGAACAACTTGGGACCTGAATCTAGAAGTGTCTCTAGATCTTGACAATATCTTAATATTTTTCACATGATTTTTGTTGTAACTTCACTGATGTTGTTGTAGATATCCAGTGAATAATCTCCTACAAAACCCCACACAAAAACATAAATCCTAAAAAATAAACATGCAAATGAATGGTTGGACTATCCTCAGCTACCAAAGGGATGGACTTATGACTAAGCACTGCACTACATCTCAGACCCGATGTAGTTATATGTGCATGTGTGTGAATTTATGTGCCTAGGGTTCCCTAGCATTAATGACATAGAGATAATAAGAAATAGCTAGATGTAATACAAAATGGTGGATGGAATAGAATCGACTTCCCTTTCCTATGTAGTTTGTGTGATGCATTGATGTCCAAATGTAGTCCCTTCCATTAATAGATAGATAACACTTGATAGTAGATATTATGTGCTTAAGATAGTGAGTATTTTATGTTTATATAGGTATATCTTGCTCAAATTTTGACACTAATGACCTGACATGCAAACTAGTACCTAGGGGAATGAGAGGGAAAATTATAAAGACCAACCTCAAAACTCTAAATTAGACTCAACTGCTACGAGGACCAGTGCGCCTAAAATTATGAATCGGGGCACCCATGAGTGCCCTAATCCTACCCTCAGAGCCATATTCAAAGAATACAAATGGAAAATGACCTAATAATGACACCTGAGACTCCCTAAGAGATGGCTAGAACTTTGTAAACAATGGACGAATGTGCAAGACAATTGACGATAAAGACCAACTAATTGATGAAAGGAATAGTGGATGAGTTATTAGTGAATAATTTTCTTACACGAGATCCATATATAAAACAACATACTTAGCGGTATAAAATTAATAGTAAGTGCGTGATTTTGTGACTAAATTTTCCCCCACTTTATGTTGGTGAGCAAAAAGCTCAATAACATAAAGTAGATAGAGATGCATACCTGAGATAAATTCGGAGAAGCCCATGTTGTAGTAGAACATGAATATGTGGTAGTAAACATGTGTCAAAATATCCATATAGCATGTCAAACAATGAATCAACATGTTGATCCATGAATCGTAGTGAAAAGCGTAATGTTATGATGAAGTGTACTAAATTAGAGTGATGATATTAATGTTAGACAATTGATCATTTAGAACATTGTGTGATGTTGATGAGATGGGTTAGGGAGTGATCAGTTCTAAACCCAATTTTATGTATATGAATAATCGATCGGAGGGTTTGGGCATCTTACCACCAAAGGAAGAGTTTAGGGAGAAAAGAGCATTATTCTCCAATTTGTCACTACATCCCCAAGATCTAGCCACTGCAGACGAACTCAAATCAAACATTTGCGGTTTTTGGATCCAAATAATTTTTATCAAGCAGATGAACCATAAATAAGTTGTATAGGAAAAGGGAACTATTTCCCCCACTCCATGGGTATCTCCACAATGTGATGGCTTCAAATTTATGCCATCTTGAAGGAAATGTGAAGTGGATGATGGATTATGAGTTAGGTCATCTGGAAGAAAATGCAAAATAGATAGGATAAATTCCCAAGTTAGATCATATGGGAAAGTAATACATGTAACTCCTAAGTTAGGTCATCTATGAGGCCAATTTTGTTATATTATATTGATTGAGGGATGTGGTTTTAATTATTAGGGATTTGAACATGTTGATTGATTGATTCTGATTGGTTACTCATAGAGATATTTTACGCTAGTTTCTCCTAGGTTAGATCATTAAGGGGAATCGATAGAAATTGGTGAATACTTGCATTGTAAATGTTTTAATGCTTGTTTCCCCCAGTTTAGGTCATTTGGGGGAAGTAATGAAATGTCACATATATAAATTGTATGTTTTTCCCCCAAGTTAGGTCATTAGGGGGAATCATTGGTGAAATGTTGCATAGTGTGTTAATAAATGTTTAGAATTTTCGAATTAGTAGTGTTTGTTTAAACTTGTGGTCATATAAGTGGAATTATAGGATGACCTTAATTATATGCTCCCTTTTTGGCGAAAGGGTGAGTGATGATAAGAAGGAACGTTAAGACGAAAGAATTTTCATAAAGATTTGTAGAATGTGTGTGTATTTATTGAAGGAAAATGTGAAGGAGAGATAACACATGTGTAATGTGTATGGTACTATGGTAGGTGAAATTATAAAAATAACACCACAAACGGGGTGCAAATTAGAGTAAAAATGCCCAATATATGAAAAAAATTGTGTGGTGTGTATTAGTTGTGAGAATAAATGAGAAATAATGACTATAGTAAAGTAGGTGAAAAATTAACTAAAAGTAGTGAAGTGAAAAATTGTTTAGCAACTTCATTTGTTGTTTATGTAATTGTGAGATTGAGCACAAAGTGAGTGAAAATGGCACAAGTGAGAGCAACATGTCCTTGTCAGTTTGAGAGTGTGACAACCGTCGTAGCTTTGCGCATGACCATGGAATTGGTAAGTGTGTTGTTTTTCAAAAAATGTATTATGTATTATATGTTTCTATTGAATTTTTGTAATTTCGAGATTTTAAATTTTCTCATCATTTTAGACCTAGATAATAGCGGTGAGGGCACTAGTGACTCATGTGGCAGGAGTGCCCAGAGTTGGGCATTAGTTTCCTAATCTTGGGCACCCCAATCATGCATTTGGGTGCCCTAGTCTAGAGCATGTGTATTTGGTGTATAATGACAAATATCAGAATTCTAGTCTAAATGAATGTGAGAAATGAGTGTATTTGTACTGATAAGGTTTTCTAATGTTGCTTTTGTTGTCCTTTTGTGGTATGCAGAGGAATATTCACTCGAGGTAGTTCTACGGTGGGCATCATTTGAGTAATTTTCTTGGGCTGGGACTTTCAGATGATGAGTGGGATGCTATGGACCATGTTAGCCTGTGGCACACAACATAGATGGGGAATGTTCCCCAAAATATTCCTATGTTGACTGCATTATGAAAGAATTGGTGTGTGGATACATGCACATTTTGGTTACCTACATGGGAGATTAAAGTTAATTTCAAGGATGTGTATCACATATTGTGATTGCTAACTACTGGGGAGAGAGTACAAGTTATGTTATTGGAGGACATGGAGCTCCAAATGTAAGCTGCTAGAAGGTATTTTGTGGGGACTCGAGTACCTTCTAAGGCCCATATCATTCTAGATTTTATCTTACGTTTTGGAGTTCCATTCTTGGAGAATTTCATAGTAGTTGTGATTGCTTCATCTATAAAATTCAAGGGAGGAGGTGTAGGCATCTTTTATAAGATGTATGATATATGTCGGCATACTAGATACATGTGGGCATGGTGTGTGTTTTCCCACCTATATAGGGACTTATACTAGTTTACTCATGATGATGGTGGTATAAGAGCTACTGTGATTTTGCATGTGTGGGTGTATGAGCACATAGTATTATTGAGACTAGTTGAAGGGCCATGTGGAGAGTGGGCTAGGACATAGATATATATGAGGAGGTGGATTAAAATTCATGGGAATCAGATTGACACAAACACATATAGGTAACTAATAGATAGGAAGGGGCTTGAGGTAGTTACATGGAGGCCATACCGCGACTATGAGGGATGGCCCAATGATGCTATAGAGTTGCAGTGTATTCATAGGACTATGTGGTTGGACAATCAATTCCTAGGAGTGGCAGAACTATTCTAGGTGGAAAGAGTATCGCAACTCAGGATGTGCCCCTAGATCCATATATATAGTTCTGAGCTATTAGAGCACAAAGGAGGGCTGAGACTAGACTAAGGCCCATGGGAGAACAAGTAGTACCTCCTGGCAAAAATGAGGCAGATGCAAAGATAAAGCCTTTAGATTTGGATGATGCAGGTTGTATAGAGGAGTATCATGCATTGTTGATGACACATTGATCGGTACTATTTTTTCCATTTTTTGTAGATGAGGTGGGTTACCGCAAGGAGGAGTATGATATTGGAAACACATGTCCCAAAAAATGTGGCAGGGGTTTTAGCAGAGCATAATTATCTATATATAGCTATGTTATGTATTTTTTTATTAGTTTATGTTTTAGTAATGGTTGTCTAACGCATTATGTTATTGGTTTTGTAGGCAATGTGTATTAGTCCCTAATAGTAGACACATTTATCCACACATTGATGTGAAATGTGCTGACCAATATTCTTAGTGGAGGTATACTTGAGCAATTGGATGATATAGTAGGTGAGGATTCCCATTTATTTGAGCCAGTGACCATAGTAGCAGTGACATGCACTGTATTTATAGGTGAGAGGGACGAGGCATGCGAGGATACTTTATGAGTCTGAGATATGTAAGGTGGTGGTCCCTTAGCGTAAGATGTATTCACACGATACATGGATTTGTAACATCATTTTTAGAGCAGTTTACAGAGAACACCTTATTATGTAGGTAAGTGGAGAGGTATTGAGGCCGCAAATAGCGGCACAAATTTAGTGGTGAGGATTCTAGTTCCAGGGATCTCACAGTACCCGAGAGTGATAGTGATGGTGAGGTTTGATTGCATTATTATATATTATGTAGGTGAGTTACTCCCCAGTGATGATATGTTTTTGTATAACGATGACTCTATTCGATATAGATATAGATAAATGGTATTGATATATGATGAGTTTATTTCATTATCTATTGATGTTGTAATGTGATTGATGATGTGTGATTTGGTTATTAATATTAGAATGTACGTGATGTGTTTGTATATTGTTAGTGTTTATTGATGTAATATTCATGCAATGATGAAAAAATAGAATGTGCAATAGATAACATATGTAATGTGAGTGATGAGCTAAGTGAAATGTTTATTAAATGGGATTTATAATGTGCAGTTAGTGTGATGATTATAGTATAATGAATGCAAGACGATATGATGTATGATGATTGAACTAGGGTGTTATGATGAATGTGTGTTTTGATAATGTAATGTAATCACAATATGTTGGTGTGATAATTGGGGGGGGGGGGAATTACTAATGTGCCCCCAGTGTAAGACCCGCAATAGTCAAGAATGAACTATAGAGAGAAAGAGTGTGTCATCAGGAATGATTGAGTGCGATAGATGAACGATGGAACATATGATGAAAGTTTCTTAGAGAAAAACCCTTAATATTCATGTAAGAACTATAAGAACACAATTACATCATTAAGGGGTAAGGTGATAGTAATCACCTAATAAATACCAAGGGCGCGAAGTGGTGGAAGCGGTGGAAGCATGTGGGATGGAAGTAGTATGAGTTTATGAACCGAACCGAATTTCATATGGATCTACAATGGGATGGATGAATCGAGATGGCTATGGTAGATGATGTGAAGCAATAACATGATATGATACATGAGATGGATGGAGTGGATGCGGTGGATGTGATGGCATAGCGATGAATGAACATAGTGGCGAGCATGCATGAGTGACAACCTAAGGTGGTATAAAACTGGTGACCAGAGCACCAAATGGAGTATATTAATCAATTGTAGTAGATACTCTCTATCACGGTAGAGGACAAATGGATTGCTCACATGAGTTAGAGCCAAAGGATATGATGCCCTTATCCTCAAATTGTAGAAATCTACAATGAAGGGAAAGAAAATTATTATCATTATGACCATTGATGTGATGATAATTACAATATGGTGTATCATGTTGACATTGGAATCAATATTCTCGATGATGTTACTTAGAGGGTAAGTGAATTAGACGATCATGAAGGAAAACAAGTAGCAAATCATGTGGTCGAGCCTAATGATATAAATTTAATGGCTCACACAACTTAGGTGGAGGGGAAGGAGAAGTATTATGTTATGATGGAGTGGGTTGAGATTGCTTGTGAGCCAAGGGTGGAGATCCTATAGGATGCTCAACCGATGTCAATGGAGGAGAAATAGGTGAGTTAATACTAGTAGAGACACGTGGAGGATCAATGATATGTGTCGAAAGAAGATATTATTCTAAGTCAAATAGATTTATATCATAGAATAATGAGTTACTCACATGTATCATACTTCAATCTTTGCTTAAGTGTGGGAGTCATACCATGATAGAAAATAAATTGCTCTCTAGATCAATAAGTTGGAATATTAGTTGATGTATACAAGCATTGAACTGTAAGATATAATCCTTGATAGGTTTTGATGAGCGTTGATTTAAAGTAGGTAAGTGGTCATAAGTAACTTCAGGGCTGTTGTTGATGATAAAACAACGAAGGAAAGCATCCTCCATGTCATAGAAAGTACTAATGGACCAAAATGGAATATGAGTGTACCATTATAATGCCTCATCAATAAGACTGTAT
This sequence comes from Taxus chinensis, assembly GCA_019776745.2. Classification (NCBI taxonomy): domain Eukaryota; kingdom Viridiplantae; phylum Streptophyta; class Pinopsida; order Cupressales; family Taxaceae; genus Taxus; species Taxus chinensis. Next base: position 218,747,780 of record CM034152.1, on the reverse strand, counting down.
CGAAAAGGCCTTAAGAAATAATATACCATTAGAATAAGAGGTCATAAGCATGTGGTAATATAGAAGATGAGCATGAGGGTCAACAGTACCATCAAAACATGTGAGAGTTATTCTAAATAGTAAAATAATTAAATAAATAGTATAAATTGGAATGTAAGTGCTAACTAATTTTATTTGATATTTAAATGAAATAAGATAATTGATATGAGAGGGAAAAGGGTACTAGCCTGAAAGTGACTTACCTCGCTTTGATTCTAGACTGAACAAGATGATATGCAGATGAAGAAGAGTATGATGGTAAAACCCAATAAATTGCAGTAGATGAAGATTTGATCATACTTGGGCACCTGGAAGAGGATCAGGGTGCCTGTGGATGCCCTAATCTGTATTTTGGGCGTTGTGGTCTGTAAAAAACTCAAGACCTGAATCTATAAGTGTTGCTAGATCTTCATAATATCTTGATATTTTCATGTGATTGTCACTATAACTTTGATGATGTCGTTGTAGATCTCCGGTGAATGATATCCTACAAAACCCCACAAAAAAGCATGGAACCCTAAAAACTAAAGATGTAAATGAATGGGTCGTATTTTCCTCAGCTACCAAATGGATGGACTTATGACTTAGCATTCCACTACATCTCAAACCTGATGTGGTTCTATGTGCATGTGTGTGCAATTGTGTGCCTAGGGTGCCCTAGCATTAATGATGCAAAGATAGAGGGAAATCCCTAGATGTAATGAAAAATGGTCGATTAAATAGAATAGACTTCCATTTCCTGTGCAATGTGTGTGATGAAATGATGCCCAAATGTAGTTTATTGCCTTAGTAGATAGATATCACCTGATAGTAAATACTCCACACTTAAGATAGTGAGTATGTTATGTTTATATAGGGATATCTTGTTCAAATTTCAATACTAATGACTCGACATGCCGACTAGTATCTATGGGAATGAGAGGGAAAATTATAAAGATGACATTGACAATCTAAATTAGACCCAAGTGCTACGGGGACTAGGTCACCTAAAATTAAGGACTAGGGAACCCATGGGTGCTCTAATCCTACCCTAGGAGCCCTAGTCAAAGAATAGAGAAAAAAATGACCAAATAACGACACCTGAGACTCCCTGAGAGATAACCAAAATTATGTAAACAACTAACGGTTGTGCAATAAAAATGACGAAGAAGACCAAATAACTAACAACTAGGGGATGAGTTATTAGTGAATACTTTTATTACATGATATCCATACATAAAACAACATACTTGGTGATATAAATGTAATTGTAAGTGTGTGATTTTGTGACTACAAAAGGACTAAAAAACATGTAGAAACTAAACCTAAATAGAATCTGGAAATTGTAGAATTGTATAAAAAGTGTATATCTGATCTAAATCAACATGAAGAAAATTTACTTGGCTGGGTCGATGGTGACCCAGGTTATAGAGGGTAGGTCGACAATGACCTGAGAAGATGGATCTGGACATCAAGCTGAAAATTCAGATCTTGAGGGATTTGAATGCAGATCAGATGATCACATAGGTTTGAAAACACTGACAAACACTTGTAGAGGAAGGTTTAAGATAGGGGAACAAAAATGATGCAGTAAAATGAGGGTTTATGTGGATTGTATGCCTAGAAAGACATGGGTCAATGAATAATTGGCTGAGTTGGTGGTGATTGGAGATAGGAAAAACATATTTGGACTGACAGAGAAGCAGAGTGATAGATTTGAGAACTAGAAACAATAAAAAAATAGAGAAACACATTGATGAGGACTTAAAGGGAAGAATAGGTGACATAACATGGATGGGTTGATGAAAACCTAAGTAAGGAGATGAAGACTTAGGTAGTCCTAGAAAAGGCTGAGGGTTGATGGGTTGGATGGAAAACCTAGAAAAAGAACAACTGAAATAAGATGTTGAATCTGAAACTTTGATGGTAGTTGGACCAGCAAAATGTTAGTTTCTAAAATATAATAACATTAACAATCAATGATAGCATAAACCAACAAAAATTTTGATAAGGTAAACTCCCAAAAATCTCCATAAGTGATGTAAATAAGCTCCAAGAGACTCCAAGAAGACTACAGTAGCTGCAAAGACACTTGAGCTTAAACATAGGATCACAAAATACAAGAAAATTCTGATTATGTCTTCGTTTGGGTGGAAAGGTAAATGTGGTCTTATATGGTCGATGGCGACCCAGACGGGTCACCATCAACTACGTGGAACTATCCATTTAGGCGGTAGAAGGATTACTTATTTGAGAGATGGAGATTTTATGGATTGTTATAAGTGCTTTAAAGCATTTAAGTGGGTTAGGGTTTCATAGGGAAGTGACATGGGTAGGTGGGAGATAAAAATGGATAAAATAAAATCTAGGGATAGCCTAGGGATGAACAACTATGTAATTTAGGGGTGACAAATGACCTAGGGAAGAGAAATTCAGAATAATTAGGATTAATTAGATAATGAGATGAGGATTAGGGGATAACTGATGAAAATTAATAATAAATTAAAATAGATAGGATAATGGATGGGAAAATGGGAATGTTAATAAGAATATGAATTTAAAAAAAAGGGAGGGGGTTTAGATAGGTGATCATGGTAAAATAAATGAGTGCATGTAATGGGTAACAATACCAAATTTCTATGTCTATAATCGATTATAGGTTTGACGATAATTAGATTTATGAGTTAAGATTTTGGATGGTAGTGCATGAGTTTTGATGGGAGGAAAGTGTGGGTCATGATGATTGACAGGGGATTTGTAGGTTGGGGTTTTGGGTGGTTGTGTACATTTGGAATTTATTGATAGATTAGTGAGGACACAAAAGAGGTCCTCTTAGTCTAGGTCAAAGTTAGCGAGATGATTAGAGTCAATGAAATTCTCTTATGGGGATAGTGGTTTGTGTTGATTAGATTGGGGGTTTTGATTGGGATGATTTGGTTCCCTCAAGAAGGAGGTCAATGGGGTGAGGGGCATGGATCTTAGGAAGGGAAATCTTTTAGGTAGCGTTGGTTTGGAGATGATGGTTTAGAAGGGGATTCGTTGATTGAATATTGAATATAATATATTTGTTGATTAAGTTATTAGATGATTTTTAGGATGTTAAGATTGACATGGGATGGTTGATTTATATGACAAGGATGGTATTGGTTGTGGTAATATGTTAAGTTTGATATTTTTGTTAATGTGTTGGATGGTGTGTGGGACTTTATGGCCAAAGTGATATGGTTGACTTGGATGGGTGGGGGATGATGGGATAACTTGGTTGATGCATTTCAAAAAGAGATAAGGTTTGTATGTTTTTTTAAGATAGGATTGGGATTGAAGATAAAAGACCATAATTAGATAAGATGTATGGGGGATTAGATTTGAATTAGGATTGTTGATTAAGGATAGTGATGGGATTTTAATTGGGATGTTGTTTGATTAAGGATTTTTATTTGATTGATTAAAATTTTAATGTGATGGGATGGTTAAGGATGTTCACAAACATGCAACACACACCTTAACTAGTCAAGTGGGATTACAATCAAGATATTGGTCGCTTTCAATACCACACACCAACGATGGTGCCAAAATTGGTTATCCACCTATGTTTCAATGTGGGGTTGGCTAGTGAGTGATCTTTGGCAGTGCAGCCTCCTTACACTATAGCTCAATATGAGACCAAAAGGTTTCCCAGTCTAGGATGCATGAGCTCATTAGAGGAGTCCCCGATATACCTTATGGCACATGGGACCCAAGTCTAGGATGCATGAGCTCACTAGAGGAGTCTAAATCCTAGGTGTTGGGATGTGAAATACCCTCACTTCACACATCTCTTAAAACAATAAAGTTCTTAGCCAATAATGAAAATTTTCCTGGAATTTATATACCCCGCCAGAACATGGGGTGTGTCTATGTGCATGTAGATGAAGCCCATGGTCCGAAGAGCCCTAACACTATGAAAAGTGTTTGGATATCACTTCTACATCACATTTCCCCTAGAAAATAAAAATGGGAAGGATATCCACTTTTGATCCTCAATATCTTCCTAGGACACGAGAGGAGAGCATACACGGTTTTGCCTTCAGGGTGAACAAACAACAAAGGAAAAAACACACAAAAGGATGATAAATGCAAGATAAAATGATTTAAAATTATGTAATGGGGTCTTCAAGAGGATGCCCTACAAAACAAAAGGATTAGTAGTTTGTTTTATACCCGAATGTCTTGGACTAAATGAGTTGCAAAACAAAAAGGATTAGTAGTTTTAGATTGATTTTTTTTATTTGGTAAGCATAGGAAGCTACACACAAAGTGTTAGTAGTTTTGAATAAGAAAATATAACTCAATGTATAGTTAAAATGAAAATATTTAGGAAAAGGAAAACCATGAATAACTTATACTATAAATTTCTAAATTAACACTTTCATTGCATAGATCTTTTTTATACCTTTCCGGGAAAAAAAGGGTTTCGTTTTGAGTTCGTGATCAAAAGTTATGGCTTTCAGAAGTTAGGAAAAATAGTGACAATTCATAACATAGGTGCCAAAATATAACAAAATCTCCAATTCATTCACAAAAGCATTGAACCTTTTATAAAAGCGCCACGGGTTTTACAAAAGCGATGTTTTAGGTCAAAAGTGTTGAAAGGGAAGACTCTCACAAAAATTTGAAATTTCAAGGGGTAAATCTCAATAATTTTTTCTCAAATTTAGATAGTTTATTTATAATATGAAATCATACTAAAATAAAAAAAATTTGGGGTAATCCCCACGGTGGGTGCCAAAATGTATGCAAAAAAGAGGTGTTAGTGTGAAACTTATAAACTAGGAAATAAACGGATTCAAATGCTATACTAACACAACCATCTACTTACATCAGATTGAGAAATGATAGAAAGAGGGAGAAGATCATATACCTATACTTACCTACAAGTGGAAATATTCCTTCTTTGATCGCTTGGATGTATTTGATGAAGAATGAAGGATTAGATGAATAAAAGAGTAGATTTTTGTTATGGATTTTAGAGATATTCTAAGCTTGATCTCATGGAGGAGGATATCTCAATTTATAGTTAATGAGTGGAGGCTTCAGTGGCTAAGATAAATCCATATTGGATGTGGATCAATATTGGAGGATGCATGTGAGGATTGGAGGATTATATAGTGGAAGACTCTAGAATTTTGAATTCAAATTCATGGAGGGAAGAAGATTCCATTGAATTAAAAATTCAATGGAAGAAGAAGGTTAGAGAGACTTATAGATTTATAAGCCTCTAGATTTATAGGTGAGGATGTTATTAGGATGAGAGTTAGATTAGGTTAATAAATGGTGATTAAGTGTGAGGTTACAATGAAAGGCTAGGTGTAGGGATGTGTAGAGTAGCTGGTAGGTTGGATGGAGGAATATTAAATTCCTATAAAATGTTAATAGGGAATATTAGTGGGATGATAGGATATTATTAATGAATTAAAATTTTATGGATAAAATGATGAATTAAAAGGATTTGGGATAAATGATAAATAACGATAAAGGGGTAAATATGATAAAATGGATTAATAATAATAATTAATCTTTTGATTAATTATTATAATTATTTAGATGATGTTGCGAGACAAATTAATCATAGTTAATCATGTCAACATTTTAGATGTCTACAACATCAATGCAATGAAAAAGAAGCATGAAAATCTACATTAGTAAAAGTAATAACAGATGGAGGAATATTAGTAGTACCAACAAGAAACCCAAGATAATGATAACAAGATGATGAAGATAGGCCCACATGATAAGCATGACTAGAAAAATATTCAAGATGTGATTTTCATATTTAGGTAATGGATTATTGAAAATATTAAGCTTACAATTTTCATTACAAAATTTAGAAACATAAATAGTAGAATCAGGTAGCTCAAAATCATATTTTTCTAAAATTAGACTTTGGATAAATAGAGCTTGCAATTATTATTCATCCAAGACATCATTCATTCTAGAAAGATTATTCTTATAGTGTAAAAATATTAGTTTGAAAATTTGTCGGTCAGGGAGATCGTGGGAAAATAGGCCAACAGTGTGTAGGGCATAGCCCCTCTTTGAGATAGCAAAGTGAAGCTAGTTTATTGTTATTCTATCAAGAAGGAATATGTGCAAATCTACAATATTCTAACTTCAGGAGGTTTGAGATCTCATCCTAGTAGAGGTAGTTCCAAATGCGAATAGAAAGGTAAGAGGGAAGAAACGAAGGAAAATAGATCTGAAGGGAGAAAAGAAATGAATTCCAAAGACTGAAAGGTTAGAGGGTTTATGCTTTGGGCTGGTAGTAAATAGAGCCAAACTTACTTGCATAAACAAACAAATCAATACTGATGAACATATGACAATAAAAAGAATGAATCCAACATAATAGAAACACAAATCTAACTTAAGAAATATCTGATGCAAATAACACATATATTGAGCATAAAGTCTCAACATATATATTAAAATCTCTTCTGTTACAAGAACGCACAAAGTCTTTCTCTTTTCACCTCTTTTTTCATACAAAAATATCCACACCTAGAATACAACAAGTACTCCAATATTTATAGAAGGAGAAGGAGAAAGAAGAAAAAAAGAAGCCAACCACTATTTAAAAAATATCTTACAAGATATTTACAAAATATCTAAAAAGTCAAAAGTTGACTTTGGGAAAGTTTGTGGATGGCAACATCCCATGGTGCAACATGGATGATGTCATCATAAATGCCAACATACTTTTTAAATATTTTTACAAAAATATCGAAGCGTACACAAGAAGTGAAACTATTTGTCGTCATCTCTTTGCTTGAAAGGAGTGTCCTGCTTCTGATCGGGAGAGATGATGTGACACTGAGCTTGGTACTACATAAACTTGTTAATCATTGTTTGAAGTTGATTGTGGTCTGGACCCTTGAAATGGTCACCAATAACTTTGTAAGTTTATTTTTCGGTCTTGATCTTGTTAAGTACCCCGACGTACTCTTCGATTGCCTCAATCAAGTATCCAATGAAATCGCGGCAAGCCGGAAGCTTATTGATAGACTCTCGATCAAAAGTGAACTTTGGCAACAAACCTTGGGTTACGATAGCCTTAAAGATTTGGATTATATCATCTGCCTCCCTCAAGGTAAATGATGCACAGAGCATCTCTGGAGCCATCTTCGTAACTGTCTGCTCCATGCTTTGTTTTGCATCCAGGGATTCCTCCTTGATTTTGTCTATCCTTTTTAGGATATACTCCATTTGATCAATCCAGTAATCTAGTGCAATGAGAGCTTTGTGATGTGTCCGTGGGTGATCAATGAAACTAACCTTTAATAGATTGTCAGCTGAGAAGTCGACCATTACCTGAAATGTTTCATGTTGTAACCTGACATTGTATAACTCCTCAGAGAGGGATCCTGCTACCGCATGCAACTCCTTTTTTTCGTGACCTATATTCTGGTAGAGCCTTGTGAATTTCTTGATTATTTCCTCACTATCTCTGAGGATTCACTCTATCCAGAAAGCCATTTCTGTGCTTCGTTTTCCAATCTTGGCATATTCATTTATATTTTCTTGAATTAGAACTTTAAGAGGTTCGGCGGAAGTTATAGGGGGAGCATTGCCCATTCTTTACAAAGCTTGGAGAAGATGTTTATTTTGTTCCTTTAGTATCCTCTTCTATTCCTTTTCTTCCTAAAGCTTCTTGTAGAGGGCATCTACTGCAGATAGAGCCTCTCCTTGTAGGCTCTCAGATGAGGTTCCCATGGTGACTTGGGTCACTGTAAAGTCTGTAGGAGACAGATCTTTCTTCTCTTTAGTAAGATCAAGATATGCAATCTCCATGACCCTCTCTCCCGAAGTGCTTTTCGTAAAGTGAGTTATCACTTTCTGTTTCTTTGGTCCCTTCTTTGGAATGACAGAGAATTCCATGGTGCTATGGGAACTTTTCTCTTTAGTTGACCCAGATGGTCAAAAATCCAACTTGGACTTATGAGAGAAGGAGTAGAGGGAATGGTAGAAGAAATGGGAGTGAAAGGGGAAGCAACTGAAGGGGCCACAGGGAAGAACGTTGAGACACTTGGTGGTGGCATCGACAAGGAGTCCAACATGCTACTGCTTATGGGGCTTGGAGTTACTACGGGAGAAGAAAAGGACATGGAGGTGGAAGGAATCTATAATGGGATGGAGGGGACACCAGGGGATAGATCCACAAGAGAGGAGAAGTTGGAAGAGGTGGGAGATGGAAGGGAGAAAGGGAGAGGAGAAGAAACATCCATTGGGGTAGATGTTTCAACAACATGGGGAGGAGAAGGAATGGAATAAGGAATCGTGGGTACCTTAATGGTTGTAGCTGTGACCACATCCTGAGTGGATGTTTCTGTTGAAACTTCAGTGGTTTCTTCTTCTTTACCTGGGGAGACCAGGTTGACCACTTGCTTCTCAAAATTATCAGGAGGGCTTTGAGGAGTTTCATATTTCCTTGATTCTCCCTCCTCTTTATATTTTCCTTTTCCTTTCGGCACTTGGGCCGGCCTTGGAATGGCTCTTCCTGACGGAGAAGTAGTGAAATATACCCCGAGGTAGATAAGACCATTCTGTTTGCACCAATTCTCGGTATGTTGCAACGTGTGATTGACCCTTTCCTCGATGGTCTTTGGTGCCTTGGCTCTGTCAATTTCTGCGAAGGACCAATCATCCCCATCCATGTCAAGATAAACTTGATCAATTTCTTGATCAGGTTCTTGGAATCCTTTTGGAATGATGGCCACGCCATAATGCTTGATTTCTTCCAGAACCATCCTGGAGTGATCCTTTTGCCTAAGATCTATTTCATGAGTCAGGTCTATGTAGATGTCCTCGATCTCGGGGACATGGATAGGATCAATTTTTTCCTTTGGGAGGCAACCTCAGAAATAAAAAGTAGGCCTAGCTGGGAAGTTGTGCTTTAGGTTCAACAATTCAAGCTCAGGATACATTTCCCATGCTTTGGCTAGTGTGGTGTAAGTGTATCAGCCCACTGTAAGGGGGAATGGAGTTCCTGCCTTCTTTCTCTTCATGCATCTCTCATGATATGTGATTAGTTTCCTCGACAACTCTAAGAGAATTAGCTTGGGTCCTGCATACCTTGGTAGTTTGGTCATTTCACCCTCAAAATTCACCTCCCTAAGATAGGTGAATGTGGGAAACTGAGTGAACAATGGCCCCCAATTCTTTGTTTAAATGACCACACTGGTGCTAGTTCACCATGCCTCATATTTGGCCTCAATAGGAAGATCACCTCATAGAAGAAGGCATCATTGATCTTTGAGAATTGAGTGATGTTGCTCTTGAGCCTTAGCTTTGAGTAGTATTCATATATTTTGACCTGGGGCCATACCCCATTTAGTGCTAGGCCCGTGAAATCCCTCACTAATGCTGCAACGTACACAACGTAGGAATTCATATAGAACTTCCCAGTTGTCATGACCTGTCTAAGTTGCTGGGAGATGGTGTCGCTGATGATTTATCCCCAGTCAAAATGTTGTTTGGGAACATTTTTGTGCATGGTATCTAAGTACCTTAGCATCCATTTATGGAAATGATGGGCATCAGGAAGCCCAAAAACTCTACTCAGGAAGGTGATTGTATCACTCAGTTCCTCATTGAAGTCACTCCGGTGGATGGTTTGTGGCCATCAGCTCACCGGATTTTTGTTTTTAAGATAGAGCTCATTCATCATTTCCATAGATTTATCTTCATTTTCGTCCCATACCTTCTTGAAGTAATCTTGGCTTATGACGATGTACTACCTGTGATGAGGAATGCCCAAAATTATTTCAAAGTGACGAGAAGCTAGGTCGATGAACGTCTTTCCTTCTTTATCCTTGACACATCTTGTGTCCTTGTTATAGCATCGATCCACCAACATGATGAACTCATTATTAATAGCACTTACTCGTAGCCCAGCTGCAAAGTGTAATCTAATGCCCACTAATTTGTTCATCCAGGGACCACTAGTGGCCTAGTTGGTTCTTTCCCAGAAGTACTCCATATCAATGTGCCGGAGCTCGGAGTCTCTGATGCCAAGATCACTTTCTGCATATCTGTCAAGCATCCTGAATTTTTGGTATTTATACTTCATCTCTTGTTCTGTCAACTTAGCTTTACCTTTAGACTTGGTTGGATTTTTTCTCGGTGAAGACATGTGTGACCTTGAGGATGGTTGTTGTTGTTCTGCAAGGAGAATCAAAGAGGTCCAACATAGAAGAGCCATGTCAACCATCATGTTATCCATAACGAAAGATTTCTAAAAGAAGAATGAGCAATTATGAGGCTTAGGGCGCAAGGTGCAAGTTCATAGCATACTGCAGAGACTTAGAAATTTTGGGCACACTTTTTGGGATGTCAACATGCAAAAAGGTGCGCCTTTGTTGAGAGGGGGAAAGTTGTGCCAAAGGATTTTCAAAGGTCACACTTTTGGTTAGTGTTGTATAAAAGGCGTTAACACTAAGAAGAAAGGTGCAGGGAACAAGTTTGCAACACACAACATGGCATGTTGATGTTAAGGTTAATGCACCAGTGCTTTAGGAAATTTTCTTCAGCTAGGTGCTGCAAAAGACGGTGTTACATGGCTTTTCAGTGCACCCAAGGTGTAATCTTGGAATGTGTTGCAAATGAGCTCGATGCGCCAAAGGAAAATAGCTGAGCGCATATTTGGAGGACACAACATCAATTTTTGATGATGGTCAGGATGTGCCTATGCCTCTATAAGATTTGTTAAGTGTTATATTGAGCACGGGTGAGGAACATGTTACATGCGGAGACAGTGCACCAAGGCGTGACTGTGGGGAGTGCAACATGTAAAAATAGTGCACCAAAGGATAAATGATTTTTGCATTTTCTAATAAATTCTCAGATCTCTCTCTCTTTTGATTTTGCAAAATAACAAAGAGAGGATTTATGGGATTTGCAGCAAGGTAGTAAGCCGATACAAATGATGGTTTATTCAAAGGTAGAGCCTTCTCAGATTTATAGATCTGGAAGGAATGATAAGATATTTTCAGATAGTTTACAGATTGTTAGGTTTATTCATTTTATATTTTTATAGTTAACCTTTTATGACGATCCTAAAACCATAACAACCAAGGAAAAAAACCACAAACAACCATAAGAGTGATAAAAACCACTTACCCGGTTTAACAAAGGACGAAGGATGATGTTGAGGTCCACAAACTCAAAAAGTGGAATGTGGGCGTGACAGGGATAGATGACATGCACAGAGAAAGACTTTCACAATTTTCAAATCGTGAAAATGACAGGTGTTAACCACGTATTTATAGGAAAATATAGCATTGATTTCCCTACCAAATTTTCTTTGGCGCACTTTTTAAAGTGTCGACATGGGTGGAAATGTGCCTTGGTGCAGTCTGGTTAGCGTTGACATAAAAGTTTCAGCACCTTACTCGCACATTTGGAGATGTCAACATAAGGATTTCAGCGCCAAAGGGAAAAGGGGGCGCACATTTTGATGTATCGACATGTTAATTTTCACGCCTTAAGCGCATTTTTTTGGCACAGATTTGAGGATGTTGACATGTAACTTTTAGCGCCTTAGGGGTGTAAATTTTATGATGTTGACATGTCATTTAGGGTGCCAAAGGATTTTCAAAGGGGTGCACATTTCTCTATGTTAACACAACATTTCTTTCGCCTAGTTCAAAAAAACTAAAAAATGGCTAAGTTCTTAAAACTTGATTTCTGGAAGGGAATTTTAAGCCATTTTGAACATTAACAGACCTCCTCAGGGGACCAAAATGAAAGTTTGGTATGGTTATCTGTAAAATTTCCCTTTTCATTTTTATAGGATAACAGCTGGCTCTTTCTGGGGACTATCCTTAAGTGAAACTTAGGGGTAGAGAATCTCAATGTTCATGTGCCTATCCATTGGGTTACATAGAGTCAAAAACAAGGGTGGAAAAAAAGGGAAGAAAGGGAACACACAACAAACATAAAGCAAACACACGATGAAAGCAAACACACAATGAAAGCAAATTGTATAAAGAAGAGAGCAAGCTCTACTTCCTGAAGATCTTTAGGTTCTGCCCGCTATAGAGAAGTGGGAGCTCAGTTCTGTCTAGATATGAGAGATAAAAACTATTCTCTCCATTGAGTTTCTTGATTTTGTATGGCCCTCTCTAAAGAGAGTCAAACTTCTGGTGCATACCTTCCGGTTCTCTTTGTTTATCCCATAGAAGGACAAGATCCCCTACCTAGAAATATTTCTACCTAGCTTTCTTGTCGAACAACCTTTTGACTTGGTTATGATGTTTGGTGATCTTGTCGACCACTGTCACTCACTTTTCTTCAATTTCTGTCAGGTACATAATTCTCTTTTCCAAAGAACTTTGAAAATTTTCATCTTCAATTAGTCGAGCTAAGTGTAGAGTAGGGAGTTTTGCGGAGATAGGGATTTCGGCACCGGTCCCATACAACACCTGGAAAGGTGACATGCCGAGAGATATATTTAGAGTGATATGATCTACCCATAAGGCATCATAGAATGACTTGTGCCAGGATCGTTGGTTTTCATCAACTAGCTTCCGTATGATGGTTACCAGGTTCTTGTTGCTAGATTCTGTCTAACCATTTCCTTGAGGATAGTAATCAGAGGCATGAGCCAAGGTTATTCTGTATCCATAGAAAAAACCAATAACTTCCCGTGAAGAAAATTTAGAAGCATTGTCAGCAATAATTTTGTGTGGGATTCCAAATCTCACGATAATATTTTCCTTGATGAAGTTGCAAACAACTTCAGAATTGTCATAGGTATAGCCTCCACCCATTTCGTGAAGTAATCCATTACTGTTAGGACATAGCTATGTCCAAAACTCGATTGAGGATTGAGTGCCCCCATGAAATCAATTCCCCATTGCATGAATGGTTCGTCAATAATGATGGGCCTGAGGGGAAATATAGCCAACTTTGGTTTTCCAACAAACTATTGGAAAAGTTCACATTTCACTACCTAGGTGGCTGCATCCTGAAATAGCATTGGCAAGTAGTACGTGGCCCGAATGATCTTATGTGCTGTCACCGATGAGGAGAAGTGACCACCGCAGGCTGAATCATGAAATTTTTTTAACAATATTATCTGTTGCGGCTTATGAACACATCGCAAAAAAATTCCATCAATTCTATGTTTGTACAACCCATCATCCCATATGACATATCGTGTGGCTCTGAGCTTTAATGCTCACTTTTCCTTAGTGGTTAGATGAGTTGGGCACTCTCCATAGGTGAGAAAGAAACTGATGTCATAATACCATTCGTCATTGATCGCGACAAATAGAACCATGGGTAAAGAATCCACTTTCTCATGTTTACTTTGTTCATCATCATCATGAGAAGCTTGCTCCTCAGGTGCTTCTGGGTCTTTATTCTCAGCCATTAGCTGACACAATCCCTTACCCCTTACCAACTTGGTTGGTTTGATGTATAAATCATATTCTTGGACCTTTGTGATCTAATTCCCTCATAATCTCCCTAATTCCTGTTGAGTTAGGATAGAATTAACAGCTGTGTCTGAAACCAGCACTACTATATGAGAATTCAGTAAGTCGTAGCGGAAACTTTTGACTACTTTTACTATGGCTAAGGTGTGTATTTCTAATTGTGACATTTTCAGTTCATGAGGCTTTAGAGGAGATCTCAAGAAAGCAATCGAGGATTCAACATCCTAAGAGCTCTTCTGCATTAAGATAGCTGATACAGTATGCGTAGATGTATAACTGTACATGATGAAATCCTTGGACAAGTTAGGACATACCAGGATAAGTGAATGAGCGACGAAGGATTTTATATCCTCGAATGATGTCTTGCCTTCTTCACTCCGTCATAATTTTTGTGACCCTTTCATCATATTGGATATATGATGAGTCTTCTCAGCAAAATCAGGAACAAAGTGCCTAAGAAAATTTACCTTTCCGAAGAAAGAGTGAACACCAGTTTTACTTGTGGGCAAGGTAAGACTCTGAATAGCCTTGACTCTTTCGACATCTATCTTTTTCCCTTATTTTTTGATGATGTGTCATAGCAATTTTCCTTCAGTTACCCCGAAAGCTGACTTCCTAGGGTTTAGAGAAATTCTGTGTTCTCAGCATCTGATCAAGACTTGCTCTAAATGATCACAGTGATCATTTTGTTTTTTAGAGAACACAGTTAAGTCATCTAGGTAAACTACGATGACCTTTCCCATCATACCTTTGAACGTGAATTCCATCACCCATTAGAAGGTGGAACCAACGTTGGCTAAACCGAACGGCATCCTGATGTAGGTGAAGATTGAATTGGTATTTAGGTGTGAACTCAATCTGATCGTAACCCAAAAAACCATCAATCATGGACAACATTTCTGAACCAGTTACTACCTGCAGAACTTGATCCATTATGGGCAGTGGATAATTTTCCTTTAAGGACACTATACGTACCCAAAATTGTAAGGTACTGTACTGCGGAACGGTGTAATAAATGCCCCGATGATGATACAGATCTCCTCGCAAGGTGTTCGGGATCCAGAAAGAGCTCTTCGGATATGCGTTAACATCCCGCATACCCCACTTAGCCCCCGTGTCCTTTGTTTTCCCCCTTTTTTCCCTCTTTTCTTGCCCCTTTTGATCTTCAATGATGAAACTGCCGCCCTATAGGGCGGCAAGTCTCGTGACCGCCGCCCTGAACAGGGCAGCGGTCCTCGTGACCGCCGCCCTAAACAGGGCGGCGGTCCTGGGCGTGTTTTCCAGAACACCCTTTTGGTGTGACCCCGCGTGAAATATCACGTTTCACCAGCTTTCCTTCGCCGGCTTGAGCATGCATTTATGTTTTTTGGTCCCCTGGAACAGTGTTTTTCCTTTTTTTTATTGTTTAGGAGTTCATTTTGGTTTTGATTCTTGGGTGTTTGAATTCCTATAAATGCATGGTTTGTGTACATGCAAATGGTCTGATTTGGTCTGATTTGGGTATGATTTTGGTCTGAATTTTGGCTGAGTTTGTGTGAAGAATTTGAGCTGGAGTTTTGATCACCATTTTTCCTTGATTAGAGTCTTCTGGTTTTTAGTATTTTGGTTAGCTTGCTTAGGATTGATAGCATAGTTTAATTCATACTTGGTTTATCATTGTTAGCAGCTGTTGGTAAGCCATAGACCCATCTTGTGCAGGCAGTGCTGTTGCTCCATCCAATCCGGTTAGAAGCTTGCCTCTGAATTCCTTTTGCTGTAAATTTGGTTTACTGTGACTTAGAGTTCTTAGTTCAAATCATTGTATACCTGGTTAGCTTTATTCAGCTGTTGGTAAGCCACATATCCAACTTGTGCAAGCAGTGTCTTTATTTTGGAACGAAATAGCTTAGGAAGCCATTAAAGTTGCAGGTTTTGCTCTTCGTATAGGATAGTCAAAGGTTCTGGTCGCTTCACGTTGCATGACTCGCAGTAAAATCCCACTAGGAATCGCATAAGCCAAGCTCTGTACTCTTGCGCTATCCCTCTCCTACTCGCATTCTCAGTCTGCATTCTGAGCTGTCCTTGTCCCAAAATCTACTCTTATCGGTGCTAGCATTACACACTTTTCTAGATCCACATGAACACGAAAGAACGAGAAGATCATACTGAGGGGACAATATCACATACACCATCGGATTCGCCACTGTTCTGCGAAGTCCAAGTTTTAAATTTCAAAGTTCTAGTCAGATTTATATCAAATAGAGTAGTTAATCACCTTATTTCATTTCATTCTATTCTCGATATTGCCAGGGAAGCTGTGGGGATTGATAGTTTCTGAGAAACTATGATTCACTCCTCACTTCTGAGGTAGGATCGAGAATCTTGCAGGTAGATTAGATAGGCTATCATATTTATTTAGAATAATTCTACAAATTACACAGGCAAATAACCACACTCAGGTTATCTTGTTTGTTTAGTTATTATTTCTAGATACGCTTAAAATAGTTTGTTTTTCCTTAGAATTGTTTAGAATATTTCTTATAAAGATAAAGGTTATATATGTTAGATTTATTTCACGTAGTTAGAATTTATTTCATTACAGTTAGATTAGATTGTGTTTCCTATGAGAATCATGTTCAGAATATTTCTTATAAAGATAAAGGTTATATATATTAGATTTATTTCACATAGTTAGAATTTATTTCATTATAGTTAGATTGCATTTTGTTTCGTATGACAATCACGGGACCTCAAGAGCCCAGGGAATACATATGACCCTGTCTGGAGAAATACAAGAATCCAACAATCCCAGGTCATTTTCCACGTATTCCGCAACCTATAGATCGAATCATGCCGGAGCTTGATATTGATTGGAGCCTTCGAGCAGTCATCCTCGCTGATCAATCTATCACACCAGTCCAAGTTAGAAGGGCCTTCTTAGCCTTAGATTCACAAATCCCCCTAGTGCGTGTCGAAGACATTAGATTTCCTAACTAGTTTGTCTGCATATTCTACCCCCACCGGCTGTCTCAGCACGACCTCGGGAGGTCGTGTACGTGGAAGCAGTCATCCTTGATTGATCTATCACACCAGTCCATTAGAAGGGCCTTCTTAGCCTTAGATTCACAAAATTTTAGTGCCGAAGACATTACATTACCTAACTAGTTGGTGAATTCCCCCCACCGGCTGAAACAAACAACCTCAGGAGGTCGGGTACGCGGAAGAGTCACTTATACCTCATCACATCACGTTTTTCACCTACAAAATTGGTGAACCTGACGTGAATCAAACAATTATTTCACCTTCTCTTTGAGAAGTTTCATCTCTCTCTTTCACCTTTGCTCTTTCCCATTATTCTGTGGGTATTCATATACCCCCCAAATATGTCGGGATTCGACGCATATGGCAGACCCCTCTTGGGTCTTGAGGCATACTACACCCAACAGCATAGGGAATCATCACCCTCGCTCTCAGTATGGGGTGACAACTATTCAACTAATCAGTTGTCAACTCAAACCCCAAGAACCGGATATAGTTTGTCCCTTCAAACCGAGGAGTTAGATCAACCCCCTCGAAACCAACAAACAAAACCTTCAGGTTCCAACAATGTGACGTTTACAGGAGAATCTGGTTCATCTCCTCAAATGTTACTCAAACCACATATCAGTAGACAATCAGATCCATACCTAGTCTTAGATGATGGACAATCAATACCTTATCCTAGGAGTGAACAACACTCCCGGGGTATGTACCCACCTATAGGAGGTTTACAAGCACAACCCGAGACCCATTTTCAAGAAAATACCTCTACAGGAAATATTCTTGGAGAAACTTGGCAAGATAGCAATCATTTCATGACAGGCTATCACATGCCTATACAACACCAGGGTACACAACAAACGCCGCTCAGGCAAAGTACCATGACTTCACCAAATGAAGTCATTTCAACATTAGTAGAAAGAGTGAGAGGGTTAGAACTTGCTCAAGAAAATCAAAATTCTCCGTTCATGCAAACGGGAAGTTCCAATCCTCCATACCACTCTGGCCAAGTAGATCTCCTCACAGGAGTAGGCACGTTAGGCATGCCTCCTCAATTTCCTCAACAAGTGCCAACTAGACCCACTATCGCTAGCACTGTTCCTCCAGGTCTAGTATAGAGCAATCCATTCCTGGATAATACCCCTTCGTACTTAAACATGTATTCAAAATCACCACAAGGGGATATGTTCTCCTCTCCCGGCATGTTTGCTCCAATGCAGGGACCTCCTTATGCCCCTGCCAATGCGTACGTTATGTCATATCAACAACCCATTCCGCCATTGCTCCCGCAGCAACCACCATCAATGGTCAAAAGCTATGCAATAGGGACATATTCAGAATATCTAAAGGAACCCTTAGATTTCACCATACGAAGCGTCATGCTTCCAAGACCCCTCCCTGATTTGCCCAAGTTCAAGGGCGAGGGAGATCCAAATGCGCACATCAAAGCTTACGCTACAGCCATACGAGAATTACTCCCTTGGGATGGGGTTGTTGCTAAAATACTTCCCAAAACCTTGGAAGGCATCGCTCTCGATTGGTATTATAGAATACCTGAGGCTTCCATACATTCATTTAAACAACTCGTGTCAGAGTTCATCAAAGCCTTCGACATGAACAAACTACTGAGAACAGGAATCAGGGAATTCTTGCATATCAAACAAGAACACAATGAATCTATCACTCATTTCATCCAGAGGTGGTGTACAGTTCTTTATTCATCAGCAAGTGCTCCAAACATGGATCAGATGGAACTATGCGATTTATTCCTTCATTCTCTCAGCAGAGAAGTGAAGGAAGAAGTCCAAAAGTTCCCACTAAGGACTTATGATGAGGTACTTGAGAGCGCTCTGCGAATTGATCAAACAGCAATAGATAGTGGTCGTAAGACTTACGGAGCAAATGGGAGGTTAATCACCTCCACTCAAAATACTACAACTACCACAAATGTCAATCAAGGACCCAAAATCCTTAACAAAAATCATGGGGTAACAACGGATGGGGTAACCGACCAACCCAAGAGGGTAAATGTTGTTAATACTCCGTCACAAACAAACAATCAACGAAACAACAATTTTACCCCAACGGTCAATACAGTGGATTTTAATCATCCACAACAACAACAACAACGGTGAAATCCCATACAAGGGCCAAGCCAAAAATCATTTGGTTACCAAAACCAAAGTCAAAACCAAAAACAACAATTCCAAAACTTTGGTCCTAATAGGCAACAGTTTGATCGGAATTTTAGGCCACAATACACACCAAACCAACAAAATGGGAATTATAATCCCAATTCTTATTGTGGTTTCCATAAAATTCATGGTCACGACACTAGAATGTGCCATGACTACAATAAATTTATGCAACGTTTGCCAGAAGAACAAAGACAGTTCTTCACAGACTTGTTTTTGGCAGATCCCGTCTCATCATCACCAAATACTCTCGTAGGGGCAGTTTCCCCTCAGAATGCTCCCCTCAGGATCTTTAACGATCCACTCCCAAATCATGATATCAATAGGATGAATCCAACTGGAACAAACAAAGGTGCAATAACAGGAAACAATGATCATGAAGCTTTGACTTCATTAAATCCGTCAGTTGCGCCACAGTTGGGAGCTCAACCAAGACCTAAGATAGTTAGTTTGGTAGAATTAGATGCTGAACTACCTATCAAAGCTATAACAAGAACACGGGAGTATTTCTCTCAACCGAGCCCAAGTCATCTACCAGAGATAGATAGGAGTCAACAAATAATTGAAAAACCCATCGGTGCCTATGATTTAATTAGTGACCTAACAAAGACCTTTTCACACATTTCATTCTTGGACTTGCTAAAGAACTCTCCCCCTCACAGAGCTGCTCTTTTAGAAGCATTAGGTCTAGGCCATCTAATTAACATCACTCCACCTCCTGAAACACAAGTAAATCATGTAGATGTTGATATCCATCCTCCGGGGCAGCCAGACAAGGATGTCGAATTCATCTTCGAAATAAGTAAAATGCCCACAGATGCTGAGATCGCACGCCGAGGTGACCCAGCCTTACACTTGTAAGTGTGGGTTTATAATAACTATGTAAAATGGGCAATGGTTGACGATGGGGCCGCAGTTAACATAGTCCCTTTCTCTTTCCTCCAAAAACTTGGACATGGAGAAACGAACTGTTCTACTACACGAAATACCTTGAGAGGCTATGATAGCCTTAAAGCCACTTCAATAGGAACTATAATACTGCCAGTCACCTTAGGGCCCAAAACCATCTTGACTGAATTCTATATTATAGATCGGGAAACTAACTATAATATGATCCTCGTCCGACCCTGGATACATAGAATGAAGTCAATCCCTTCCACGCTATTTCAAGAAGTAAGATTCTTGCATCTGGGAAAGGTATTCGTAGCCAAAGGTGATCCAAAACCTTTCGATTTGCACCTAGATGATTTAAAGAAAAGACCAGGGGTGCACTTAGAATTTGAACTTCCAACAAACCAACTTAATAAACCCTCTGACCCAAAGCCAGAGGAAAAGTTGATACCTACGACGGATCTCAAAACCACCAACATAGCCAAAACAACTCCAACACCTAAAGGTAAAACTAAAGAAACAGTATCATTAGGGACTACTACGAAGATCGTTGAGTTGATAGAACAAGATTCACCAATGTTCTTACCATTCGATTCAGTAGGCATGGGATTTTCCCTAGGTGTTGGTTCCTTGCCAGCAGAAGATCTCTGTATGGTAGAAGTAGAGTGTGAAAACGCAGCAGATACCCCTACATCTATACTCCCGGCTAAGTATTGGACTCTCCATTTTGATGGAGCTAAATGCCATTATGGAGCGGGGGCAGGTATAATTCTTACCTCGCCCGAGGAGAAGGTCCTCCCATTCTCTTTTAAGTTAAACTTTGAATGCACAAATAACGGCGCTGAGTACGAAGCTCTCCTCCTTGGCCTTACCTTAGCCAAAATAATTGGTATTGATAACATTAGAGTCCTCAGAGACTCGCAATTAGTAACAAACCAAGTTTCTGAAATATATGAAACTAAGGCCGAACATTTACAACTCTACAAAAACGCTGTATTAGACTTAAGCAAGGCGTTTAACTTCATATCCATTGAAGCGATCCTGCGAGAGAAAAATCTTCTCACCGATTCAATAGCAACCTTAGCATCACGCTTCACTCCAAGTAATGAGCTAGAGGATACTCACTTCACAGTATCCATTCATAATTAACCATTAATAAAAACAATGACAAATCCTCTTTCAAACAGAAGTGAATCTACCGTCCTAGACCATGTTGGAAATGATGCGGCTACTTTGGATTACTTAAATGCCTATGCAGCACTACATCTCTCTTATCACACGCTAGATTTATCTCTGATTCCGCATTCATCTTCCTACTTCGGAAATCCCGTAACGGGTCTTCCCTCACAAAGGGAACCTAACATATACACAATAGAAAATGAGGATGATATAGATTTACCTCTAGCACCACCTAAGTTCGAAGAGGGTAACACCTCTTTAATCGAAGAAACAATCGATGTCAACATCGGAACGGAAGATGAGCTGAGAATCTTGAAACTAGGATCTTCGTTAACCCCAGAAGAAGTGGAAATACATACTCAAGTTCTCAAAGAACATCAGAAGGCATTTGCATTTAGTTATAAGGAGATGACGGGAGTCGCACCCCACATTGCGGTGCACAACCTCGTCACTAGATCAGATGCAAAGCCAATTAAGCAAAAATCAAGACCTATGAAGCCCAAGGTAGCCCTCATGGTAAAAGAGGAGGTAATAAAACTCCTTTAGGTAGGATTTATCAAGCCAGTTGACTACTCCCAATGGGTATCTAATATCTTTCCCGTTCTCAAGAAAAACGGAAAGATACGCATCTGCATAGATTTTCGAGATATCAACAAAGCTTACCCTAAGGACGACTTCCCATTACCATCTATAGACGTTATTGTTGATGCAACAGCTGGTTTTGAACTCTTGTCTCTCATGGATAGATTCTCGGGATACAATCAAATCAGAATATCTGAGCAAGATCAAGCTAAAACCACCTTTATAACTCCTTGGGGAACCTATTGCTACGCTGTTATGCCATTCGGTCTCAAGAACACCGGTGCTACGTACCAGCGGGCTATGACTTATATATTTCACGATTTAATTCATAAGATCATGGAATCCTACGTAGATGACTTGTTGGCTAAGGCCAAGAAGCGTTGTGACCATCCCAGAGTACTCCGCGTCATTCTTTCACGTTTAATAGAATACGGAGTTACGCTAAATCCGGAGAAATGCATCTTTGGTGTAACAGGAGGAAAACTCCTAGGTTACATCATATCGTCACGAGGGATCGATGTTGATCCAACCAAAATTCAGGCTGTCCTCGAAATGGTCCCACCTTCTAGCGAATCTGGAATCAGATCATTTCTCGGAAAGCTGGGTGCAATCCAAAGATTTATCCCGGATCTAAGCTTCGCCATTCATCCAATCAACAATTTACTCAAGAAAGACTATAGCATTGATTGGACTGAAGATTGCAACAAAGCTTTCAGCGCAGTTAAGCGTTTCCTATTATCACCACCCACGCTAATGCCACCTAAGTTAGATCGCCCGTTAATTCTATACTCACGGGCTACCGATGTCTTGCTGGCCTGTATGTTGGCCCAGGAAGACGATGACAAGAGAGAGCGTGCAATTTATTTCATTAGCCGAACATTGCTCGACTATGAAACACGCTATACACAAGCAGAGTGAGAATGTCTTGCCATAGTCTTTGCTACTAAACGTCTAAGACATTACATGCTGAATCAAGAAACAAAGGTCATGGTAAAGACAGACCATTTATGGACTTTTCTCACACAAGGGTCCTTGTCCAAAAAAGCTGGACGTTTTATAACCTTAATGGGAGAGTTCGAATTGACGTTTGTAGACCAGAAGTCAGTTAAAGGACAAATCATCGCAGATTGGTTAGCTGACAACCCATTAGATGGAGGTGATTTAGTAGATTTAGACTTTCCAGATGAATGTGTATACTACATCGAAACTCGACCTGCTATCTCTGAGTGCCCTTGGTACACTGATATCATTAATTATATCATGGACCATACGTACCCGGAGGCAGTTACACTACAACAAAGAAGGCGGTTACGCATAATCGTATCTAAATATGTCATCATAGAGCAGGTGCTCTATCGAAAAGCATTCAATGGAATGCTTCTAAGGTGTGTCGACACAGAAGAATCCAAGAAGATTCTCTATGAATCCCACAACGGTATATGTGGAGGCCACTTCGGTGGCCATGCCACCGCTCGAAAAATACATCAAATGGGCTATTTCTAGCCCACTCTAGAACATGATGCGATAGATTTTACACGCAAGTGTCATAAGTGCCAAGAATTCTCTCACGAGATCCACATGCCAGCACAGGCTCTGCAACCAATCGCTACTCCATGGCCCTTTTCTACATGGGGCCTAGACTTAATAGGGAAATTCTCTCCTTCATCCACAGACGGCCATAATTTTATAATCACGGCCACTGAGTAGTTTTCCAAATGGGTAGAGGCCATGCCTCTTACCACTGTACCTGGTTCAGTAATCACCAAATTCATTTTGAACCAAATCATTTGCAGGTACGATATCCCGCAAATCATTATCTCAGATAATGGAACTTCTTTCAAGAGTGAAGAAGTTTGTGAATTGTGTAGTAAATTCAAAATAAGCCACCATACGGCTTCCTTGTATTATCCCCAAGCCAATGGGCAGGCTGAAGCAACAAACAAAACATTGAAATCAATTCTCCTTAAAATGGTAAAAGAAAACAAACAGGATTGGCACTTAAAGTTATATCCGGCCTTGTGGGCCCACCGAACCTCAATAAGAACACCAATGGGAGCAACTCCTTTCTCACTAGTATTTGGGGTAGAAGCAGTTCTCCCGCTTGAGGTCGAAATACCCAGTCTCCGCATTTCACTACAAGGGATTCTGGATGAAGACGCTTACAGAGAAGCACGTCTCTCCCAACTAGAAATCCTAGATGAAACTAGGTTAGATGCTGAACAGTGGCATAGAGCTTATGCTGACCGAATGTGCCGGTAGTATAACAAGAAGGTCTATGAACATGACATATATGAAGGTGATCTAGTTCTAAGACTAGACAGCCGGATCGACAAGAAGACCGGCGAAGGAAGGAAATTCCGGCCCAAATGGTTGGGCCCATACCGAGTCATGAAGGACTATGGGAATGGTGCTTATATCCTATGTACGTTAGAAGGTGAGGAATTTGGTGAAACAGTCAATTCCCTGCACCTCAAGCGTTTCTATGCATAAGCAGCAAACGCTGCCTATATAACTATCTACATTGCATTTCCATATAGATTAGGATAATTTTGTCCACTTGTTCTTACACAAATCGTGATCAAGGAATCTATTCTCAAAGTAATTCATTACAAACTCATGATGTTGTTGGCACAAAACTTTCTAATCATACTTCTCCATCTTCGTATCATCAAGTCATCTTGGAATCTTTTATCAAATAAAATCAAACATGACGAAGTCCTAACGGTAACCATACCAAGATCTGCAAGTTTTTTCTCACTTTGATTTCTTCTCAGGATAAGTGTCTTGCCTATGGTCTATTCTAGAAGCTTCATGGTGTCACATCTATCCCATATACACATCTCTTTGGAAACAAGCATATACTGACATTTTACTCAAAAAGACAAGTCAAAAAGTGATTAAACAGAAAATTTTATTTTTACACATTTCCTTGCCCCACCAACCTTCGGTGATGAGCTTGCGTCTCTTACTAGTGACGTAGGGTTGGGAAAGGATGGAAATTCCCTTACTCACCTATGCCTTGCCCACGGTGATAAACCCACGCTTCTTACTAGTAGCATGGGGCAAAGTGTAGGGGGTCCTCTAGACAATGCAAAATGTTAAAAGGTCATAAACAAACTATTCAAACTTTGAGTCAAAAACGAATGAATCAGATGCTCAAAATTCCAAGAGAGATAAAAATCCTAAAACCTAGATTTTATCTACTATGTGGCCATCTACGGGTCTAAGTCTGGATAAACCGCAAAGCAAGTTACACCCAAAACTATGAAGTCATTCAAGTAGAGTAAGCTTGTAGCTTCCAATTTGGTTCCGCCAAAGCTTCGTCTGTCTTTCATCACTATCATTTCCCCATTTCTCATAAACTTGCACCCTTCTTGGCTCTTGGTGATGAGCCCTCACATCTTACTGGTTGCGTGGAGTTAGGAGTGGGGCAAGTTAATCTGTTCATCATACTGGTTATTTTCATCACTTTGCCAAAACAAGCATGAGTTATCCAAATTGCTAACAAAAGTTAAGATTCAAGATCACAGTATATCTACAATATCATGTATCAGCATCATGAAACACAAAAAGAAAGCAAACATTTCCATCATCTGTTTTCCATTGCATACATTCTAGAAAGCATATAAAACATACATTGTAGTATACACAAAGCAGTTGGAAATAGAAAGGACACACATGAGTGAGAAGTTTTGATCCAAAAATCGACGCATATATATAAATAATCAATGTTTGTATACAATGCCATCATGCACTAGGCATGGTCAAAACGCTCAAAGAGCCCGTAATACACAAAAGAATCTATAATACAAAAAAAATGCATAGGAGCCAAGTGGCCTCTCAACCCCTACGTGATCCTGCTGAAGGTGCGTGCCCTCGCCTAGGACTCTGGGCTATGCTGGCGCTCTGAATGGACAGAGGGCTCAGGGTCCTGAAGAGCAGCCATGGTCTCGCCATGAGAATGGCTCCTCCTAAGACACTCGGTTGTCCTATAGCCCGCCAACTCTGTACGGAGAGTCGACACCATCTTGGCCACATGCAAAACGGGAGCGAAGACGTCAGTATGCCTGCCGGCTACTGAGGGCTCCCCGACATCTACAGATAGCTCCGCACAGGTCTTATCCATAGGGATCATCAGAGAATCAGTGCATACCCTATGGATTAGATCCCGCCACTCGTCGAAAGTCTCTGCAAAACAAAGAAGAAAGATGAATTAGAAACTAGGCAAGAGGCTAAAATATACAAGATACAAATATAAGGAGAGATAGTAGTTGAAACAAGTCCTAAATCAAACTAACACTGAAAGGGAGAGAGGATGACTTACTCGGGTCACCAAGCCTCCAAGATCGGTCACTAGGGCCAGCACCCGCTGCAGATGCCGCTGCCGACTGTGGAGCTGCTCCTGTGGCAGGGGCAACATGTCGCCCCACAACAGACTCATCCTCTCCACCACGGCCCTGAGAGAGTGGCTCCTCTGAAACTAGAGTCTCTCTCTCTGCACTCTGCTCCTCCCTCTCTGCCTACATGATATCCTGAGGTTTCATGCCACTCAAGATCGCTGTCATCCGTCTGCTCCTCTGACCCTCCCTCTGTGGACTCCTCAGAATCGGAGTCAATATCTATAGGGTCATCGCTACTATGAGCAGGACCCGCAGTAATCCGAAGTAAAGGTGCCCGAGGCGCACCCGCTCTCCCTCTGGCCCTGAACAATCCCCCTGGCTGCAATAGGAATACCAGGAGTGACCACTGTCCAACCACGGCCTCTAGGCCCCCCTCTAGCCTCCCGGACTGATCTATAGACTGGTGCCACTGGAGGAAGCATGCCCACATATGGGAGGCCGAACTGCTGAGGGACCCTACTGAAAGGATGTACCTCCACCCGTCCCACACGGTCAATAAGCTGCCCTGTGGTGGAGCAAGAGATCAATGTGAGAGCCTCCTCTCCCCAAATGCCGGCCATGAGCTAGTATGGTGTGGCCTCCATATCTGCTGTGGTGAGGGAAGCTACTGGCTGGTGAGGTGCTCTAAGCACCGACATGTCTGACCATCTGGCTGCCCTCACAGCCCCGGGATCTGCCACCTCCACGCCTCTGCCATAGGGAATGAAGCGCTCATACACCCAACTCATAACTAGAGTAGGGTGGCTCAAAGACTGTCCCTGTAAACGGACCACCCTATATAAGTCATGATAAGTGGTCCCCAAAATATCTGCACCCCAGGCATATATCCAACCATGCCCCTCTATCTGTGTAATGATGGGGGCCCAGCAGTATAACAATGTATCCCCTCCCTTGTCCCCGATCAGTCTCGAGATAAGGATCCCCATGATGGCCTGTCGAAATATGGGGATGGGCAAAAAAGGAATGGATCTAACTCTCACTCCCTTCTTCGGCCCCGTGGAAATAGCTGCATCCCCCATATAACCTGCCCACTGTGCAATCTGTGCTCTGGACCCTAGCTGTCTCCAGTGTGAGCCTCCTCCCGATGATCGGGACCCCCAGGATATGGTAAACATCCTCCAAAGTGATGGTCCACTCACCGCGGACCCCTGGCAGTCGGAAAGTGTTCCGATCTGCATCCCAATAAGAAAATAAGTCACAAAGGATGTGACTCGATGGCGTAACATGGGGCACACGCGATATACGCAATATGCCGGCCCTCTGCAACGTGTCCTCCTCGTCTGGCGAAAGGGCATCCAATACCCCGGGCAAATCAATCACACTCTCTCTCCCGGCTCCATCTAATGTACTCCTCCCTCGCCTGCATACACCCAAAAACACACAAAACAGAGCAAGTTAGTATCTAATCAATGCAGGGAGAGTCATAAAAACATACAGAAATGCAAGAAAATATAAGTATAAGTCTCCAAAACAAGCTCTTTTGCATTCTGTGCAAAACCGCCGCCCTGAGCAGGGAGGCGGTTTTGTAACCGCCGCCTTAAAGGCGGCGGTCTCGTAACCGCCGCCCTGATCAGGGCCCTGATCAGGGTGGCGGTCGTGTAACCGCCGCCCTACCAGGGCGGCGGTCGTGTAACCGCCGACCTACCAGGGCGGCGGTCGTGTAACGCCGCCCTGGCCAGGGCGGCGGTCGTGGTCCGAAAACCCGCGCGGGTTTTTAACCCTAAAAAGTCCAAAAAACGCAAAAATAGACCATTTTAGCTAAAAAAAGAGCCTACCCAGTAGGCGCCCCCCCTAGATGGACCTTTTGAACCAAACATTTTCAAAAATAACCCCCCCATTACAAATAATTTGCCATTTCAAATTTGAAGGGGGAAAAATGCAAAATTGAAGAAAACCAACCTGTGATCTCGCGGGGTGGCGTTCCGCACGTGGAGGCATGATCACGATCTCACTGCGGACGTTTCGACTATACTCACGCGAGAAACCATCACCGTGGGTCCCAGAGCTCAAAATCGATCAAATCAACTCACGCAAATGAATAGGAAAATGGGCCCACCTTCATATATATATTGTTCTATTTCGTCTTAAAATGACTTTTTCGCAGGTTCGGAGCGCTGACGGAGGTAAGTTCCTATCCCCGCACAAATGGTACGTCCTCTTTCCCTGTTATTTTAGCGTTTATTTTTCAAATTATTGTATCTATCTGCACTTGAGTTCTCTTTTCATTTTGCAGGTAGCGGGAATTTCGGATGGCACCATTTCGACACACGGACGTGTAAGGTATAACTTCTAAACCCCCCATTTCGGGACTGCCATACTCGGACCCACCGTTTTATGCCCTTTCATGGCTAAAATGCTTCTCCGAGGGGGCAATATGTACGTACCCAAAATTGTAAGGTACTGTACTGCGGAACGGTGTAATAAATGCCCCAATGATGATACAGGTCTCCTCGCAAGGTGTTCGGGATCCAGAAAGAGCTCTTCGGATATGCGTTAACATCCCACATACCCCACTTAGCCCCCGTGTCCTTTGTTTTCCCCTTTTTCCCTCTTTTCTTGCCCCTTTTGATCTTCAGTGACGAAACCGCCGCCCTGAGCAGGGCGGCGGTCCTGGGCGCAGGGCGGCGGTTTTCCAGAACACCCTTTTGGCGCGACCCGCGTGAAATATCACATTTCACCAGCTTTTCTTCGCCGACTTGAGCATGCATTAATGTTTTTGGTCCCCTGGAACAATGTTTTTCCTTTGTTTATTGTTTAGGAGTTCAATTTGGTTTTGATTCTTGGGTGTTTGAATTCCTATAAATGCATGGTTTGTGTACATGCAAATGGTCTGAATTTTGGTCTGAATTTTGGATGAGTTTGTGTGAAGAATTTGAGCTGGAGTTTTGATCACCATTTTTCCTTGTTAGAGTCTTCTGGTTTTTAGTATTTTGGTTAGCTTGCTTAGGATTGATAGCATAGTTTACTTCATACTTGGTTTAGCATTGCTCAGCTGTTGGTAAGCCACAAACCCATCTTGTGCAAGCAGTGCTTTTGCTCCATCCAATCCGGTTAGAAGCTTGCCTCTGAATTCCTTTTTGCTGTAAATTTGTTTTACTGTGACTTAGAGTTCTTAGTTCAAATCATTGTATACCTGGTTAGCTTTATTTAGCTGTTGGTAAGCCACATATCCAACTTGTGCAAGCAGTGTCTTTATTTTGGAACGAAATAGCTTAGGAAGCCATTAAAGTTGCAGGTTTTGCTCTTCGTATAGGATAGTCAAAAGTTCTGGTCACTTCACGTTGCATGACTCGCAGTAAAATCCCGCTAGGAATCACATAAGCCAAGCTCTGTACTCTTGCGCTATCCCTCTCCTACTCGCATTCTCGGTCTGCATTCTGAGCTGTCCTTGTCCCAAAATCTACTCCTATCGGTGCTAGCATTACACACTTTTCTGGATCCAAGTGAACATGAAAGAACGAGAAGATCATACTGAGGGGACGAGATCACATGCACACCATCAGATTCACCACTATTCTGCGGAGTCCAGGTTTTAAATTTCAAAGTTCTAGTCAGATTCATATTAAATAGAGTAGTTAAATTGCTTTATTTCATTTCATTATATTCTCGATATTGCCAGGGAAGCTGTGGGGATTGATAGTTTCTGAGAGGCTATGATTCACTCCTCACTTCTGAGGTAGGATCGAGAATCTTGCAGGTAGATTAGACAGGCTATTTTATTTATTTAGAATAATTCTACAAATCACACAGGCAAATAACCACACTCGGTTATCTTGTCTGTTTTTAAATACTGTTTAGTTATTATTTCTAGATACGCTTAAAATAGTTTGTTTTCCTTAGAATTGTTAGAATATTTCTTAGAAAGATAAAGGTTATATATGTTAGATTTATTTCACATAGTTAGAATTTATTTCATTACAGTTAGATTACATTTTGTTTCATATGACAATCACGGGACCTCAAGAGCCCAGGGAATATATATTTGAGCCAATCGTGCCTCAACCAAACATCGTCACAGCGATAGTTGACATAGACCAAAATCTCAGGATACAAGTATTCTGAACAACCACAGATTTACAAATGATCAGTTCACAGTTAAGAGGATTAAATAATAGAGGATGACCAAAGCACACACATTTTGGTCAAATCAGCCAAACTACAGATAACCCTAGAAAATATCCACATGGACTGTAGAAGGGCTCGAAAGAGGGACAAATATTCGGGTGTGATCCTTTAGTTCCACAGCCCAGACGCTGGAGACACCCTCGTAGACATAGATACTAGCTTAAGAATCCAAGTTGCTAGAACACCTGTGAGGTATTCTGAGAAAATCGCACAACTGCTGATTCTAAACATAGAAGCTGAGAAAGCATACGATTACTGGATACTAGGGATTAGAACTTGATCTCACGTATGACCATAACAGGACCACAACAACAGAGAGTATACGGTTGTGATCCACAAACCCCACAACCCAACGAGTCCACAGGTCAATCCGATATAGACGCTAGCCTACGTACTTTGGTATTCAGGTCTACCCCAATTCCACCTATCATCATCCAACAGTTATCCCTACTGGACATAACAGCTAACGAAGCTAGAGAATTCTGGACTAGGCCAGAGAATCGTCCATAGAGTTGACTATATTCACCATATGACCCTATCAGGAGAAATACACGAAACCATCCCAGGTCATTTCCCACGTATTCCACAACCCATAGATCGAATCACGCCAGAGCTCGATATTGATTGGAGCCTTCGAGCAGTCATCCTTGCTGATCGATCTATCACACCGGTCCAGGTTAGAAGGGCCTTCTTTGCCTTAGATTCGCAGATTCCATTAGTGCGTGTCGAAGATATTAGATTACCTAACTAGTC
The DNA here is from genome assembly GCA_019776745.2 of Taxus chinensis. Taxonomy (NCBI): domain Eukaryota; kingdom Viridiplantae; phylum Streptophyta; class Pinopsida; order Cupressales; family Taxaceae; genus Taxus; species Taxus chinensis. The sequence goes on along the minus strand of CM034152.1, from coordinate 218,717,144 downwards.
TATCCGTATACTACCTGTATTCCATCCCCACCGGCTGTCTCGGCACGACCTCGGGAGGTCAGGTACGCGGAAGAGTCACTTGTAGATTCTCACACTTGCTTGTCTCTTTTCCGACGTACAGACACCTAGTTCAGGTTGTGAAAGTCTACGCATATGCATATTTCATCGTTCTTCTTCCATACAGGCATAATATTAGTTTCCCAAGTATTGTGATGAATTGGAAAAATGATTCTTGCATCCAACATCTTCTGAATTTTATCCTGGATGGTACGTGATATTTTGGGGTTGTAGTGCCTTTGCTTTTGACGAAAAGGCTTGACATCATCCTTTAGTGGAATGTCATGTCAAATGTCCTTTTGCTTAAATGACTTTAGATCAGCATAAGACCATGCCAATACATCCATATATCTTTTTAGCAATTTTACAAATTTTCACTTTTCCTCGGGTGAACAACACTTCCCAATGTTCATAGGCCGAGGATGTTCTGTAGTACCCAAATTGATAGATTTAGTTTCTAGAGAAGAGCCAGGGTTATCCTATTGCTTTTTCTTTACAAAACAGTCACGCTTATCAAATAATCATTCCAGGGAAACTAAACCTTTCGGAATCTTATTTCCCTTGAGCTGACATATGCCCTGACCTTCTACCGATTCCTGCGCTTGGCCCATGAGAGACTCACAACACGCAAAATTTGATCCATCGAAATGGAGCTCTTTGAAATTATCAACTTTTTCAAGAAAAGCGATAAGTTGATTACCATCATTGAATACCTGCCAATGTTGTGAATTATCTGGCACACTTGGGCATAAAACTACCTCAATGGTGTATGTGTCCATCTTTAACCCTGGGTGAGGGAGCATGAGAGAGGCTGAGATGGCCAAAGAATCAGCCATGTCGTTTTGAGCTCACAGAACTGCTTTGATTGAGAAAGCTTCAAATTCCTCGATGTTTTCCCATACCGCATTGCAGTAGTGTCTGAGCCTGTCGTTCTTTACTTGGTATACCCCTTTCACTTGATTAACAATTAGCTCAGCATCACCTTGTATTTTTAAGTTCTTGATTCCCCTTTCCTTTGTAGCTTGCATGCCAAGTAACAAAGACTCGTACTCGATAGTGTTGTTTGTATTGAAAAACTGCAATTTGAAAGAAAGAGGGAAAATCTCCTCAGGAGATATCAGAACAGCCCCAGCACTGCCATCAAACTGTAGTGTCCATATCTTGTTGAGGTCCTCCTCTTGGATGATAAATTCCATCTTATCAGAGTCATTGGACAAGAATTAGTTCCCCATCCCTGATGATTCAAAGAGAATCTGGACCTTGGGGTCGTCAGAGTTGATGACCAGGTATTTCTTTTGTGATTCAAGCTCCAATGTCTACATCACACCTTTGACAGGGATTCTGGCTTTAGACTAGTCCATATGGATTTCTCCACCAACTTCTCTACAAAAAATCCTCCATATTAATATTCCGTATGCTGCTGGAATATCAGCCACGAGAATAGTCAGTTTTACTCTTTTCTCAGGGAATGATGTGAATGCGAACTGTGCATCCTTGATCTGACCTATTAATGGTACCTGCTTGGTTTCCATGGAGTAATATTTGCTGAAAGGTTTAGTGAGTGTGAGTCCCAAAGTAGGGGTGACCTTCACTGGCATGAAATTGTTAGATGCTCCATAATCAATTATGTAGTTGCTTAACTTGTGATCATTAATTAGGAGAGATAGATAAAAAGTTTCAATTTTAACTGATGCAGACGTTGAGGAAACATTTATGCGGGATGCAGGAGGAGTGGAAAGAATTCCTTTTAGAGAAATGGGGTGAGAGATGGAAACTTGAATTTGAATATACTTGGTTAATCTAACAAGCTTCTCGGGGTTAGACTGAAGGTAATCAGCTTCAGACATTTGGATCTTGGTCTTTTTGGCATGATCGACTATATCGAATGTGACCAAGGTAGCACTGACGAAGGAATGAGTCCTTCATTTCACGATGGTAGATGAGTGGTACTGGTCTTTATGGAAATGGAGGGAGGTTTATTTGGAGGAGAGATAAGAGGAAAATATTTCTTTACGAAAGGTTTAATAGGAGGTTAAGCAAGAAGGGGATTACCTCTTTTAGCGATGGTTGGAGGCGTATTTAATACAGCCTTTTCCTTTTGTATTTTAGCAGCAACTTCTGCTTCTTTTCCTTATGAGCGGGTGAAAACAACGTATGACTATCCACTTGCATACCCTTGGGTACCTTCTTCTTCATTAGACTCCTCATCCTTGAATTCCATATACCCGATTGTAGAGTCACCAGTCGGTTCACCGACATCTTGATCATCTTCGCCTTACGACGAAGGTTCTTCATAAATTTTCTCATCTTCTTTGAGCTCAACCAAGGCAATAATTGGAGGGGCCTCAAGTGCTAACCTTGGAGCAGAAACAGGGAAATGCAGCCTTTGGGGGGCATTGTTGGGAGTGAAGTTCCTCCGTGGGATATCCCGATATGGAGCAGTAGACGATGCTTGAGCCAATTGCTTCTTTAATGAGAGAAAATCATTTTCCATCTTCTGGAATACTAGATCTAATGAGGTGGCTTGAGAATAATTTGAAGCCTTTGATTTGGATGGCTCCCATCTTAACTCACTAGATATAAGCAGGTTGTCTTCTATCTGAATGGGTGCAGCTTGAGCAAGAACCAAGTCTAGTATTTGTTCCTGTGAAAGTAAGAAACTTACCCTCGAACTCATTGCATTCACAAAGAAACACTTTTGGTTTTCCAATGTTAGAAACATGGCACGTGGCACATGATTGATTAGTGAATTGAAAAGGGTGATAAAATCATGCATGGTTTCATTAGCCTCCTTCTTCATGTGAATGATTTTTGATAGTAACGTGAAAGTGTCTTTTGAAGGCTTATACCTGTCTTTAAATGCAGTTCGTAATGTGGCCCAACTGGTGATGGATCTGGCTGGTAAATGTTGGAACCACTCTAATCCAGGCCCTTACAAGGTCTCGAGAAAGAGACGTACAAATACATCCTCATGAGTCACGTCTAAAATACTGCATGACATAATGAACATAGTGATATGTGTGTTTGTGCTTTGATTTCCAATCCCATCAAATTTTAGGAAATTCTTGTGATTTATGTGGGGGATGGCGTGAACTAGATGCAACAATGCCAGAGGGCCCATGGCATTTCTCCATGGTACTTCCATTTGAAACGTGGGAAAAGAACATGAGTAGGGAGCGTGGTTCCAGTTAGCAAAAGAGCACTACAAATAGATGTTGAAGCACCTTGTGAAATCCGGCTCCTTCGTGGAGGTGAGGCACTTCTAGCTGATCGATCTGCTGAACTTAGCGATGTGAATCATGCTGGAGTGATACTGAAATTGTGCCTTTGAATTAGATCAAATATTGGATCAACTTCTCCATGAGCCCTTCTGCCATGAGTAAATTGTTCACCCACTAGTGTACCCGTTCAAATCTGCAACAATTAAGAGCAGATCTACAACAATTTTTTGTTGTTTGTACTTGCTGATTTTCTGATTTTTCTAGCAAAAATCAGCAGCATGTACTTTTTTTAATATTTAAATTTTATCCTTTTTAATAATAACCGATTGCGGGTTTATAACAAAGATTAACAAGGATAAAAGGTGGGTCAATTTAGAAAGCTAATTTTCATATCTTTGAACTAAATTTTCACAAGGTTTAGAAAATGTCAGAAAATGTCAGATTCTCAGATCTACGGAAATATACACATTTTTGTAAAAACTCAGCGAACTAAAAGATCCTATCTAGTCCAGATCTATGGATTTTCCTAAGGAAATTTTCATTTTTGATCACTTCTGTAAAAAATTTAATTCTTAACAAAGAGCTAAATTTTGCAATCTGGTAGTGATTTTTTACAATTTTTTAATCATTTCCTTAGTTCGTTCCCAAGCGGAGTCGCCAAAAATTGTTGGTTTGAAAATATTTCGGTCAGGCAAATCATGGGGAAACATGCCAACAGTGTGCAAGGCATAGCCCCTCTTTGAGACAACAAAGTGAAACTGGTTTATTGCTATTCTATCAAGCAGGAATCTGTGCAAATCTACAATATTCTAACTTCAGGGAGTTTGGGATCCCATCCCAGTAGAGGTAGTTCCAAATGCAAATAGAAAGGTAAGATGGAAGAAACGTAGGAAAATATATCTGAAGGGAGAAAATAAATGAATTCCAAAGATAGAAAGGTCAGAGGGTTTATGCTTTGGGCTGGTAGTAAACAGAGCCAAACTTACTTGTATAAACAAACAAATAAATACTGATGAAGATATGAAAATAAAAAGAATGAATCCAACAGAATAGAAGCACATATGTAACTTAAGAAATATCTAATGCAAATAACACATATATTGAGCACAAAGTCTTAACATATATATTAAAATATCTTATGTTACAAGAAGGCACAAAGTCTTTCTCTCTTCACTTATTTTTTCATAAAAAAATGTCCACACCTAGAATACAAGTATTCCAATATTAATAGAAGGGGAAGGAGAAAGAAGACAAAAAGAAGCCAACCACTATTATCAAAATATCGTACAAGATATTTACAAAATATATAAAAAGTCAAAAGTTGACTTTGGGAAAGTTTGTTGATGGCAACATCCCATGGTGCAACATGGATGATGTCATCGTAAATGCCAACATACTTTTTAAATATTTTTACAAAAATATCAAAGCGTACACAAGAAGAGAAATTATTCATCGTCATCTCTTTGCTTGAAAGGAGTGTCTTGCTTCTGATCGGGAGATGCGATGTGACACTGAGCTCGGTACTCCATAAACTTGCTAATCATTGTTTGAAGTTGATTGTGGTATGGACCCTTGAAATGGTTGCCAATAACTTCGCAAGTTTATTTTTTGGTCTTGAGCTTGTCAGGTAGCCCTGCGTACTCTTCGTTTGCCTCAATCAAGTATCCAATTAAATTGCAGCAAGATAGAAGGTTATTGATAGATTCTCAGTCAAAAGTGACCTCTTGTGACAAACCTTGGGTTGCGATAGCCTTGAAGATCTATATTGTATCATCTACCTCCCTCAAGGTGAATGATGCACTGAGCATATCTGGAGCCATCTTCGTAACTATCTACTCCATGCTGTGTTTTGCATCCAAGGATTCCTCCTTGATTTTGGCTATCCTTTTTAGGATATACTCCATTTGATCAATCCGGTAATCCAGTGTAATGAGAACTTTGTGATGTGTGTGCAGGTGATCAATGACCCTGACATTTAATAGGTCATCAGCTGAGCAGTCGACCATTGCTTGAAATGTTTCATGTTGTAACCTGGCATTTTCTAACTCCTCGGAGAGGGATCCAGCTACCACCTGTAGCATATTGTTTACCTGACCTATATTCTGGTAGAGCCCTATGAATTTCTTGATTATTTCCTCACTATCTCTGAGGATTTTCTCTATCCAAGAAGACACTGCCGCACCTTGTTCTCCAATCTTGGCATATTCATTTATCTTGTCCTGACTTAGAAATTTAGGAGGTTCGGAAGTAGTTATAGGGGGTCATTGCCCATTCTTTGCAAAGCTTGGAGAAGATGTTTATTTTGTTCCTTTAGTATCCTCTTCTCTTCCTTTTCTTCTTGAAGCTTTTTGTAGAGGGCATCTACTGCAGACAAAGCCTCTCCTTGCAGGCTCTTACATGAGGTTCCCTTAGTGACTTGGGTCACTATAAAGTCTGTAGGAGATAGATCTTTCTTCTCTTTGGTGGAATCAGGATATGCAATCTCCATGACACTCTCTCCCAAAGTGCTTTTTGAAAAGTGAGTTATCACTTTCTGTTTCTTTGGTCCCTTCTTCGGAATGACACAGAAGTTCCATGGGTGCTATGGGAACTTTTCTCTTTAGTTGACCCAGATGGTCAGAAATCCAACTTGGACTTATGGGAGAAGGAGTAGAGGGAATGGTAGAAGAAATGGGAGTCAAAGGGAAAGCAACTGAAGGGGCCGCAGGGAAGAACATTGAGACACTTGGTGGTGGCATCAACAAGGAGTCCAACGCATTGCTGCTTATGGGGCCTGGAGTTACTACGGGAGAAGAAAAGGACATGGAGGTGGAAGGGATATGTAATGGGATGGAGGGGACACTAGGGGATAGATCCACAAGAGAGGAGAAGATGGAAGAGGTGGGATATGCAAGGGAGGAAGGGAGAGGAGAAGAAACATCCATTGGGGTAGATGTTTCAATAACAGGGAGAGGAGAAGGGGCGGAAGAAGGAATGGTGGGTACCTCAGTGGTTGTAGCTATGATCACATCCTGAGTGGATGTGTCCATTGAAACTTCGGTGGTCTCTTCTTATTTACTTGGGGAGACCAGGTCGACCACTTGCTTCTCGGAAGTAGTAGGAGGGATTTGAGGAGCTTCTTCTTTTCTTGATTATCCCTCCTCTTTATCTTTTCCTTTTCCTTTTGGCACTTGGGCCAACCTTGGAGGGGATCTTCTTGAAGGAGAAGTAGTGAAATATACCGTGAGGTAGATAAGACCATTTTGTTTGCACCAATGCTCGGTGTGTTGCAACATGTGCTTAACCCTTTCCTTGATGGTCTTTGGTGCCTAGGATCTATCAATTTCTATGAATAACCAATCATCCCCATCCATGTCAAGATAAACTTGATCAATTTCTTGATCAGGTTCTTGGAATCCTTTTGGAATGATGGCCATGCTATAGTGCTTGATTTCTTCTAGAGCCATCCTAGAGTGATCCTTGCACCTGAGATCTATTTCATGAGTCAGGTCGATGTAGATGTCCTCGATCTCGGAAATATGGATAGGATCAATTTTTTCCTTTGGGAGGTAGCCTCGATAATCAAAAGTAAGCCTGGCTGGGAAGTTTTGCTTTAGGTTCAATAATTCAAGCTCAGTATACATTTCCCATGGTTTGGTCAGTGTGGTGCAAGTGTATTAGCCCACTGTAAGGCAGAATGGAGTTCATCCCTTCTTTCTCTTCATGCATCTCTCATGATATGTGATTAGGTGCCTTGACAGCTCTAAGAGAATTAGCTTGGGTCCTACATACGTTGGAATTTTGGTTAGTTCACCCTCAAAATTCACCACCCTAAGATAGGTGAATGTGGGAAACTGAGTGAACAATGCCCCCCACTTCTTTGTAACAGTGACCACACTGGGGCTAGTTTGACCATGCCTCATATTTTTCCTCAATAGGTAGATCACCTCATAGAAGAAGGTGTCATTGATCTTTGAGAACTGAGGGATGTTGTTCTTGAGCCTTAGCTCCAGGTAGTATTCATATATTTTGACCTAGGGCCATACCCCATTTATTTCTAGGCCCACGAAATCCCTTGTTGATGCTGTAACGTACACAACGTAGGAATTCATATAGAACTTCCCAATGTTCATGACCTGTTGAAGCTACTGAGAGATGGTGTCGCTGATGATTTCTCCCCAGCCAAAATGTTGTTCGGGAAATTTTTTTCTCATGGTCTCTAAGTACCTTAGCATCCATTTATGGAAATGATGGGCATGAGGAAGCCCAAACACTCTGCTCAGGAAGGTGATTGTATCACTTAGTTCCTCATTGAAGTCACTGCGGTGGATGGTTTGTGGCCATCGGCTCACCAATTAGATAGAGCTCATTCATCATTTGCATAGATTTATCTTAATTTCCATCCCATGCCTTCTTGCAGTCATCTAGGCTTATGGCGACATACTACCTATGATGAGGAATTCCCAGAGTTATTTCAAAGTGACGAGCAGTTAGGTCAATGACCATCTTTCCTTCTTTATCCTTGACACATCTTGTGTCCTTTTTATAGCATCGAGCCACCAATATGATGAACTCATTATTAATAGCACTTACTGGCAGCCCAGCTGCAAAGTGTAATCCACTGCCCACCAGTTTATTCATCTAGGGACCGCTAGTGGCCTAGTTGGTTCTTGCCTAGAAGTCCTCCATATCAATGTGCTCGAGCTCGGAGTCTCTGATGTTGAGATCAATTTCTTCCTATGAGTCAGGCATCTTGACTTTCTGGTATTTATACTTCATCTCTTGTTCTATCAACTTAGCTTTACCTTTAGACTTGGTTGGATTTTTGCTCGATGAAGACATGTGTGGCCTTGAGGATGGTTGTTGTTGTTCTGCAAGGAGAATCAAAGAGGTCCAACATAAAAGAGCCATGTTAACTGTCATGTTATCCATAATGAAAGCTTGCAGAAAGAATAATGAGCAATTATGAGGCTTAGGGCGCAAGGCGCAAGTTCATAGCATACTGCAGAGGCTTAAAAAGGCTGGGTGCACTTTTGGGGATTTCAACATGCAAAAAGGTGTGCCTGTGTTGAGAGGGGGAAAGTTGCGTCAAAATATTTTCAAAGGGCGTACTTTTGGGTAGTGTTGCATAAAAGGTTTTAGCGCTGAGAAGAAAGGCGCGGGGTGCGGGTTTGTAACACACAACATGGCATGTTGATGTTAAGGTTAATGCGCCAGCAATTTAGGAAATTTGCTTCAACTAGGCACTGCAAAAGACGGTGTTGCATGGCTTTTTAGTGCGCCCAAGGCACAATCTTGGAATGTGTTGCAAATGAGCTCAACATGCCAAAGGAAAATAGTTGGGCACAGATTTGGAGGACACAACATCAATTGTTGATGTTGGTCAGGATGCGCCTGCACCTCTATAAGATTTGTTAAGTGTTATAATGAGCGCAGTTGAGGAACATGTTGCATGCAGAGACAGTGTGCCAAGGCACGACTATGGGAAGTGTAACGTGTAAAAATAGTGCGCCAAAGGATAAATTATTTTTGCATTTTCTCATAACTTCTCAGATATCTCTCTCTTTTTGTTTTGTAAAATAACAAAGAGAGGATTTATGGGATTTGCAGCAAGGCAGTAAGCAGATACAAAGGATGGTTTATTCAAAGTTAGAGCCTTCTTAGATTTACAGATCTAGGAGGGATAAGGTGTTTTCAGATAGTTTATGGATTATTAGGTTTATCCATTTTTAGATTTTTAGATTTAACCTTTTATGATGATCCTAAAACCATAACAACCAAGGAACAAAACCACAAACAACCATAAGAGTGATAAAAACCACTTACCCAGTTTAATAAAGGATGAAGGACGATGTTGGGGTCCACAAACTCGAAAAGCGGAACATGGGCATGACAAGGATAGCTGATAGGTGCAGAGAAAGACTTTTCACAATTTTCAAATCATGAAAATGACAGGTGTTAACCACGTATTTATAGGAAAATATAGCATTTATTTCCCCACCAACTTTTCTTTGACGCACTTTTTAAAGTGTCGACATGGGTGGAAATGTGCCTTGGTGTAGTTTGGTTAGTGTTGACATAAACGTTTCAGTGCCTTAAGCACACATTTGGAGATGTAAACATAAGGATTTCAGTGCCAAAGGGAAAAGGGGGTGCACATTTTGATGTGTTGACATGTTAATTTCACGCCTTAAATGCATTTCTTTGGCATATATTTGAGGATGTTGACATGTAAATTTTAGCGCCTTAGGGGCGCAACTTTTATGATTTTGACATGTCATTTAGGGTGCCAAAGGATTTTCAAAGGGGCACACATTTCGCTGTGTTAACACAACATTTCTTGCGCCCAGTTCAAAAAAGTTGAAAAATGGCTAAGTTCTTAAAACTTGATTTCTGGAAGGGAATTTTAAGCCATTTTGAACATTAACAGACCTCCTCAAGGGATGAAAATGAAATTTATGTATGGTTATCCGTAAAATTGCCCTTGTCATTTTTATAGGATAACAAAAACATAATCACTAAGATGATCATTATATCCTTGCTTCATTTTGGCCATTAGGGCATATGATATTTTAGTTCCAATGTTCATACAAAAGTGAGCCAAAAATATATTTGCTAAAGGAGTTAAATGTCCAATGGAGTGTAAAGGAAAATCATTAAACCATCGCAAAACATGGTCCTATAAACTCCTAGGAAACAACTTGGTCAATAATGTATCATCACAAACATAATCTAAGAATGCAAAATGAAATGATCTAAGGATCTATTGTGGATATCCATGGACATAAAAAAGAGGGAAATCAGGTTAAGTAAATTTGGGATGAAGTGGGTAAGAATAAACTTAAGGTGTAAGAGGACTATGTAGGAGAAGTGAAGAATTAAGAGAAGGAGAAAAAGAATAAGAGTCATGTTGGAATTGATGAATTTGAGCTTGTAAATCATGGTACAAAGACTCTTGGGAAAGGATTCTTGAAGAACTGTTATGTTGGATATGAGAAATGAGAGGTGAATAAAAATGAGTAGTGTGTGTGGAAATAGAAATATGGATGGTGGATATCCTCGTAGTGGTGGGGGGAAATGAAATTAGAATAGAGGGGGTAGTAACAATAGAGATCTCTAAGGTACAAACCATACTCACATGAGAAACATTGTCACCTTCACACTCAAATACTAATAAATCATGAAGGATATGTAGTACACACGTGGGGTTTTCACGTAATATAGAATGGAAATTAGTGAGAGCATGTAGTTATTCTTGATCAACATTAGTGTCTTCATCATAAGAATACTCATTATTAGAAGCTTCTATGTCGTTGAGGGGGATCTAGTGTGAATTAAAGATATGATTATCATATGTGGATTCAATGATAATTTTGTTAAAAATATGATTTTGTTGTAGTATCTCAGTATGCTATGGAAGACAAAAATGACAATTATGGGTAATGGGCATGAAAGAGTAAGCACAAAAATATATAGCCCATAGGGATAGAAAAATTTAAATTCGATAATGGGCATAAAGGATCAGGTTCACCAAATGATTTATAAAATTAAATCTTTATCATAGGACTGAGATCAAATAGATGATATAAAAAATATCCAAGATATGACGTGCAATCACAAGCAAGTGTAAGTAATGAGAGAATGAGATTGGTTTAAACAGATAACTTACTACCTATACTAGATCTGGGATGGAATACTGATGGAATAGGATGGATTTGGGTTTATATGTTTTGTCTTGAAAATCGATATTTGTAAATCTTCTAGAAATAAAATCCCATAAGGGAAAAGGACCAGCTCAGGCACTAGTTTCTGTTTTGGGTGTTAGTGTCCTAGAAATGAGTCCATATCTAATATTTTCAAGGTCTAAGAAGTTATCCTTCACTCCTTTATTTATCAATTTGACTTCGCTATATGGTTTTTTTTTCACTTGATATTAAACTGTTTGTTTATATTGGGCTCATAATCTCAATGAAACACAAAAATACCTCCCAAGTATGGGAAAATGACATCTTTTGAGGTCAATCTCTGGAGAAGATCAGATTCCTTCTATCCTAGCTCACTGTGATTATCTATATATCACTAAACTACTAATACCTAATCATATCCTAATAATTCCAAGGTACTAAGGTTTAGAGAAAGAGATGAATCTTGAAATAGAATATAGGTGATGCACCAAATTAGAATAAAGTACAATTCTAGCTTGAAAGACACAAATAAAAAATTACATGTGAAATTCGAAAGAAATACACATAGAGATCTATGAGAAGTGACATAATAATATTGAAGTTGTGTAAGAGGACTGAAATATTTACAAAAAACAATAAAGAATCCAAAGGAAAGGAATCACGTGCACATATATAATATCATGATCTCATACATTTACAACTTCATAAGGAAAATGTGCATGAAAATCCCATCAGAATATTACATAGGCTTACAAATGCAAGATTTGAGATCAAAAGGGAAGAGATATAGGACTTAGCAAAATAGACCTTTTTTATGTGCCAATGCACTTACCTTTAAAGAGAACGAATGGAGGAGGACAAAATAAGAATGTATCCTTCATTAAATGAATCAAACCATCCTATCAACCATTAAGGACCAATCATCATTTATTTTATAGAGTAGGTATGGGAAAATGACATTCCTTCCTATCACAGACCATTAGATCCTCTGGAGAAGGACAACATTGTTTAACATTTAATTCTTGTAGTTAGGGTGGCTAAGAATTAGATTTGAGTTATGTTTGGCTTTTCCTCCATTTCACAAACTTGTGATGTTCCGCCTTGATGTTTTAGTCTTCTGCGGGTTTATTATGACCTTCTTTCGATTTAGTGATGTTTGGTGAGTCATAGACAATTCATGGCTTTAATTTTAACTTATTCCTTAATCTGCAATATATAATTCAATATTCAACATTGTTTTGACCTTAGTTGGTTTGTTTTCCACCTTGTGATTTTTTTTTGCATTCTTCATAATTTTCTTTTATTATGCAGATACTTTTTTCTATGGCTTTTACTACATTCTACATATTTATGAGCTTGGAAAATTTTATTTTCCTTATGCCATAGATTTTAACTTTTCTTGTTCCATGGACCTATGACTTGCGTAAGATTTTGAATCCCACAAGCTTCTCTCTATTTCATATGTATTGGCTCTTTTATCATCAATTACAATCACGCACAACATTATCTCTTCATTTAATGACTTTCTAACCTTTGCGAAATTTCCTTTGTTACGCAGCTTTTGCACAGTACATGATACATTAGCTTCCCTATTTCCACAGAATATTAAATTGATTTGTTCTATGGATTTTCAAGCATGTGTTGCCTAAGTCTAGAACTTAAATATCACTGTACAAAATAGCATGAGTACTATTTTGAATTTTTTTTTGTGAATTTTAGGGAACATATTCCTGCTAAATGTACTAATCAATATCATGACATATCCATTTGGCATGGAGTTTCATATAAGCTCATTACTTCCTCCATAGATTTATTTTCTCATTCTCTTAATCATTTCATGGCTCTTCAACATGATACATGATATAATATTTTCTTCATGGCATTTGAAACCTATGAAAATTGTAAGTGGGGACAACACTTGAGTAATATAACACTTATTCAAAATATCACCACAAAAGGATTCAAGGAGGAATCACTTATTCAAAGGATCGCCACAAAATATTAAAGGAGGAATCTCAATCAATGATCATAAAATAACACAACAGAAAGGAACCTTCAACAAGAAGAATACAAAGGAACATAAAACAAAAAAACTATGTAAATGATGCAACGAACAAAACTCAGAAGGAAGGTTTAAGACAAATCCTGTTAAACAGGATTTAGAGTGCCTCTCCATTGAGATTTGAATGTTCAAAAGAGTTATCTTAATTTTAAGATGTGATAATATATGGTCCAATCCATAGTGCATAAAACATAAAGTGTCACCCTATTTTATTTCTATCACCGTCTCATTTAGAACTAAGTCCCATGTTTTTAATGTCTGCACCTTGGTCTTTTTGTCAGACCACCAATTGGTTAACTCATGTTGTTTCTCTAGATTATTCATGGTAGAATACCTCAATTCTTAAATTCCAATTAATTATACCATGTGGATTGTTCTTTAATTCTCTCCCTCCAACTCCAATTTTTGTGCCAATTCAAAAAACGGCAATTTTAGAGATAGTGGAAATGTGGCCTCTCTACCATATAGACGAATGAAAGGGAGTTACTTGTTTATCTTTTAGGTGTAATCATATCAGCCCAAATAAAAATTTTATCTGTGTATTCTAGTTCCTCTATTTCACCTCCATTATCCTCTTCATGTTTCTGGTCACATTTATATTAGTAGATTCAACTAGACAGTTACCTTGAGGATAATTGTTGGAAGAGGTTTTCAAAAATATTATCTTCTTGAGATCCTAGTTTGAAATTTTGTAGCTTGGGAATCCCTTAGTATTATCATAGATTATGGATTGGGAAATCCAAAACCTTGTAAAAATGTCCTCCAAGAAGTCATGGATATTTTATTCAGTTTCTTCCTTTAGTGCCACAACCTCTATCCACCTGGTGAAATAGTCAGTTGTGGTTTAAAACCATTTATATCCCATACTTGGTATTGGATTGATCATCCTAATAAAATCAAGTCCCCATTTAGAAAAAGGTTGATCCTCCTAGATAAAATGAAGTGGAAGATATGTTTTTTTGCTAGTGAATAAGACACATTCCTTTCATTTGCAGACTCATTTGTGAGCATCTACGAATAATGTAGCACAAAATTATATGGATCTCAAGATTTTGACTATTGTATATTTTGTGGAGAAGTGACCATTAGAAGAACCATTGTCAAATTTTGTGAGGAATTTGTTCACTTGTTCTTTCTCAATGAATCTTAGTAAGGCACCATCAAATTTATTTTGTAAAGGACTCCACCTACCAATGTGTGTGGAATGGATTGTGGCCTAAAATGTCACCTCTTATATTTACTAAAACCAAGAGGGTATTTACCTATAGACAAGTATCTTGACATATTATATGTCTAATCATCTTGAATTGGTGGAATTATAGCTGATTTATCTTCATTCTCCTCTAAGAAATAAGGTCCTTCTTACTTAGTTTTGGAATGAAAAGCCAACTTATCACACAATTCTCTACATCATACTCCATAATGTTTGTCACCCATCCAGATCTCTTTTCATAAAATTCTTCTCCCATTCTAATTTCTGTTATGCTAGGATAAGATACTAATGTCATGATGTAACTTTTGGAAAGTGTACATGTGAAGTTCTTGAGAGATCTCATGATGGAAAATAATTACTTCTCCAAATGGTTTTATCTCAGTTCATAATATTTCATCTTTTGGCTAAAGAAGGCCATTGGTTGTTCTAAACCATCATCGTTTTGTTGAGTTAACACATCAACAATACTAGCCTTAGCCCTATAAGCATAGAGAATTAAGTATTTTATATAATATGGATTGATGAGGGTAGGCGCTTGAGAAATTGTTTCCATGACTTTGAAAAATATTCATTTTCATTCATTGGTCCATTTGAAATCCTCATCCTTCTTGAGCATCAAGGTAATGGGATTGAAAAGTACTCTAGAGTTAGGAATAAACCTCCTAACTAACTTAATATTGACAAGGAAATAATTTAATGATTTCTTCTGAGTTGGAAATGAGAGAGAAAGAGAGAGAGAGAATGGATGAAATCCATTCTGGGTCAATAACAATTCCTTCTTCTAAGATAACATGACTCAAAAAATTTCCCTACGGAACTAAAAAGATGAATTTATTTGGGTTGAGTGCCACTCCAAAATCTCTACAACTCTCAAACACTTTTTCAAGATGTTTCATATTATCTTCACGTGATCTTGAGAAAAATGTGATATCATCCAAGTAGATGAGAATAAACTTGTTTATATAGCCCCTGAATACAATATCCATGACTCTGTGAAAAGTGGCACCAACATTGGTTAACCCAAATGAACTCTTCTCATAGGCATAGGTTCCCCATTTGGTTTTGAAGGATGTCTTCTACTAATCTTCTTATTTGAATATTATTTGATTAAAACTAGAATAACCATCCAAAAGATAAAACATTTCATCTCCTGCCACTGTTTATAGAATTTTTGCTATGCAGGGAAAAGGATAATGATCCTTAAGGGAAGTTTTTTTTAAATCTCTGAAGTCCACACACAACCCGATTTCTCCATTTTTATTTATAACAGGGAACAAAGTAGCCACCCACAAGGATTACTTTAAGGGTAATATAATCTTTTCTTCTATGAGCTTGATAGTTCATATTTTATGAAGAGTTCAATTTTAGGGTTAAGATGCCTTTATTTTTTCCTCATTGGTTTTGAATTAGGATCAAGGTCTATGAGATGTTGGGAAATATTCATATCAAATCCTCTAATATATTAATATATCCATGAAGAAACCTCATTAAATGTATGGCATAAGGAGACAAAAGTTTACACTTCATTTCCATTACATACCTTTCTGAGTAACAACTCTTTATCCTACATGATAGTCCCTGATTGGCAATCCTATTATTTGGCCAACTCATTTTTACTTTCTCCTTTAAATTCATCATCAGGGCTGAAGATATGCTCAAGTGTCACCGGTCCTTTAGGTAACTTGTTTTTTTAACTAGATGACCTACTCTCCATAGCTTTCTTATAATTCAAATTGTAAGTCTGATGAACATTTTTATTCATTTTGGATGAATTGAACAATCTTCTCATCATTATCAAATATTTTCCAAATTTCTTCATTATCTAGAATAGAAGGCCTAAATACAATCTTAAAATTTTGTTTATTACCTTTTATTATTCCATTAGATGGAGAGAATTGTGACCATATATCTGCCATCTGATTTTCTTATACATTTATTTTTCTTGGTACCACTTGGAGGTTGATAGCATCAAAACTTTCCAAGAGATACCAAACTCTATGTTGATAAGCCTTGAGGATATTATTCTTATTAGCACACATCTTTATAACTTGGTGAATAACTAGTGAGTTCTATCTCTAAATACTTGCAAAGCTTTGATATTTCTCTTTTTTGCTAGCAACAACCCATGAATAAAATCTTCATATTCTACAACATTGTTGGAGAAAGAAAATTTCATTATATGGGCAAAGAAGAGTTTTTTCCCATAAGGGACACTAGCACCACACCTGCACCAAGTATATTTTTATTTCTTGATCCATCAAATAACATCTTCCACATACCTGAAACATGATTTTCTTGCTTTTCGTAGCACGGGAATAATAGGATTTTCTTAATGAATACAATAGGTTCCCATACCAATATCTTCAACTATGTTATAAGGATCAGATTCATAGTTTTATTTTTACCATTCATGTAATAAAAGGTTAAGTACTAAAGAAGGAATAGTCTATTGTAATGATATTAATTAATTTCCTTCCTCTTTTTGGGCCATGCAATTAGAATTGAGGAGAGTAGGTTCATAGGATTCAACATGATAGGAGGAAATTAGTTATACGTGAATTGTAAATCATGTGCTATTTTTGGTTTTTAATATCATGTGAGACCAGTTATAAGACAAATACCTACCCACTTTGGCTTTGAAATATATTGATAGGAAGAAGGAAAAGAAAGGAGGTAGATCAATTATATATATATATAGAGTTATGGTTAAGATAGGAAAATCATGAAGGGTTAACCCCGAGATATTTTATGACTCCTAATACTTTGATCATCAAGCCATCAAGTTGTAAGACTCATTTAGACGCTAGAATCTACTCAATGTCTAAAATGTTTGCTATCCTCTTAGGCATTACAAAAACACTAGCACCTAAATCTATCATGCAATTATGTACTAAGTGTTTACCAACAATAAAGGACATAAATAATGGTGGAGGATTCTTCATTTTACTTACTTTCTCATCCTTTGGTTAGCATAGGTTGACCATGGAATTTTATTTTTGGATGACTAGTACAGACCGTGGGAGCTGCTTCAAAGATTCTTAGAAAATATCCCACTAAGATGGAATATATAAGGCATCCCATATTACCACATTCAAGTTTTTCTTCTTCATTTTCTCAAAAATTTTAAAAGGTATACTTGCGAATTCATGCGACAAAGGCACACATTTTTCTTTTCTTGTTTTTTCAATAGGTAAATGATGCACTTTAGTTTGCATAATGTATTTTTCCCATAGTTATTTTGTGGCATACAGAATTTATGTGTTCTGTAAAAACTTTTATGATAAGGCAAAGCTACTGGATGAAGCTACATGCATATCTCTACATGATTTCATGGATTTGTTTTTGTTAAATGTGGAATTTTCTCCAAAAATAATGAAGGAATCCATCCCAACCTCTACTTCTTTGACCTTGTATTTCCTGTGACATGAAGTTGCAGGCTACTCAGATTATCTGCAACTTGGTTAACCACGTAAAATTATTTATGATTAGAGAACATGAGGTTTTAATATGTGGAAACTTCATGTGTCATTTCTGCATTGACACTTTCCCTTTTCATTAAAGGTTCTAAATGATTAAAATAATTTTACACCATGAAGGTTTGGATTTACGTGTCATTTGCAAAAGTATTTAGATTATGTGGTTGACTATATGGAAAATTGTTAGGAAATACACGGGATAAATAATATCATAGATCATAGATCCACTATATTATATTTATAAATATTGTATTTTATGAATGTACAATAACTTATAACGAATTAACTCATATATTTATATACAGATAATAAAATACAAATTACAGTCAATAATAGTGAGAGTAAATGAATACAACAAAAAAAACACAAGATTTAAGTGGGAAAACCTTTCGGTACAAAATCCACTGAAAAATCACTTATCTTTATTGATAATATGTATTTTACCCAACACTCCACTATTTCCTTGAATGCATAATAGTTACACCTTTAAAGAGGAATTATAAACTTTCATATACATTCTCTCCTGTGTAGAGATTAAGTTTCACATCATTTGCATAATGTATCATCAATATACTCGCATATACAGCTCACATTATTTGCATTCATATGTTACACCTCTTTTATTATGTCACCAATTCCAAAGAGATCACTTGGATTTATATCAAAGGGGGTGGCTCGTTAGGGTTACTCTTATAATTTAAATTTAAACACTATAGACACAATATGTGGATCCATCATGCATATTTTTTAATCATAAGTTGTATGTCATGACCGTTAATCTTTGGTGTGTTTTAATTCAGTCAGTTTCCTATTACTATTACAAACCCAATACTCCCCATTAATGTTAAGTAAGGAAACATGTAGAATTTCCTTTTTATACAAAAGGAATTACAATCCATAAATCATCACATGAATATTTAGGCTACGGTGCAGATATCTAAAGAAAAGGATATTGAACAATTAAGATTGTGCGAGTTTACGAATAATTTTTTTATTAAAGTAATAAATTTTTTATTTGAAAAATACTCCCAAAGAAATTTATTGTATTATTTAGTTCATAACGAACCAAAAAATCTTGATATTTTGTTGAATCGGGATGTATCTAGTACTGTGTCTTTTACAATTGTTTACAATGATGATGTATTAGATATAATGTTGAACATAATTGAGAATTTGAATATAAAAGCACAATCCTACCATAATATGTGGTCAAGATACAAGGGCTTTGTAGTTATTGTGATTATGGAAAGGGATAAGGCATTAGTAAATTTTAATTAAATTTCAAATATGATTTACATTTTTTAAAAATTATTAATTATTTTCTATTTTTAAAATATAGTCGAAGTACAAGAATTGAAGAATGAGGCAATAGTGCTTGATGCATATTTAAACAGTGTAAGAAAAATTTTAATTGTGGAAGTTGATTTAAAGAAAAAATTTATTAATTTAAACAAGAATATTAATACCTTAAGAATGATAATAAAGGAACATGGAATGGATCCTGAAATATTATTGAAGAAGAAAACATAAGAGGATGCAACGTTACTATTTTTCGGTGAAGCGCAAAATATAGAACACGAAATACTTTTGAATATCAATGTAACTATGAAAGATCTTGTTCAATCAGGTGTTTTAAAAGAAGTTTTTGGTGTAGAGGAGATAGTAACACAAAAGAAAAACAATTTAATATTCAGACTATAAATATATATATTATCGAATTTTATAGTAATTTTAATCTTCTTCATTATCTAAAAATAAAGAGAGTTTCATTCTATGTGGTGTTGTACTTGTATTATATTCATGTGTAAGTTCTCTCATGATTTAAATCTTAATGTGATTACACCTGGTCAATTATGCCCCTTGTGACATGGCACACCCAATGAGATGGATATGGTATTATTACCTAATTTCATCCACTTTATCATGCCTCTTGGGATTTAAGCTTAGGATTTATGTTATGAAATCCCCAATACTATGCTACCACTTGAGCTCATTCTGATTTGACTATTTTGTTTTTGTTTTTTGAATTGGTATTTCCCCTGATTAAGGCAACTCTAAACAACGTAGTTGTAAGATTGAGGGGAAACTCTTATTGACATAATTCACTTGGGTACTATGCACCCGAGTTCATCCAGTTGGGGATGCATATAATATGAGTTTGGATATAGTATTTCTATCAATTTTATGTACATGCATACCACCCTTAGTCAGTCTTGGGATTTTGTTCTTGAACAATTGCTTACAACCTATGCCCCTTGGGTGTGCTGCACTCTAGCGAGTGTGATATGATAATTCAATTGTTAATGCTTCAATCATAGTGATCCAAGAGGATTATGGCTTCTCTCTTATCTATGCAGCCCCTAAATGACGACACTCCAAATTACATATTGTTTCTGCACTACTAGCTTCATACATTCATTTCAATTACTCCATAATTACAGGAGTCAATACCACATAACTCAGAACCACTCATATTCAATGCCCCACAACTAGTCTTAAGATTGTGTTAATCCATATGTGTGTGTGTGTGTCTGTGTGCATATGTAAACAAATGTTACATTTGCTACACACACACATAGCTTTATCTTAACACACTTGTTCCCAATGATCATTGTTTAGAACAATGACAAAATATTGAATATGAACAAGCAAAATGCAAGTGGTTGTGCTTCTTGTAGGACTGCCAAGCCATATGTTACAATCTTTTCTCACTTGCTATGTTAATCATATCAGTAACTATTCATTGAGAGCATCATAGTCAAGTCATGGCTGATACACCCGATCTCTCGGATCATTGTAATGAGTTGGTTGACAATAAAGTACAATCTTGTATAAAAGTTATAGCATGGTGTTCTTGTACTATCCATTACATTCTATTGATTGTCCAATATTGTTTTTGTTGCACTTATCATTCATAAATCATTTTTGCACTATGAATCACTTGTTACCTGTGTCTGTACTTCGGGGTCACACCTATGCCCCAAACTCAGGATGGTATCAAAGAACTTTTTCTTTTGAATATCATCTACATTTTGTAGTCTCCTTTGATCACACGATGTTTGACATATAGGAAGCTTGGTCTTGAAACTCGTGACCCTTATTTGAGATATATTACCTTCCTAGGCACTCTCCATGTCCCTAGCAGTACTGGTAAACAAATGTCTGCGCTAATAATATGCCAAACACAGTGAATGGTTCGAGAAGAGTGGTAGCGGAATGTTGTTACCATTTATAAGGAGGAGATAGTTAGTGTAACACTTACGTACAGGAAACACTAGGATAATTGTTTGATTCCTATCCTTCAACTCTTTTGCAGAGTGTTTAAGCCCCATCAAGCCCAATACATCTTATTCAACCCATAGTAAGCATAGTTTGGAGGCCAAACACCGTAAAAGTGTTTGACACACATCTGGATATATCAATCTATATTTGAAGGCAACTATATAGATGTTGATGCTTTCTTGATAATTTTTGCTTAAGGAATCTGATATGATCCTACATGGGTAGATGTTTACATAGTGTAAACAATGTATCTGAATTTTTAAGTGGTAAAGTATGTATTTTTGCTTATTTGAGAGTTTCCTATGGTCCATAAACATGAATGGTGGAATAATTATTGCACCACTCATGAGGACGATCTATGTGCCCTATCAGACATAGGGAATCCATCTTGTATTGAATGTCTTGAAAGAATTTTTACCATATGTCACATCATGTTGGAAACTTCTGATGACCAATATATGGAATGGTTTTGTTGACTACTTGACATATACACATGAAATTCATGGATTACCCTGTTGGAAACTATGCATTACCAATATATCATGTGTCTCTAGTATCTTGTATGCAAGGTTGTGACCAATCTGCCCATAGAATGACACCAATCACTTTACATACCTTGACTTCCAATGTTTGAATGTCCAAGAAATTGAGTAATATGTAATACCCTGACAGTTATTGAGGTGAGCTTATAGACCATACCTCCAACCATCCGACACTAAATTTCCTTCATATCTTTTCCTTGCTAAAGGCCTATAGGTATGCATACATACTTGAAGTAAATCCAAGCACAAGTCTAAGAATGATGATCCTTCATTCTTAGGAACAAGTTGCATAGATAAGAACTTCCTTGTCTGGAGCAAAAACCAAATTATGAGCAACAAGCATGTAAACCCAAGATCCTCATCATCCACTATTGTAGAGCACACCACTTGAAGATGCAAAAGAAACTTGCAATCTAAGACTTAGTAAATGGTGCAAATCTTACTTTTCAACTATTGCAAGCATTGAGTTCTACCACAACGACACTGGATAAAGGAAAATAGATCATTGAATTTGAGCCTAGTGTCACGGTAGCAATGCTAGACGTAACACCCTTTAAACTTAAATCAGATCCTTAAATTATGAAATATCTAGAAAGATTGTTCCATTCTCAAATTTGGGTTAATGGTCAACCAATAAGCCACATTGGTCGAAAATTGTGTAGTGATTTTCCTTAAGAATTGGATCTCACTTGAAGCAACTTTTCCAAAGATTGAACTAACCACTGATGCCTCCTTTCTCCACAAGTTTTCAGCAATGTATTTATTAGGATCATTAGAATGTTCATGGGGTACATATGGTTAAAAATGCAAATGCACATAATTGTCGAAGTTTATCCATGTCTAAAGTGACTTAGAAAGGTTTCAATCATTTTTATTGCACATCTTCACATCCATAACATTCCACATTGATGATACCTTGACAATTGTGTCAATTGGTTTAGAATTTAGGTAATTTTTGTCACTCATTAGGTCAAAAAATCATATATCATAGGAAACTGATAGTGGTCTTTTGGAGTAGTAATACCATTGTCTAAGCATTCTATAGGTCAATCCATAATTGTAATGGTACCATCCTTACTTTACAAATACCAACATATAACCACAAGCTGAAACAATTGTGTAGATAGTTTTCTTCCTTCTCACATATTTCTTTTTTTGAAGAGTATTGTCAATATCGTCTTTTACTTGAATCTTTTTATTAGAACATTCATCTATTTGAAGGCATTTGGTAGTGAGGATTGTCTTCCAGGCTCTGACATGTCATCATCAATTATATCTTCAATCTACCGAATTGCTAATTGTTTCTTTAGGGGATATGTTTTGGTAATTTTTTTATGCGAGATATATAATTAATAGTAGGGGTTTCTGTATTCAAACACAAAAAAGGTTTGACTATGAAAAAGATATAATTTTTAAAACTAAACGAAAAAAATAAAGAAAAAGTTATTGATAATTTGTTACCTGTGTTAATGTTT